>VMOF01000388.1:66378887-66666194 GCA_011764245.1 Trialeurodes vaporariorum
TGAGAAAGTTTACGCATCAGAGTTTTTTACTATAACCACTTTCAAGTGGTTTTTAATTTCGCGAGCCTGTCAAAAATGGGCTTATCTTTTCGATCGAGTCTTTGTTTTATGAAGAGATGATTCTCGCCTTGCCAACGCTTTTTTCCGCTTCGCACAGTAGCAGAAGATCCAAATATCGTGATACCCAGTAATTTGGCCATTTGCAAGCATTTCCAAAATACAAATTGTGTAGTAAAATTTGATTTTGGGAAACCTTGTTGGTAGCCATTATCTTGCTTCAATTTGACACTCAACAGTCCTGAATGGAGTACTTGGCCGCAAAACGAAGAGGTAAGTAAGTAAGTGTTTATTGTTGCGAACATTGATTTGACTTTACAATGGGGCTCTTGCAAATTTTTGCAACAGGTGATTGAAGAGTTGATTCTTGCATAGAAACCTGTAATAATGACGATGAGTAGACTAAAAGTGTTGATATCAATTTAGGACGTCTATAAATACACTAGCACATTAAAAATACAAGCTACATTTGCTACCCTGATCAATATAGGTATAGCTCCATTAAAACTCCATGTCCTGATATCAATTCTAAAACTGCACTTTCATTATAAACCAGTTTCAATTTAATCAATTACAATTTTTATTTAAGATATCAAAAAGTAGCAAACATAAACTGTGTACATTCTTGCTTCACTTTTGGATCGGACAAATAACGAGGATTTTTAACGACACAGTGTGTCCGGCTGTTATGAATGTAAAATCATGTTTTCTCATCATTAAGATACCTCTTTCTCGACCCTTTCGCAGAATTGACCATGTATTTTGACCCGCTGATTTCAAATCCGGCCTTAGTTTTTACTCAAAACTCATACTTTTTCCAGAATTTTGAATTTTTTGGTAAGAAGACGTAATTTCGAATTTAAGTAAAATCTAGGCCAGCTTAATGAAAACTGATAGCACTTTTGAAATCAGCGTCTCAAAATACATAAGGTAGCGGTGATGAAGTGAAATTGTAGGCGTATAATTATTGTAAAACACTAAAAATTAGTAAACTTAACACTGATGGATGGTGAATGTCGACACATTATGTCGTTTTTGATGCTTACTTCATAACGAGCCGCCCGCACCCCTCATAAATTATAGCTTGTTGGTTGTTCTCTCGGAGTTTTGCTTCAGTCCTACTGCCATATTCTTTGGTAAGAGTTACAACTTTATGGCTCCGCGGAGCTATTTTAATATACTGTTTCGGCTCTTCATAAACTTATTTTTCTTTAAGTGCTTTTCTTGACTAGAGGGCATTCCGATGTACGTTGGTCTGAAATGTGCTACTGTGTGGTTTACAGCCCTAATTATTCTTGACACATGCGACGATGCAATGTCACTAGTACCTACGTGTATTGTTAGTTGCCTGAGACTTGTTGCATATGGAGGCGTTGGAAAATTAGAATTCTGTTTATTTCAAAATGCTGTAGGATGGTTTCAGTCGTTAAGATGTACGAATAAATAGTTTCGAATCTCTTCTAATGTAAGCTTTGAGCAACTTTGGTCGCTTTTAGGTCAGACGTCAGTGATAACTTCCACGGACAACAGTAAACAATTGTATGGGCGGCCGAAGGGAGGATTATTTTGAAAATCGATTCCGCCTATCAGAGTGATTGAACCTCTGTGAAAATGATGAAACGAATGTATTTGTAATCTTCTTCATTTTGACTCTTCTTGCGGATCCAGCGTTGCCACGTTGTTTCTCCTATTTTTTTGGCAAAATCATTTATTTGCCCACCCATTATAGATTCTTCATTATAGTCTAAAAACTTGAGTAAACCGGCTGAACTCCACGGGCGTAAATTTTGCGTGAAATCTCAAATTAGTGGTTTTTTTTTGTTTTTTTGTTTTTTTTTCAAAAGCATTTCTAAATCGAGCTGTCGCAAGCAATATCCCCTGATTGAACTTAACTTGTCCCGATTTTCATTCAAAATCCAAGTATTTTGCATTTGATTTTTATTGAAAATGTGTACATAATACCTGAATTCGAAAATTTGTCATTATACTGTGAATCACGTTTTGTGAGTGTGTTAAAAATAAACTCGCATTCAATCCTCTCAAGCGAGCGTCAGAGAACGCGTTACAGATGGGTCATTCCATTTTAAATCAACCAGAGCCTGTGCTGCCTAGTCATGGATTTTGGAAATATTTCGTGGGGTGATTGTAACTACTTTTAGTAGCTCAAAACGTATTTTTTCATATTTTTTTTAGCTTACGGCCCCCTGAGATATAGGCAACCGGAAATTCAAAAATTGCTATTTTAGGCTTATCTTTGAACGCGTGCCACAGCCTTAATTCTCAACGGAAAGATACGGTTGAGGTCTCATTTTGATGCATTTTGTGTCCTCTTTTCATTGCTTTAGGTCGTTTTTCATTAATTGAAGGTTTAGCAGGTTGCATACCTATTTGAACTTTGGTGACCCTATTGCAATTTTTCCGATCTTTGATAATTTTATTTAATAGGATAGCGTTGGTAGAAAAAATTCATACTTTCCAAGCTTTAAGTACACTACTAAGAGTACCTGCTCAAAAAAAATTGGATCTCCTGAGCAATTTTTCTAGTTGAAAAATTGCTTAAAGTCGGCTGAAATTAAGAAAGACCCAACTTTGAGGTTAAAAAAGTCGATGTGGGGATTCATGAAAAAATCTTAAAAAATAACTAAAATCACCGCTTTATGTCTACTTTCAATATCTGAAGTCGAAAGTTTGTGTATTTGATTGCTACGGTCGAATTTTTTTTTTCAAAATTGGTAAAAATACAATTTGCTCGAACACACGCGATTGAAGCGAATAGAAGAGCCAACTCTTTGAGGTTTAAAAATCTCGCAAAATCTCTAAAATGATCGCTTTTAAGTCCTTTTTCAACGCCTGAAGTCGAACATTTGATTACTGAAGCGCTTCAGTTGAAATACAAGCTTGTAAAATTGGTAAAATTTCACGCGACGCCCCTATGCCCTGAACTGAGCTCAGATTGTGGCCGTGCTAATTGTGTTTTTACCGATTTTACGAACTTGTTTTTCAACTGAAGCGCTTCAGTAATCAAATGTTCGACTTCAGGCGTTGAAAAAGGACTTAAAAGCGATCATTTTAGAGATTTTGCGAGATTTTTAAACCTCAAAGAGTTGGCTCTTCTATTCGCTTCAATCGCGTGTGTTCGAGCAAATTGTATTTTTACCAATTTTGAAAAAAAAAAAATCGACCGTAGCAATCAAATACACAAACTTTCGACTTCAGATATTGAAAGTAGACATAAAAGCGGTGATTTTAGTTATTTTTTAAGATTTTTTCATGAATCCCCACATCGACTTTTTTAACCTCAAAGTTGGGTCTTTCTTAATTTCAGCCGACTTTAAGCAATTTTTTCAACTAGAAAAAATTGCTCAGGAGATCCAATTTTTTTTGAGCAGGTACTCTTAGTAGTGTACTTAAAGCTTGGAAAGTATGAATTTTTTCTACCAACGCTATCCTATTAAATAAAATTATCAAAGATCGGAAAAATTGCAATAGGGTCACCAAAGTTCAAATAGGTATGCAACCTGCTAAACCTTCAATTAATGAAAAACGACCTATAGCAATGAAAAGAAGACACAAAACGCATCAAAATGAGACCTCAACCGTATCTTTCCGTTGAGAATTAAGGCTGTGGCACGCGTTCAAAGATAAGCCTAAAATCGCAATTTTTGAATTTCCGGTTGCCTATATCTCAGGGGCCGTAAGCTAAAAAAATATGAAAAAATACGTTTTGAGCTACTAAAAGTAGTTACAATCACCCCACAAAATATTTCCAAAATCCATGACTAGGCAGCAACATATTTCATTAATTTTGGTTGATTTAAAATGGAATGACCCAGATATATTTAGTACCTACGGATAAATCCATCATACATCTACTTTTTATCCTTTTAAGCTCGGTTCCGTCAATTTACAACCATACTAGTCCAGCATTCGTTGAAGCAAAACTCCCAGTTGTGTGTGCTTTTCAGTTGCGTAGCGTGCAATTTGGCAACGTTCATTTTTGTGCATTTAAATCCATACAAAAAATTATATGCGAAGGTGTACACCAAACACCCAACACTTTGACCTTTTTCATGGGTTTCAATGGACGAACTGCAACGTTGCCAAATTGCACGCTATACGTCGCTGGTGCTTTTATCTGCCCGTGCATTTGTGTAATCGGCTAGATTTTGAAAACAAAAGAAGGGATACTTATTTTTGATAATTGTGAGTTCTTTGCGTCAGTGGCATTTAAATAATTTTTTCGCAAAACAGTTTTTTGTTTTTATTTTTTTTTTTTTTTTTTTTTTTTTTTTTTTTTTTTTTTTTTTTTTTTTTTTTTTTTTAAAATAATGGGTCTGTTGCGTACTTTTGCTACATCAATATGATTCATTTTTTAACATAAAATTCGGTGAAAATAACGATTGGCACATTAAAAACTTTAAAAATCCACCCATAAACTCAGAAAATACCTTCCATTTCAAACAACCCTCGCTACACTAGACACTATATCACCGACTTATAACTACATGGATGGAACCATCTCGTTTATGTAAACATGAACATAACTTACAAACATTGGAATGTTTCATTTAGATGCGTACATTTCTTATATTATTTTGTAATCTTTGATAAACCGAAAAGACCAGACAGCAAATGCAGCTTATATTTCACGTATTAAAAAAAAAATTCCAGCATTTTGTAGTTACGACGTTGTTTTCTTATGCACGGTGGTTCCGTTATGTAGTAGTATACCGGTGCAAATAGTGTCTAGTGTAGCGCGGGCTGTTTGAAATTGAAGTGATTTTCCCGAGTTAATGAGTGGATTTTTAACGTTTTTTAAAGTGCGCATCGTTATTTTCGCCGAATTTTACATAAGAATCGAGATTCTATATTGCTGTAGCAAAAGTATGCAACAGACCCATTACCCAATTTATACCAGTATGGAAGCCATCCACCTCCTCCCCGATGAAGATTCTTGCTTATGGCCATTTGCCCTACTTTCTTTATCCTCAAAATTTTCCACTCGTTTTGCAGTTATTTTGCAGTCCATGACGTAGCGCGAAATTATAGGCAACATTGAAAATGAACGAGAAGAAAGTGGCGAGAAGGGGTAGAATTACACGCGCACGAATTATAGTCACATTATACAAAATAATGAAGGAGGCTTTTGGGCAGGGTGAGAGAGAGGGGAATATGAGGGGTTGGCGGTTGTAATGAGGGTTATGGAAGTGGAGGGTAGCGGAGAGCCTCCACGCGCAGCGAGCGACTGAAACCCCCGAACCCTTCCACGAAGGGGTTTTTATGATAAATCAACGCCCGATCACTCACATTAAATGGGTAGTTAAACATTCGCACTCCGCAGTGATTACTTTGCCTATTCCATTTAAATTTAAGGTACTCGACGAAATATTGTTTAACAAACATCAATGATTCGGCGTCATTTTTGTGGTAGTGTGAAATTGAAAAGATGAGTGTAGTTTATACAGTGACACAAAAAAGCTCGCAATGATGATGATTTTAAAAACGATGGTTGTATGAGTTATTTCTTTAGACCCAATTTTATGATCGCAACTGAGATTTCGCGGTGGTGTACGGGAGTAGCAATACTGAATATTAGATAACGATCTGTGAACGGTAAAAAGAGCTGTAGATTTGAGTGAGAGCATGAAATTATGAAAGGTGCAGTCTGTTTAGCTACGAGATTGCATTAAATAAAGTAACCAAGCACCGAACAATGAAACTTCTCATGGATTTAATAAAAAAAAAATGTGATGAAATCCATGAAAAGTTTCATTGTTTGGTGCTTGGTGAACATCATGTACCAGTGGCGTAGCGTGCAATTTGGCAACGTTGTACTGTGTCCATTTAAACCCAAGTAAAGTGTCGAATGCGAAGGTGTTCACCGAACACCCAATAGTTCGATCTTTTTCATGGGCTCAAATGGAAAGACTGCAACGTTGCCGAATCGCACGATACTCCACTGTCATGTACTGCGATATTTTTGTATGGATTTAAGTTTTCAAAATGTATCTTTGCCAGATTGCATGTTCTACAACAAATCAGCTCTTAAAATGAATTAAGTCTCCAAAAGAGTCGCATGAGAATCATTCACAAACCCCTCTCTTTATTTGAAAGCTGAATTCGTGTAACAATGATAAATGGCCACAACTCGAGCTAAATTTGAAGATAACACAATTGCGTGCCCATGAAATGTTTGTAAAAGGTAAAAATAAATTATTGTCAGTCAAAGCAAAACTTGTCAAATCTTCGCAAACGGATTTCAAAGCTTTCTAAAACTCTAAACAAAAGAACTACCTAATACTCAAAAACCTATCCAGTATTCATATTTATTTGCTGATCATCACCCTCAGTATAAATACCGTTAGGTGAAAGTTTATCCCTCTTATATCTCAAGTTTTACTGGGCCAGTTTTGCATAGAAAGCAGACAATTTGCTACTCAAGCAAATGGTACCAAACAACCGAGCTGCCCCGAAAGTATATCTATAGCTACACTTTGATAGGTTTGAAGTATTTTTCCGCCAAATTAAAGTTTTTAAATGTAGTATATTTGGATAAAGTTTCTCCAGCGATACAAGAAATGATCCAAATTGATGAAGCCTCCTTAGATCAGCTAAGTAATCCAGTCATGGGTTTAAAAGCTAAAATTAAGTCGGCGAGTATAGGTTTGAAGTTTTCCGTGCCTTTATCGTTTTTTTTTTTTTTTTGGTATAGCTTTTGAGTTTTGCCTCATAGCTAATTTTTAACACACCGGTCACACATTCATGCAGCAGCTCAGTGGCGGCTCGTGGAATGCGATGTATCGATGTCCACTCCATTTAAAACTATAGACAAGTATCGATTTCTCGGGGTTTCAATTGCACCCCCTGACGATCTATACTTCTACGTTTTTAAATGGAGTAGACATCGATTTATCGCATTTTACGAGCCGCCTTTGCAGCTCCTCCAATGAAAAGCTTTCGTTGCCGAGCGTGTTGTGGGAACAAGACCTTGACCTGTAAAACATTCCTCGAATAAAAATGAGTGAGAGATCACTGAAGCTAGAATAAAGAACTCGGAACAAAATAAAGTATGACCAGTTGAGTTGTACGTACAGTAAACCTCGGGTTATCCGAACTCTTCTATCGATACATATTCCTTTTCCTTATATTTATTTACATATTATGTACTTACACGAACAGCTGCTCAAAAACTAGCGGCAGGCCGTGCGCAGAAGAAATTTAAGGATTATTTAAATAGGTAAAAGTCAATCAAACTCTTTAGAACTCAGTCGTAAAATTTGAATATCAAACACACCGTTTTAAGTATAAAATTAAAGAAGTTTGCAGAATTTTAATTGACTTTTCAGTCATTTCACGAAACGTGGTAACTGTCAGTAACGGACTCCGGATTTTCCAAAATTTCAAACTTTCCGTTATCAGAACTGGCCGACCGCTTCGGATAATGGGGCAATTGTAAGGGTCTTAAATTATGTGTTTTCATAAAGAAAATGAAAGTGCTTGATAAGCTAAGAACAATGGTGCCCTTAGTTTTTTCCGAAGTGTCTCGGTTTTGGAGATACACACGTGTCAAGTTGTAAAAAATCGTGCGCGTTGTGACGTTACTACGCGGAATTCCCATTTAAAACAATGTATTTTGGCCCAAAATCTCATCTCCGGAACAATGGGACTTAATTAGAAACCAAAGGCATCTTTGTTCTTAGCTCACATAGTACTTTCATTTTCTTTATAAAAAACACAACATTTCAGACCCTTGCAACTGCCCCATTCGAGGTTTACTGTATGTTATATTCCGCATTCGTAATAAGGAGTCTATGAAGAAAATCCTCGAATTTTCCAATTCAGGGTCAAAAGTTCGAACGCGAGACTTGAATCATTACTAGGTCAATGAGATTTCTTTTTTGTGTTTTAAAGACTCGCTCTTTCAAAATGTCCACATCTCTATCGATCACTACACTTAAGGTTGCAAACCGAAATCAATTTATGAACCAATAAATTGTGTCATTCTGATGTTGGTTCTATTGCGGTCAGATTTGACTGGGTGGTCTAGAATCCGGATCAAGCTTATAACGAACCAATTGGATTTAAACCTAAAAAGGAAATAATGAAAAGTCTCAAAGGGGTACAGTGTACTTACATGGGGAGGAATATATTTCCCCCTCCCGAAAAAAGCACAACTCTAGGGTCTGTGAGCTTTCGAAGAGGAAGATGAAATTTAATGATAACGAAATACATTCAAATTACATTAAACGATATTGGTGGGTAAACACCATTGTCAAGGAAACCTACGGTTAAGAAACTCCAACAAATTTTCCTAAAAAAACGATGAGAGTAATAAAGAAAAAAGAGAATTTGGTAACCACGAATACATAATTTCACATCCTAGTGATTTTTTCAATGCAGTTCTTTAAATATGGTGTAAGCATTCTGTGTTTAAATGATAATGCATTCTGTGTTTAAATGATAACGCGTTCTGTGTTTAAATGATAATAGGTAGAATCAGTGATTGTACAAATTGCCATGCATTTGAGATCATGAATTCTGCCATCAAGGTGAGGCAAAAGTAGTTTTTTATCGTCTATTGTTCCATCTCGCTGAATTATCTTACTTATTTTTACCAAATCAGACTAACAAAAATAGTTCTAATAATTGATAACCATGGTTACTTTTACAACAACTGAATACAATCTATGGAAGAGAATGGGGTTGAAAGCCTCCAAGTGTTGTAACTTTTGATACCCAGAAAAAACCTCAAATCCACACAATAATTCATAACTCTTGTCGTACATCCAGTTAAATAAATTAGCTCTCTTCAGATGATAACCCTTCTTTACTTTTTACAAACTTAACTATTGCACGTTCTCCGACTGGCCACTAAATGAAGATCTTCTACCAATATTCTTCCAAGTATTATATTCTCCGTTATATGATATACGGCCTGATCGACTATGCTCAATGGCTCATTGGTATTGCAGATTTAAAAGTTAGTAATTATAAGGGGAACGAAAGCATGTTGTAGCATTGCAGCAAAAACAACAAAAATATGGATCAAAAACGCAAAAACAGCAACAAAACTTAGATTTAATAAGAAATTATTATCTTCGAGTTTTAATAAGTCTCCTTCTCCCAAAAATACTTTTTTGAATTCAAGGTCACTGATTTGAAAGATACAAATAATTGAATGGAGGAGAAATGTTTTGTGCAACATGCTTTTTTCCTATTTTTCAAATTTAAATAATCTTTATTCATAGATCTTCGACTAGGAAAGCGCATTTCTATTTTAGACACACTATGAGCTCGGACTAGTTACACCTTTTAACCTAAAGGAGGGGCTGATAATTATAGGTGGCTCCAATGTAAACCTAGAGTTAAGCTCCGAAGACTCTTCTGAAAGTTATAATAGAAAACGTTGACAATTACAGAGCCTTGTCCTCAGGTATAGATCCCACACCTCGCGAGTCTTCGAAAAGATGACTGTGAAACCAATTTTCAGCTTATTAAAGAGTAATTTAAATGTTGTATGACTATCTAATGGGAGTCTTTTAATACTGAAGTGGCACTAAAAAAATGCCGAAGGCCATTACTATGTAATCAGAGAAATTCTCTGCGATGATCAGAAAAACGAAAGACTCGAAGAAAGTTTTTGATACAGTTACAAAGGTCAAAGACCTCCCATATAACTTTAAATTTAGAGGCTTTGTTAATGACTTCTGCGGGAGTCTCGTAAGCTCCCTTGAGAGGAGAGAACACTATGTTCATAACAAGTTGACAAGAAGAGGTACCTCCAACCAAATAGACTTCTACTTTTAGGAGATACACGGACTTCCAAGGATCTTTAACTGCTGCGATCCTATTAAAATTATTCTCATAATTGATCTGGCAGTCTTTTTAGATGTTTTTGCTGATGATCTATTTTTGTTAGCTGCGAGTTGAGTGAAATATCTTTGAAACTGATACCCATTTATTAACATATTTTTTTTTACTTTCTTACTGTACGTTAAACTATGTGCATTAATATAGAGGAAATAGATCACGTGTTAATCCGTCAAAAAAAATTTGAATTAGTACAGGTTTAGAATACTTGTAAATAAAAGAGTTTTAGAATATTTGTAAATCAAGTACGATTTGAGGAAGAGTAAGCTCTGAAATAGCTTGTCTAGTATCTAGAAAATAATCTTAATTTTGAGAAAAATATTAAGAATTACAATTATATTAGTTAAATTTTGTGACATTTAAAAAAATGTCAACTTGCTTTCCATGCCCAAAAAAGATCTCATTTGAATTACAATATTAATATCTGGTCTTCAACTTTTGAAGTACCGTTTTTAAATTGAGAGGTGAACACTTTCTAACAAAATGGTTTATCATCAACTTCATTTGTGGTATAGTATCTATACATAGGTCTTTTTATCATACATTACCTGAAGTTCCTAAAATGAAACATGAGTTAGGAGAGTTAGGTATTATACATATTTATTACTATAACACAAGCAATTGTTGAATGATCTATACGAACAGATCAAAGAAAGAGGCAAATAATTAGCTTGAACAAAGTTACATAGTATAAGAACAGACTGTCAAATCAAATCCGATCAAAAATATACCAATGACTAACTATGTTTTTTTGTAAATTTTTTAAAAAAAGAAATTACAATGTAGAAATGCCGCTACATTGTAGATGAATTAATGTGATTATCGTTTTATTTTTTTTTTTTACAATACTTGTATATTTTTTATTTTTATACTTCTGATTTCCTTTTGTACCCTCTTTTGTATTTTTATTTCTTGAGTTTGACTTGTTCATGATGCTTGTATTTGTGCTGTGCAAAC
This sequence comes from Trialeurodes vaporariorum, assembly GCA_011764245.1. Classification (NCBI taxonomy): domain Eukaryota; kingdom Metazoa; phylum Arthropoda; class Insecta; order Hemiptera; family Aleyrodidae; genus Trialeurodes; species Trialeurodes vaporariorum. Next base: position 66,389,772 of record VMOF01000388.1, read on the forward strand.
TATTGAATAAAACATATTATTTATATTAATATTATCATTATTATTATTATTCTTCTTAATCTTTTTTTTTCAAAGCAAAGTACCTTATAAAAATTCACTTCCTGAATTAAAAAAAAATCAGCTACATAATAGGACTGAGTAAAGAGACACGGGGTGCGAAATTTTGACAAAATGTGTTCACAGCTCTGTTTTCTGCATATTTGGAACTAGATGCGTGATTCTGCAATCGTGACCAATTGAACCTAAAAAAATCCATTGTAAGCATCGTTTTTTTGATCCAAATTACAAATATTAAATTACAAATATTTTAAAATGCAAATTATGTGAAAAAAGTACAACATTATTTTTCAATCGTTAACAAAGAGCTTCTCAAGTTAATGAAATAACATGCTCTCTCCACTATCATAAAATCATTAATAATAACAAAATTCATAAATAAATAAGCCATCTTAATTATAAAATTCTATTTCATGAAAACAATACCACCCACTCAACTGCTATGAAATCATGTAATTAGAGCGATAAATGAACACTTTACTTGTGAGCTATTATTACTCCAAATACCAGCTTGAATATGCGAGGAGCCAAAAACGCCATTGTAGAAATATTGTAACCAAAATATTTTTGAACTAAATTGAATTGAACCATCAATTTTTTATGAAAAAGGCCACTCGGGTTGGTGCAGTAGAAATGCATGAAGAAGGACTTCAACAGTATTTGACATTTTTAAGATTCATAAGTCGGACTTAACGATAGTCTCTGTGTACAGGGTGTCCCAAAAGACCACAACCCCTTTGATATGTTTTGAATGGTTGAAGAAAAAAAATTAAGCTCGGTGGGACTGTATGGTGTAATATATGATAGGTTCTTTCTGGTGCATTCATAATTTCAGAGGCACACGCTAAAAAAAAGTCAACCAGCACCGTATTAAGAATCTTTAAATGGCGACCTCTATTTTGTAATGCATTGCTAAAAGTAGTTCTAAAAAAAAACCAAAAAAAAAAAACATTTTGGTGACCAATTTTCAAATATTTAAAACTCACGGCCGGTCACATAAAGTTCAAATTCAGGATACAAATAAACTCAAATCTTCTACAAAGCATTGCTTTGAAGAGAAAACGAAGCCATCCTCTGCAATGAACCAAAAATGGATTTTTAGGTATCCCCGGGTTTTTGTTATTTTTCATACAATAATTTTTTGGTATACTGTTGAATTCGCGAATATCAATCTTGTAAAACAGTCAGAATTCATTTTTTTGGTTCAAAAACCAATGAGCTTGTCTTATTGAACGCTCGTAAATGCTTAGAAGCCCGATGTCCAAATTCAAACCGCAAAACCCAGCTTTAGATTTTTGGTCTGATCCAATTATTGCTTCCTCTCTGAAGGGTGATTATGAACAGTCGAATCACAATAGACCTGTTTAGTGTGACGTCACGAAAAAAAATGGTTCCAAACAAATGCTCCATCTCACTCGCTCTCGTGGGTTTTCTATAAGAAACAGGCTCCACATTTTCAAATGCAAATTTGTGCTAGTAAACAACAAGTTCTCTCAGATTTTATTTCACCATCGGATTCTACGTACCCTAAAATACAAACGCGCCGCATTAACATTTTCGAGCGCATTAATTAACATCACGCATTAATTAACACTCACAGTTCTACCGAAGAAAGTCCTATGTTTCGTCCTTGTCCCACTCACAGTTTCTTATGGGCAAAAAAGTTCTAGGATATAGGCTAATCGGCACCATCACAATACGTGTTTTACCTCGAACAAGCTTCGACACGAAGAGAGGTTAGGATGATTGAGTGTCCTGGCAGTGATACTCCCATAAGAGACCGTGAGTAATACAAGGACGAAACATAGAACATCTTTCGGTATAACTGTGATTGTAAATTCGTTTGTGATCTTTTAGGAACTGTGTTAGAGTGAAAAGATACTTTAAGGTACGTGGAATCTAATGGTGCAATAAAATTTGAGAAAACTGTTCTTTAACTAGCATGAATTTGCGTTCGAAAATTTGGATCTGATTTCTTACGGGTAAATCCACGAGAGTGAGCGAGATAAAGCATTTTTTTGGAACCAATTCTGATCGTGACGTCATCACTAAACAGGTCTATAGGTGGATCAAATCGATATCGACTCGATAGTTGCAACCCTTTAATGAAGAGTGATTTTTTTTTTTGCCGGGTTTTTCCGGAATGTAAAATATGCCTTCGTTAAGAATCAACTTTATCGAGTCAAAATCGAACCGCTCGAGTGCGATTTGAACGTTCGCGTGACCTTCCGTCTGGGTTGGCTGGGGGGTTTTGAAAAAGTGTGTAATAATATGAGTTAATTAGTTTGAAGTGGTGTGGTAATGTCTTGTCCTTCCGTTTATCGAAAACAGCTAATTCTGGGATTGTTAACTTTTAGCCCATATATACCTGGAAGTGTATCAAACAGATGATTACTTCTTTAAAACGCCTTGCTCAGATGTAAGAAAAAACATCGTGGAACCCAAAATTTTTGAGTTCAGCAAAATGAGGTATGCTAAAACATCTGAAAACTGTACTTTGAGGAAAATTTGCCCAAATTATTGATTGAAAGGTCCAAAGAAAACACAACTTTTAGGGCTTTAATGACACCGTGATCATTATATGCAAAAATGGAACTGTGTAATGATGCAATTTTGAGTGATACTTATGTTAAACATTTTTTACTAGATGATATCAACACTAAAACGTTTTTAAGGCAAAAAAGAAAAAGAACCGTGTCCGGAAATTTCAAAGTTCATCTAGTTCAATTCAAGTTTGATAATTAAGTACGAGCAGTACACTGAAAAAAAAATCGCTGAATTAGTTAAAAGTATGAACACCACTAAAAACTATTGGTTTAACTATTTATAATAGTGAAAAAATAGTTGAATTAACACGGCACGGAGTTAATTTAACTAACTCAAATAGTCAAACTAACAGTTTTTAAGTGGTGTCCATACTTTTAAGTAGAAATTAGTTAAATTTAGCTCATTTTTTTTCAGTGATAAGTCACACGGGGGTGAGATGTATCCGGATCCATGTCAAAAAAGTTGTCACCATCTCCAGTATTTAAAGTTCTAGTCCATTTTTGCCATTGGTCCGTAAAATTCCAATCCCTGCATGACTGCTGTAATTCAATCGTCAAACGATTGAATAAAATCAGAGGAAGAGACAAGTGAACCCACGTTTTATTGGGTTGAATTTATCTGAATCGGGCTTTGGGGTAAACATTGGGAACCTTACTTTCTGGATGACCTTTTGTACACTACTTTTGAATATATACTAGAGGTGGAAGGGAATTTTTTCAAAGTGTTCGGGAAAATTCTGCCTCTTATCGACTATTTGCTCAGATTTTCTCTCCAAAAAACTGGAATAAGCTAGAACTTATGACGAGTAAAATTGTGTTTGTTGTTGTTTTTATTGAATTTTATCTGAAGGGTACGTGATTTCACAATAACGGGAATTGAATGTCACCAGGCCGGCCAGGGGCCGTATGTAACCATTGGAACCGTTGGACCATATGTAAAGTATAAAAAGTTAAAAAGCAGTATTTTTTCATGGAAACTGACTGACCGAGGGAGGAAAAAATTATCATTGCCTAGGAATGTATCTCACTTTTTCCGGCGGTATATGTAAACTTTGTTACTGTCACCAAGATTGAATCTTAGTGGAATAAAAAGGCGATTTTTCTACCAAAAAAACAATAAAATACCTTTGCTGCGCCAATTTTATCTTTAGAAGAGTTGGAGAATAGTTATTTAAACATAGCAAAACTGGACTGCGAATGAGTTTTGGAGCGGAGGAAATGACAATCAGAACGGATGACGACCTCAGGGTACACTTTGTTATATGTATTATAAAAATGTGCTGTGATTCAGGCACTAGACAGCGCTGGTTGTCATCAGAGGTATCCACTAGGCGTGAAAAGACCAGATATAATCAAAAAAGATCAGCTGACACCGATGAATAACTCTCTGTCAGTAAATACTGGAATTTGATCATCTTTTATTTTTCAAAATTTGAAGGCTCAACTATTCCCGTTATCATGAAATCGCCCTTCATTAGATAGTAACCGAGGAAAAAAACATGGAAAAATTAATATTTGAACGGCCGTTGTAGATTTGAAAGTTTTTAATGTGCGCATTGTCATTTTCCTGGAATTTTACGGTAGAACCGCAATGAGTCATATTGCTGTGGCTAAAGTACTTCACGAACTCAATCTGGCGTTGGGATCATTGGGTAAAACTATTGATCACAATCTGGTAAGTTCGATTCTGTTTTCTTCGATAGATGATCGGTCCTTAAAAAGTGCTTGTGTGAAAAAATCATGATTTTGTCGAGTAATAATTATCAATGGTTTTGTCGGAGAGCGATGATGGAACATAATGAAGATAATTTTCATAACAACGAGAACGTATACCTACCAATGCTCATTTTTTAATGAAAATAGTCTGTTTAACATTTGAAAAAAGAATGAGCCATTTGCGAGAGTGATTTTTACAAGAACTTTGCAAGCATTTTTCAATGGAAGTTGAGTCTCGCATCGACCACTTTTTCTTAATTAACTTCCATCTTCCCAAGGAGGATATCACAAACCCTAAAGTTGAATTTGCAGAAAAATAAAAAGTTAAACTATCAACCTCCTCCCTTATAATTTGTCCTCTTGAGACTTTTTGACTTTTCCTTGGAGAGTATAGTGAAAGGTTTTCAACAAGTTTGAAAAAGCTTTGTCCAAATAGGATTATTTTATTTACGCTCAAAAAGTCACTAGATTCTGTCAGAAGAAGGCCAAGCCACTGCTACAAAAATTTTCAAAACTCATAAGATCAATTAGTTTTTTCTTTAATTTTTAATATTCCCCTCTCCCTACTTTTCGATAAATTTTTAAATTACTGTCTATATATTCTTGGTTGAAAATAATCTGAATAACATTTAAAAGTTTGTGCTCATGAGAAAAAAAGGAAAAAAGGTTTTCGAAGGGCTTCTTGCTGGCTAGGATAGCCATGGGCGGAGATACATTAATTATTATTTTAATTTGTATTTGTCTTTCTTTCTCTCTACTCTCATCTGAATGCTTGCGTTAGAAAAGGACGGATACAAGAGCTAAAATCACGTGATAACCTCCTTTGATATTCTTTTCCAACACATGTGTTCAAATGATGGTAGGAGAGAGAGAAACAATTTTATTGTATTTGCCCATGGGGACAGCATTCCCGGTAATTTATTGTTATTTGACTGTTGTTGGTTAGGGTTGCATTAGAATTTGTCGACACAGACACTTTTTCGAAAAGTAAAACACCTGTTAAAAATTAGAAACCATTTTCCAGAACGTTTTGTAAAGTTTCCTAATAAGAGGAAGTGGTGTTGAGTAGATCAATAAAAAGGTATGTAACTATTCATGCTTCTCAGCGGTGGCTTTGCCTTTATTAATAATTGAAGGAGTTTTTATCTATCCATTGTCAGTTTCGTTAGAACTGTTTGTTGTAATTTAATGGAAAGTTGCTCAATTCACGGAAACACATCTGTATTTTTAGTTTGATTTAATTATTCATTGCGAGCTGTCTCTCTTTTCTGAAACACAAAGTGTGGCATTTGCGTAAACAATTTTAATTATCCTTCATTGACAAGAATATTCTTTTACTATAAAAATTGTCGGTTTTATCCTGACTCTCCAGTGTTTACATGTTGCATTTTTTAATCCCCTTGAGATGGTTTTTGTACCATTTGATTCCAGACATATTTTGAGATGGAACAACTGGGTGCTCGTGGCTTTGTTGCGTGACTAGATCACGACGCACAGAGCGAGTCCATGGCACTGTCGCCAAATTGGGGTAAAAAAGCCGTGAGTTTTACATTGATTTAAATGGGGACGATACGACTTTTTACCCTTGATCTGGCAACACTGGTCCATGGGACGGGTCGGACATGGAATATATTACTGAAAATACAGATTTGAATGTTTCGTCAGTAATTAAAATAATAAAGGGCGGTTTCTGTAGTGAAATTTACAATAAAAGTAATGAGACATTTTTCAAACTACTACGTTGAGTATTAACAAAGATATGCGCATTTAAAGTCGCCACGTGACATGTCCTACCTTCCCCATTGACTTGCTCCGCTGTGCAGCGTTGGTCCAGAGCAACGGTGGCTCGTGAAATTTGGCAACAGTGGCCTCCATCCATTTGACCAATGTAAAACAATCGATTCTGCCGGAGGCTGTCAGCCTTCTCAAGAATCGATTATTTTACCTAAGTTTAAATGGAAAAATTGCATGGTTGCCAAATCGCACGAGCAGAGGTCAAAGCGGTCCAGAGTTTGAGCGGAGATTAGAAATAATTATATGATCTCATACTGAGGGTCCATTTTTTTTATAATTCAACCAATTAAATTCGAAAGTTTAGCTAGAAACTGTCAAAAATAGTTTCAAAATTTCCTAAAATCTCAAGGAATGAAATTGCTGGTTATATTCTTAACATTTTCCGACTAGAATTTTGAATACAAGCAAAGTGTAAGCCATGAGAAATAAAGTTTGAAGTCCCTACGGTAAACGTCTCGGAACTACGTAAGGTACTATGACTTTCAAAAGAAAGTACCCTAATTGAAATTCTTATTATTGTTAAATTGTTTTGTGGTTTTCAATAGAATTTTCGACTTTTCATGACGTACTCTGAAAGAGTCATTCTGCTTTGTTCTTAATTTCTTAAAAGACGCAAACTTGTTTAAAAGTTGCCGAGATTTAACATGGTAAAAATGTCGACCAGGGTACTTTCTTTGAAAGTCATAGTACCTTTACCCAAAAAGACAAAAAAATAAAAAACAAGCAGGGAAAATTCCAACACGCAGGTGTTGGAAAAGCGTGCCACTAAAGTCTGAACAGCTTTAATGCTTTTGCTAGCAATGATAATTCATCAAAGAGGAACCATGTGACATGGAGCTGATCTCGAGAAAATTGAGTCCAAAGTTGAAGAGCTAGCATTTAAAACAAAAAACGCGGAATTACTTACGTTTTGATTTCATTCAACTACCGTGTTATGTTTTTGCATTTCAACACCGGAAAAGTGGAATTTCCTATGCAGGAAAGGTACCTACTTAATTTTTAGCGTTTAAAGTGACTTGGTTCCTTTCTTCTTTTTGTTTGGCATAATCACGAAAAACGAATCTCTAAGAGAAACCAAACGGCAGAGTTGGTTTACACTGTTGATATTTTAAAATCTGTTAATCCGGACTTAAGTCCGTTCCAATTCTATAAAAGGAACCAAGTCGAGTTGGTTCCTTACGTGACTCGGATTAAGGCTTAAGAAAAAGGAACCAAGTTCTCATTTTATTTCATCACATGGACAATGACTTCAATGAGGCTTCAATGAGGAAATAGTTGTTATTAGATGAAGCACTTGTTGCTTCGAGATTGAGTATTGCTAGGTCTATCAATCAATAACTCAATTTTATCAAAATGTCACTCAGTTCTTTTGTGACAAGTGCTGTCCAATTGAGCTGATTTGGTGAGAAATGATGAAAAAAAAAAAAGATCAGATGTATCTATAAGGAGATGAGTCAAAGGCGTTGTTTTTTGGTGTTCGTTTTTGATTTTTGTTTTCAAAACTTTGGAGGGCTCTAGCTCAGAAGAGAAACATTTGCAGCACATATTCGTGTAGGAAAATAAAGCCTTATATATGTGTGACCCAAAAATACACTCTATAAGTTTGCACTTAAGTTTTGAAACACCCTATATTCTTGATATTGCTCCCCCCCCCCGCAACCCTTCACAGAACACAACATCTTGACCATGCAATTTTTAAAATCACAGTTTGACTGTAGAGATATTTTCTTCCCCTCCCCCCCCCTTTCAACGAAAAGGGGAAAATGGATCGCCTATCTTTGATGTTCGTCGTATGCGCGTGCAGAGATTGTTCGGCTTTACGACTGCCATTTTGGCTTTCTTTATAATGCTTTTGTGGGTTTATTAATGGATTTTATGACTATTTGATGCCGCCAATGTAATTTTCAGGCGATTTTACATAAAAATCAAAACTCTATAGCGCTGTAGCAAAAGTTTGCAACAAACCCATTGAAAGCTGAAAGAGAAAATTATTTGATAGGCTCGATCTTTTTTACCCACATAAAGTATAGACAATTGATATTTCTAAATCCCTCCACCTTTTAAACGGCTTGTTCAGGGATCAAAAATGAGGTTGCGTTCTTTTGAAGTCAAAAAGTGTAAAATTCGGAAAGCGTGATTCTAAATAATAAACAGTTTTTTTCTTCTTTTTTCCGTTTTAGGTGCTGTCAGCACTTGTTGCGATTGTCACGATGTAGATATGTAAAATGTACAAATGGAACACTTGCGAATTCATGAAAAAAAAATCCTTTAAAATACAGAACTAACCATTTCAGGTGCCCTTTACACGTCAAGCATTCTAGGGGTATAGATTATAGTAGGTGTGGAGGTTTAAGACGTTTGTGGATTTTAATTCCCCCCCTCCCCATTTTTTTTGTTGAAAAGTATCGAATGTTTACAGTTAAAACTAAGCCTATAACGCATTGTAATATGATTTTTTTTTTTTTTCTGTTGCCCTGGGTCGATATCATTTTTCGTTTTGGAAAAGCAAAGTTTCATATGGACCTATAATTTCCAAAATTTGAAGAGGGTTCCAGTAAAAAATACTGTACACCGGAAACTTTTTAGGATAGGTAAATAAGTTATTCCAGAGTCAATTCCATAGCCGCAGGGAGGAGGCTGTCCAGGGGTGGAAAACACGCGACAGCCCCTCTCACTTTTTAGAGCTATTAATGCGAATTTTAAACCCCCCCCCTTTGTTCTGGATTTTAAAAAAACCCTTTTTTTTAACAAAACCCCAAAATTTCCTCAAAAATCCCTTGATTGCATAGACGCTCATTAAGGGGTTTTCAATTTGCCGATCCCCCAGAATTTCAAATGTTTCCAATGACCAAGACCTGTTTAGTGTGACGTCATGAAAATAATTGGTTCCAAAAAAAAGGGTCCGTCTCACTCGCTCTCGTGGGGTTTTCCCCTATGAAAAACGATCCAAATTTTCAAATACAAGTGCTAGTAAACAACAAGTTCTTTGCACCAGTTGTTTTATCACACCCTTGGGTTCCACGTCCCCTTTTAAAAATTTCCGATTGTTTCAATGAAATTTTTCCCATATGATATATATTCCCGCGCTTTATTTCCCATAAAAATAATCGAAATTTTATAGAGACAATCAGTATTCGTGTAGATTCAAGAGCGCTGACTATAGCAACGATAGGTCTTATGATTGAAATAAGACGAAACACATCTATGGTTCTTTCTTACAGTTTTAACAGCCACTTTTTTTTCAGTGATAAATGTGAGCTCGCTACCACAAACTTTTTGAAACATCGCGCAACAATGCACAATCACAGCTATATCGAAGAAAGTCCTATGTTTTGTCCTTGTCACACTCACAGTTTCTTATGAGCACAACATTCTAGGATATAGGCTCATCAGCACCATCACGACATGTGTTATACCTCGAACAATAGCTTCGATACGAAGAGAAGTTAGAATGATTGAGTGTCATGGCGGTGATACTCCCATAAGAGACCGTGAGTAAGACGAGGACAAAAGTAGAACATCTTTCGGTATAACTGTGATTGTAAATTCGCTTGTGATCTTTTAGGAATTCTGTTAGAGTGAAAAAAACTTTAAGGTACGTGGAATCTAATGGGGCAATAAAATTTGAGAAAACTGTGCTTTAACTAGCATGAATATGCGTTCGAAAATTTGGATCTGTTTTTTATAGGTAAATCAACGAGAGTGAGCGAGATAGAGCATTTTTTTGGAACCTATTTTGATGGTGACGTCAACACTAAACAGGTCTACTAAAGGATATGAATGAGCCCCTCTCTTTTCTATACCCCCCCCCCCCCGCTCTTCATCAATACCTCGCCGTCACTTCTTTTCGATACCGTCGTCAAACTGATGTTGACACTTTTATGAGTCCTCAGACCCTCCGAGATCCGAGACACAAAGCCTCTCTAACCCCTCTCTCTCCCCCACATTCACAAATCTCTCCGCTTAATGAACCGTGAAGAAATCTCGTGACCGGTGGAGCCCAAAACCGAGGGCAAAGAGGGTTTTTGTGAAGGATGTTTCCACCCCCCTCCTGCCTTGGAATTTTGACTCATAGGTTGGCACAAATGACTTAGGTTGCTGGACCTGTATGGAATTCTCGTTCAAAGGAATTCGACTTTGACGCTTAATAACTTATTGAAATTAACAAGAAACCAAAACTTTTACAAATTTTTAAAAAAATAGACGCCGAGACCTCCTGGATTGCAGCAATAAATTAACGATTAATGAAACCAGTTTTAAAAAAACACGTTTTTTTAAATTTTTTAAACCTTTCCCGCCAAGGTTTTGCCATAAGCAAAGCATGCAACCTATATATTAGATATGAAAATGAAAACAAAAAGCGTACCGTATATATACGGCACGCTTAAAAAACTGCACGCTACACCCCTGTGCGTTCTTATGGGACAAGCCGCAAGATCTGGCAACACTGACGTTCGCACTCTTGCCAATGATACAATTTTGAAGGGTTGGGCTTCTAATCAATGACAGTATATGTTTTACGGTTGGTACTTTCTTTCGAGATATTTTCAAGGGCAGTGGCGCGGCTTAGCGTGCAATTGGATCTTTGGTGGAAACCTTTATAATTTACCTTTTACATGGATTTAAATGGACGTTGCCAGATTTTATGCGCCACCACTCAGTGCTGCCAAATTTGGCGGGAAATGTTGAAATAATTTTCACATTGAATTAAATGCATATGTTTACAGGCAGATTTAGTTCTCCGGGCAGATCTAGATCCGCCCGGAGAACTAGATCTGCCCGTAACACATATATCGATACGAAAAATGGCAGCCCTGGTGAAAAACTTTGGATTTGACAAATCTGCAAGAGAAAAAATTCAAATGACGGGAAGTTCCTATTTCCTTTTCGTGCTTGCTCATTTTACAAATTTACAGTACCGGCATCGTCACCACCGTAAATTATTGTTGAATTCCCTTCTACCTAGTTGTTATTCTGGAGAACATTACCTCTTGCAATACCGACCTTTATTATTTAGAATCGGAACCTCACCTCTTTGAAATAGTGGCGACAGTGCCATCTGCACATGCCAGGATTTAGGCATGGGCAACGTGGGCAGCAGCCCAGGGTGGCAATTTTTTAGGAGCGGCAAATTTTTGGATGCGAAGGAAAAAGGGGAAAAGAGAAACAGCGGGAAAAGAGGAAGGAAAAAAGGGAGGCTGAGAGAAGATAAGAGAAGTGGAAAATAAAAATCAAGACGCGAGGTTTGCGGCAGACAACGCAACGTGACAGCGTGAAACGGTGACTTGAAGACGCTTGTGGATAGGAAGAATGCTCGACGGAAAAATAACTCATCATCAGTGCACGGTTTTCAGGGGAGGGGAGAATCAAAATTTGAATTTTTACTTCTTTTTTAGTGTTCAAATCGTCAGGCGTTAATTACACGGAACAAAAAATTAATAACTAAATTATGCATGTTTACTGACTCGTAAAATCTACTCGGCTTTTGCAAAATCTAATACAGATATTCTGCTTTCATGTGCGCGTGAGTGAACTTATTAGAGCTAATCTATCTCTCCTTTTTGAATTGCTATCGCTATCTTCAAAATCCTCGTCTCTCATGCCTTTCCTTCAACTCCTCAAATATTGCAGCCTCTCTTTTCTTTCTTTGTGAGTAAATGAGTATATTTTAAGCTAATTTAATTAGCATGCACATGCAGCATGCCTAAGAATGTTTCCCTTCGACTCTAAAGCTTGCTGAAATTCCGACTTACTTTTCGCCCGCTATGGCATAAAATAAGGTTATTATGTTATATCACATTACTCACATTTCATTACTTTGACATTTATTATTACTTTCACATTTTCCTTATGGCGGAGAAAAATATGGCCAGGAAAATGTGTATCGTTATTCGTTCAAGACATCGCGGACTGCACGTAAATATACGTCAAAATAGTCTCTTAGGGGGTCAAATTTAAAAAAAAAAAAAAAATCGGGGGAGAACCCCCGAACCCCCCTGCAGCTAGAGGGGTATCCCCCTAGAGCCCATACCCCCCTCCCACTTATGCAAACGGCCAGTAAGGGAGCGGCAATTTCTCCGGTTGCCCAGAGGCGGCAAAAGGTTAAATCCGGGCCTGGCCATCTGCTATTTGCATTTGCCTCTTGAGCGCTCCTTAATTGATCCGTTTCTTCTTCTTCGTTTTTGAAGAAGAAGAATATAACAAGGCGCAACTCTCAGTATAAAAGAACTCTAATTTATGTTAATTTTGCTGATATAGTGCGGATCACGACATTTTTTCGAGTTCTAGTTGCGTATTTTCACCTAAAACAGTTTCTGTTCTCAATGTGTCTGATGCAAGTTTTTCTGTTCTATTGTTCTTGCGTCCTTGCGTCTTGGGTATTTCTCTTTCTTTAATAAAGAAGAGTGTTCCTCTTTCTTTCAAACTAAAACACCTCAAATCAGAAGAGCCTCATAATTGGAATGGTACGGTGGAATGATATTCTGAAATAACAAACGTATTTAATGGGTAAACATGGCATCAAAGCGAGTATTCTCAGAAGCGTGATATTTTGAATTATGACAAAAGCTGGTAGAGCACCTAGGACTGCCGTTTTTCGTATAATTAATTATATGTTTCTATTCACCGATGATTCCATCGGTTGCTAAAAGATTACACATTTCAGTTCAGTGTATGACTGTAACGCACGAAAATACACGCATCTGTAATATTTTCTAAACCGGTGGAGTCGTCGATGACTTTAAAAAACCTGCCGTTATTTTAACAATTTAACAGCTATTGCACCGATTGAGAAAATATTACAGATCAGAGTATTATCGTCCATTACATTCATACATTGAACTGAACTTTGTTATAATTTCTCAGCCGGTTAATTCTTCGGTGAATTGAAAAATGTCATTACTCATACGCAAAATGGCAGCTCTGAGCGGGACCAATTTTGTCTCGATTTGATCGCAGGCACGCACGCGTATAGCGAAATCAATTTTATTGTAGGGGAATCCGTGAATTCCTTTGCATCGAAAGGATATTATATTGCTGCTTTAGGGTCTCAAGAACGAAACTCAATTCGATAAAGAGTACCATTTTTCTCGATTTTCCTTTTACATAGATTTAATGGCAAAAACTTTACTGTGCATATTTGGCCTGGGCAGCTACCGCCACTTATGATTCTCTGTTCCCCTGTCTTGAATAGAAATCTTCACGTCATGTCGTTGTCACTCAGTCTTCTAACCGAACTCGAGTTAAGGTTATCATAGAAAGGGTTCGACACATCATGATGAGAACTCGAGTTTGAGAAGCAAACTTGCGATCGCCAATTCATTAATAAAGTGATTCCAGCCGGAAATTTTCGTGTTTTCAAACCGTTGGATAGCGCCACTAGTCGCTTTTGGGAAAAGTCGCGTTTTTGGCATTAAAGAAATATTGGCGTTAATACTGCAGGTTTGTGATGAGCACCATCAAAAGCTCTCAACTTTGAATAAATGACTTCATTTATATAGTACACAATCTTTCTACTCGAGTCTCGAAAGTCGAAAGACTGTGTAGACATTAAAAGTCGCCACACATTGCATTGAATCATAGATATTTTCTGGACGTAACAAAATGTTGTTTGTTGGTTTCAAAAACATTTAACAATCAATATTTTCTGTTGATAATCATGATATTTGAGCAACGAGCTATACATTTATCCAGAGTGGTGTTTTAATGGGTAACCTGTGTAACCACCATGGGGTATTTTGAGGTTATGTTTAAGCGAGTAATTTGTCCATTTGATTCCGTGTACTTTGGTGCGGCGCCGCCGCACAACGGACCGGAACATTTTTTGCTCCACTGTGCGTCGCGCCGCATCAAAATACACGGGAACAAATGGACAAATTACTCGCTTAAACCTAACCTCAAAATACCCCATGGTGGTTACGCAGGTTACCCATTAAAGCGCCAGTCTAGATAAATGTATAGCTGGTTGTATTTGACTAATTTTTTCGCTTAAAAATTGATGATTTCTTAGCTTATTTACTGTTCAACTGTTGATATTCATTCGAAATATGCTGTCCAAGAATGTCTATATTTTGATACACTGAGCGCAGCTACAAAAAATAAAACACGGGGCATAATGAATGGCTGCAGTGCACCAACAGTGCAGCCGCGTTGCGATTCTGTGATGTTTTTAATCCACCGGTGAGTCCACCGTTTAACCAAAATATTTCATAGCTCGGCTCAGTTTATCACTGTGATGCGTGAAAATACTTCCGTCTGTGTTCTTTTCTCAATCAATGGAATCATCATTGATAACCCTCTGTAAGGACTGAGTTAGTTCTAAAGAACATCGCGCACTCTTCCGTTAATGAAGGGAAGGTAGTTAACTGTTCGTACTCAGAGGAGTTGGAGTTGCCTATACGACGAATTGAAGGCGCTCAAAGAGCTTTATCCTGTAAGTATTTTCATCGATACTCGCGTTTATCCGGAATTGAGACTGAAACAACGCTAAATAGACTGGAGGCGGAGAAAACCGAGTAGATTAAGGCTTGGCCCACAAGGGGTTAAAATATCAAAACGTCCGCTGTTCCTTAAAAGTCAGTATCGACCAGAGATGCCGTTTTGCGTATAATTAATGTCATTTTCAAATTCTTTCTTAGTGCTCGTTTCAGAAGTGTAGGTGCACCGAGACCATAATCTTTGGCGACTTTTCGATTTTCATTTCTTCGAAACTAAACAAAACTTGTCTTCGACTTTGAACTTTGAACTTTAAAGTGTTCCTCAGTGAAAAGCCAACGCTCTCATTCATTTTCATTCATTTTCATTTTGAAACAAGAGAAATAATGTTGAAAAATTCTAAAGATTGTTAGTCTGGGTACGCCTACACTTCTGAAACCACCTCTTACCGATGATTCCATCGGTTAAGAAAAGATTACACCGTTCAGTTCAGTATATGACTGTGCTGTGCATGAGAATACTCTGATCTGCAATCTTTTCTCAGTCGGTGCAATCGCCGTTTCATTATTAAAATATCCGCGAGTTTTTTAAAGTCATCGACGACTCCACCGGTTTAGAAAAGATTACAGATGCGTGTGTTTTCATGCATTACAGTCATAAATTGAACTGTGTGCCGTTTTTCGAAACGACATTTTTTCATGTTTTTACTCTTTCATTGTATTTGACCGTTTGCTCTATTTGACCTAGTGCGAGGCACTCATGGTTGGTTTTCCCCATCTTGCCTGTCCCTTGGTTGAGTCTTCTTCCGTTCGATTTCTCGATATTCTTCCGGTTGCGAAGACCGCCCACCTTTTTCTCTTCCTCTTTTTCGGTAGGTTTTTCACTTTGAGTTTCGACCCTAGGATGGACTCAGTTTTGAACTGCCGTGAAGTGCAGAGCTCAGCCGACAACAGTCAGTCAATTTTATTATTGTGTCAAAGTCTTGTTCGTTTGAATTATTTTGTCCGTTGGATTTTGGATATCAATCTGTTGCTGTTTCATTTTATCTTGGATTATTCTAGCCCCTTTAAGGGTGAGTTTCGTTGGTTTCTTAATTTCTTGTTTTCTCGTGTACTACAGTCTGAGTGAGATAAGTGTTCGATTTTGAAGCGCACGGGGAGGTTTTTGTCGATTGTTTGTCTTTTCGTTTTAGTTTCATTTTTTGGTTCCTCGCCGCGGTGAGGAACCACGGCGCGCCGTCTGCGATTGAACATGGCGTTATTTTATCCGTTTCTACTATATTGATTATTTCTTATTGTGTTTTCGTATTGATTTTATTGTAATTCTCTGCGATACTTCAACGCGCGTATTTTATTTCTTGCGTGCAATTTTAGTGATTATAGTTTGGTCAATTTTATCTCAGTTGTTTGTGTTTGTTTTGTTCCGTCGTCTTTTCTTTTCCTTTTTTCTTTTGTTTTCTTTGTGCTCGCCGCCTCTCTCTCTCACGCTGTCGTCATGTTCTTGTTTTTCACGCTCCCAAATATTTTAACCTCTGTGAGAGAGGGGTGACAGCGCAACTGAACTGTGCAATATTTTCTCAACCGATGAGTGAATTGAAAAATGCGATCAATTATACGCAAAACGTGAGCTCCAGTAACGACTCCACCAGTTGAAAATTTCGACACAAGAATCGATTTGCGATATTCCATTTATGGTATACTTTCAACCTAATTTATGAAGTTATTGACGAGATATTTTGCAGAGACGTTCTTCAGATGATTATCTGGTATCTGGACACTCCGTTTTCTTGAGTATGAATTACTTTCGGCCTGTAATTTGATATTAATCAAACGGTAGCGCTCTGGTGGCAAAAATCGGCACTAAACGCTGAAGAATCACCTTAAAGAATCAAACTATGAAAATCCTCTGTCGGAGGAAGAGAATTCGTCGTTTAGATAGAAGAAATCTTTGCGATTTTTTGCGATTATGAATTTTACGTCCTTGGAAAATGCTTATTTGTGACTTGTTCCATGGCTAAAACTGCCGAAATCAACAAGATGTTACAGATTAAATGATGCATTTGGAGGTAGGAATCACTCTAATGTTATTGTTGTTATTGAGGAATGGGAGGAAATCTCGCGAGGATCCATGCCATGTACTTCCAACCTCCAAATGCATCGTTTAATCTGTAATATCTTGTTGATTTCAGCAGTTTTAGCCGTGGAACCAGGCATAATTATGCATTTTTCGAGGTCGTAGAATTCATAGTCGCTAAAAGATCGCATTTGTTTTTTGATTTAATGACCTACGTATCAAAAATGCGCTAAAGGGGAAAAATAAATTGAATCAGAGTTTGTTTGGAGCCAGAGATCCTCGGACGGCAATCGATACGATATATCGCTCCACTAAAACAGGCTATACGGGAAATCGATAATAGTCTGAAGGTGCAAGGTTCAGTCTGTCAGAATGGCGGAGGTAAACAATTCGTGCCAAACTGGATAAGCCGAACCGTTGCTTGAACCGTGAGTGGACGCGCATTGTCACGGAAAAGTGATATGAGACTCCTTTTGAAAGTCGCCCAAGTGGGAAGGGCTTTCATGGCTTATCGGAACTTTCAGGGGGTGTTTCTATGTTCAGGTCACTTTCCGTTATCGTGATATACTACCAGACCAGTAAGATTCATAGGCGGATACAGGAATCTGTTGGTCTCTCTCTCTCTCTCTCTCTCTCTTCCAATTTGAATACTTGTGTTAGAAAGGGACGGAAAAGGGGGCTAAAGTCACGTTATGGCCCCCTTTGCTATCCTTTTCTAACACATGTGTTCAAATGGTCGGAGAGAGAGATAGACAAATTCCTGTATCCACCCATGGTAAGCATGCAGTTTATCTTACTCCTCTTCCGAGATCCTTCACCGAACATTGGGCCTACTTGCGCTGCGGAAATTTCTCAATGCTACCGGAGTCTTTCAATCGGGCGACAAGGTGACACCGGATTTATTCGACGGTTATCTCCGACTTTGCACCAACTGGTGCTCTTTCGGGATAACCGTCCGTCGAATCGATGCTGGTTGAGAAAGCCGCGAAAATCGTTTCGATTTGAAATGCACGCGGCCACCGTTTTGGATAACCGCTTAATAATTTATTTTGACTCGTTAATTTTTCTGCAGCACGAACAAAATGACGAGTTAACGTGAAGTAATAGTTCATTGAAGTTATAGGTTATAGTAGAGGCACTTCATATCTACACTTTACATTTCATTTAATGAAGCGTATTGACAATAACTTCTGTTGAACGTTCTTTTTTTATTTGAAACTTGCCTGATCTATTGGGTAAGTTCAAATAACTTTTAACTTTTTTATGTGTAATTTCTCATTACCGTAGACCATTGAACAAGGCAAAAATATCAGGAAAATAAAGGGTTTTTTGACCAGAATTCTTTCCTGAAAACAATAATTTTTTCAATTGATGATGGATCGATGATAAATCTAAAAAACTCCCGGGAAAAATTATGTTTTTTTACAAGTTTTAATGCTTTTCAAAGGGTTTACGGTAATGACAAAAAAAAAAAAAAAGTTTTTGTCATTACCGTAGACCCAGTAAAACTCATTAAAACTTGTAAAAAAACATAATTTTTCCGGTAGTTCTTTAGATTTATCATCGATCCATCATCAATTTTATATAAATTATTGTTTATCAGGAAAGAATTCTGGTCAAAACCTTTATTTTCCTGATATTTTTGCCTTGCTCAATGGTCTACGGTAATGAGAAATTACATAAAAAAGTTAAAAGTTATTTGAACTTACCCTATTATAACGTGACCTATTCTAACCTAACATCGCAGGATTTTGGTTGAGTAGGGAACAGAGCCAATCGAGCAAGTAACCCAAAGTTTTTTTTTTGTGCCAAAAATTGAGTTTCGGTAAGGTTAGCGAATCATATGTATGAGAGGTGGCGAGACCCCATCACAATTTTTTGTCAACCCCGCTGAACCTTAATTTTTAGCAAAAAACTTGAATAACCCCTATAGATGTGCACCTAGAAATGGACATTCAGTCATTTAAAAATTGATCCACATTGGGAAAAATAGATTTGTCAGTTGATGAAATTGCGGCTCGAACCTGGGTATCCGGAACTGGCGAGCGAATACATACTGTGCCACTGCGCCATCCGGAGCGGACGATATAGTGAGACATACCACATAAGCATACCATTCTGACGCTGAGCAACGATAGCCACCGATTGGTGAAAAGTCGAATATAACCCCGTCTCACCTTGTCGCTCAATTGCAAAACTCATGCTACGAAGGTGGACGGACATTTTTTTAACTAAGTCCTTAATTATTGAGATAACAACTGTTATGTTTCAATCTTCTCTATCTTTGTTAACGCACCTCTTCTGAAAGACAAACACAGAAAAAATTACATATTCCATTCGGTGACAGAGGGCTAAGTCTGGACAGTGTCGAAACAGGTTTTGTTAGCTTGGTGAAACTGGATATTGTATCTGGGACAAAACGGATTGTTACGGCCACAAAACAGTGGAATTACTTGAAAAGACACTCTGTGATTTTCACCAAACGTTTAATAGATGTGACAATCCGTTTTGACTCAGGAGCTATCCCTTTAGTCACGGCAATTATTCGGTCTCGACATTGGGGCTTTTGACAACATTTGCAGCAGGTGATTGAAGAATTGATTCTTGCATAAAAACCTATAGAAATGACGATGAGTGCACAAAAAACTCATGAAATTCACTCTCAGGATCGGGCTTAATGATAGAGAGACCAGTGGCGAGGCGTGCGATTTGGCAACGTTCCTATTTCCCGTTTAAACACATAAGAAAGATCAAAGAGCTTGGTCATCGCCGATGACTGAACCGTTCGACTTTTTTTTCTGGTGAATTTAAATGGAGAAAATGCATCGTTGCCAAGTTTTACGCCTCGCCACTGAGAGAGACAGAAGTATCATGGGGGATTCCTTTCTAAATTGAGACATATCTCTGTGTTTCCGTTTAGAGAAAGTGACGAATTAGACATGGAATCTCCAAAGATACCTGCGCTGTGTCTCTAGCAGGTTTTGCGAGTTTATTATTGAATTTTAGACTTTTCAATGTGATTTTTTTCTGATTTTTGCTGGTTTTTACGTCAGCTTGGACAGTTCATTTGTTCACCGCAAAAGTTTGTAAGAGCCCCATTATAAGGTAAATAAAGAACAGTTTTGATTCCGTTCTGATCAAACATGTATTTACCATAGCAATCTAATTCGTCTACAAAATAGAGAAAAATACACCTTTCTAAGTGCGCTAGTGGAATCTGCATAAAAACAGTTTAACTAGCTCAGAGTATTAGAAAATTAAGCGAATCTGGCATTTCCGTATATAATTAACGCATTTCCACTTTTAATCCAATTTAAATTTTTGAAATTTCTCGCCAAATTAGGCAGTACTGGGTACAGTTTGCACTGGGTCAATGGCGTCCAAATTTAGCACCGTTGTATTTGGTCCATTTAAACTCATGTGAAAATTCAAAAGCGAAGGTGTTCACCGAACACCTAATAGTTCGATCTTTTTCATGGATTTAAATGGACGAAATACAACGTTGCCAAATTGCATGCTACGCCTGCACTTGGTTTGTGGTGACTGGCGCACATTGGTTATTCGTATTGACTGTTGCTCGTGTGATAAAAAGTGCGTGGGCTTTTCAGACACCAAACAACAGTCGTGATATTTTTGACTCTGCAATTAAATTTTGATTACAATCGGATAACTGTAGAGCCAAAATTTAACATTTCCAAAACTAGCCATTCATTTACATAAAATCACCACGAAATTGCTCGCAGGCAGTGGCAAGGCGTGAAACTTGGCAACAGTTTTCTCCATTTAAATTCACCAAAAAAGTCGAACGGTTCAGTCATCGGCGATGACCAAGCACTTCGATCTTTCTAATGTGTTTAAACGGGGAAAATAAGAACGTTGCCAAATCGCACGCCACGCCACTGCTCGCAGGAAAGAGAGGGAGTTAAATACAGCTACTTCACAGTGATTCTGAGTGATAGAAAAACTCCAACTCGTGCAATACAGTTATACAAACTAAACCAAACTGTGTGTAATCTTTTATTCAATCGATGGAACTATCAGTGAATTAAAATTTTTCATCATGCACAAAGCAGGAGCTCTGGCAACGATTGAGCGAGCTGTTTGAACGATCATAATACACGGGGTGAAAGCTAAGCAATAGATCTTGGTGCGACGTCACGAAAAAAAAATTGGATCCAAACAAATTCTCCATCTCGCTCGCGCTCGTGGGGTTTAAGTGCAAATTTGTGCTAGTAAACGACACATTCTCTCAGTCATTGCACCATTGGATTTCACGTACTTTAAATTATCTCCACGTTATAACAACATTTTAATCTCGCATTAATTTACAATCACAGTTATATCGAAGAAAAGTCCTATATGTTTTGTCCATGTGTCGCTCACAGTTTCTTTTTATTGCCACACAATTCTAGGATATGGGCTCATCGGCACCATCACACCACGTGTTATACCTCAAGCAAAGCATCCATTTTAAGAGAGGTTGGGATGATAGAGTGTCATGGCGGGGATACGCCCGTAAGAGACCGCCGTGATTTATCATTCGATTTATTTGCGATTGTAAATTCATTTGTGATCTTTCATGAATTATGTCGGTGCGGAAAGGTACTTTAAGGTACGTGGAATCTAATGCTGCGATAAAATTTGAGAAAACTGGTTGTTTACCAGCATGACTTTGCATTCGAAAATGTTGATCTGATTTCTTATGGGTTAATAAATCCGCGAGACTGAGCGACATAAAACATTTGTTTCGATCTAATTTTGATGGTGCCGTCATTACTTAACAGGGACCAAATAATGTTACGGCTTGACGGTCCTCCGAAAGACGTTGGATGGTGTGCACGTAAGTATGTTTGCATGTAGTTTATACCAATACCGCCTCTACACATACCAAGATGCTTCTTTGAGATTAGGGTCATCTTGGTATACACAGCTTATGGAGAGTGCAATATTGATGAAATTCAAAATCGTGATTTATCCTCTCTAAATATGATTTTCAAGTCTTTTAAATACTTTATGTAAGTAACTAAGCCCAAAACTTTCATTACTGACGTGCTTTTCCAATTTTGGTTGAACTTCAAAAAACCAACAAAATACTCGATAACTCCATAAGCGGGCCATAAGCTTACGTATACCAAGACGAACATAACCTCCCCGATCTCAAAACAGAGCAGCCGGGTATGAGTAGAGACGGTATTGTTTATACCCCCCGTAAGTGCTCACCGATCATCTGCGTGCGAGACCGTAAGGACGTAACATTATTTGGTCCCTGGGGGATGATCACGGAGGATCGTTTCGTTTTGGTATCGTTATCGTTATCGTTTACGTGTAACCTTATGGGTGGCTCAACTGATCGAATAGTTTTGAGCTCCTCGTAACGATTGAAACGGACGATAGGAAGCGATGAGTCGCAGGCTGTCGTAATCTCGATCGTTTGAAGTATGAAGAGGTGAGGAGGGGATCACCTGCGCGATCGAGTTGCGCAGAAGCAAGCCCATTTGATTTAATGCAAACGATAACGATAACGATAGCAAAACGAAACGATCCTCCGTGATCACCCCCCAGGTCTATTACACCTTCACGTAAGCTAAAACTCATTCACGTCTGTTACGCAGAACACCTTTGAACTGCCACTCTGGGTAAATGTTTTGCTCGTTAATTGATTGGGACTCTATAAAAGTAGACGAACGCTTTGCGATAGCATGAGAAACTGCTTTTAAAACCTTTCCTCGCGTGCATTGTCTTTCGAGGTTTCTTGTATAGAATTTATTGCCTTGCCCGGCTGTATCTTCCGCAAAAAATCGAAAAGGTAGAAAAGATGGTTGCACTATTTTACCAGTTCCTCTCGCTCTCTATCTATTTCTCCCACTCTTCTTTGATTTGGAAGCGTACGTTGGAAAAGGACAGAAATGGGGGAGAAAGTCCCGTAATCTCCTCTGCTTTCATTTAGTAACACGTGTGCTCAGAGAGTCGGAGAGAAAATGAGACATTCCTGAATCCACATACGCAAGGACGTGCCGTCTAAGGGGGGTGTGGGACGTGGGTGACCTTGTCCCGGGCGGCATTCTCCGGGGGCAATAAAATCAGGGTGAACAACCAAAAAAAAGGACAAAAAAAGGTTGTCATCCTTCACATTGAATCTTAGAGGGCAGCAAAATCAGTGTGGAAGAAGCAAAAAAATAAATCATCAAATTTATAACTGTGAGGGGAGGCAAGATTGCATTTTCCCCCCCTCTCGCTAGAAACCATGACACGCTCCTGCACCTACAATAGGTAAATGGTTATTTTTGTTATTTGACCATCTCGAGGTTAACCTGTGATCATTTGATTACTGAAGTCATTTGATCATTTGGTTGCAGTTCGATCATGAGCAGTTTTTTTGCGGTCTCATGATACAGTATCTTGGGGGTAGATGTCCGATATTTGTTTCATGAAATTTTTCTTAAATTAATATTGTGATTTTTTTTAAAAAACCACATTTTAAAAGAAAAATGTTTAATTGAAATTATGATTAAGTGTTGAAGACAGTGGCGTAGCGTGCAATTTAGCAACGTTGCAGTTCGTTTATTCAAATCCATGAAAAAGATCGAACTATTGGGTGCTCGGTGAACACTTTCGCCCTCGACCTTTCACATGGCCTATTTTTCTATCGAAGTTTTTCAATTGGTGGTCACAGTTTTGGGGCTTGAAATTAATGGCCTATTCTCATTTTCGGTCACCAATTTCTGCCGATGAAGTGATGATTTTTTTCTTTTTTTTTCCTGCATCAATGGACCAATTTTACAAGATGTTTTTACTGCCTTATCGTAAAGTACTACATGAGCTGAGTATGAGGTATTTTTTACAATTTTTTTCCGGCTGGATCATGGAGGAAAACATGTTTAAAGTGGTGGAAACTAGGTGTCCCATGACGTCATCCGATAGGTATCCCCATTTAAACACATGTATTCTCGTCGATTTGAATGAAGCGCACTTTCTCAGGAACCACTTGTCTAAATAAAAAACCAAAAATATCCCTGTTCTCAGTTCACCGGGTACTTCCATTTTTCCAACTAAATCAATCTATTTTCAAACACATGTAATTGGTCCATTGCAGTCAATTACGGCCACAAGGGGTATTCCTATATTTTTATCAGTTCAACTACTCACAGATGCAGATGAGTCAAAAGGTTGGCCACTCTGAACCCCCCTCCCCCTTGTTACGTATCAGGCTCGTTCTTTCTAAGAAATTAAAGCCTGAAGGTGTAGTTGGGATTTTTGAAGAAAATAACACCTGCTCTTTCATGACCCATTGATCCCTCTTTTCGGACATCACCTCAAATCTTATTATTTTTACGTCGTATAGTAAAATTTGCAGGTTCGTTCTTTCTAAGAAATGACCTATTGGTCTAGTTAGGGTTTTCTCGGAATGGCACACCTGTTGATATACTAGCGCTCCGTGTGGACGCTCCTACGCACTTTGATCTGAGATCGTCTAAAAGTTGCCAAAAATCAGAAAGTAAACACATCAATTCATTATTTGTAAACTTTCAAGACTAATTTTAATCATATAAAACACTTTCTTATTAAGTGCTTGAAACCTAGTAATGTTACTGGGAAAGATTTTGATTAAGATTAAAAGATAAAAAAATATTTTTTTTTTTAACTATTATTTTTTTTTAACTGATTTTTTGGGCCACTTTTTTTCGATCTCAGGCCATAGTGCGCCGCTTCGGCTTCAATCAGGTGCAATGGCGGCTCGTGCAATTTGGCAACCATGTGTTTTGCCGCTTAAACCTATGCAAAAGTATCAATTTCTTGGAGCTGCAATGCACCTCCCATAAATATCGATTATTTTACATAGGTTTAAATGGAGATGATCCCTTGTTGCCTACATGCACGAGCCGCCTCTGATCACGTGCGAAGATAGAGGAGGGCCGAAGGGACGGGATCATCCGAATTGGCCCAAATTGCCCATTTCGAGTTGGCCCGCGTCATAAAAAACACTCGTCCCGAGTTGGCCCAAGCATAGTGGCGAGGCGTGAAATTTGGCAACAATGTATGTTCTCTATTTAAATTCACCAACACAGTCGAACGCTTCAGTCATCGGCGATGACCAGGCATTTCGACCTTTCTAATGTGTTTAAATGGGGAAAAGGGAAGTTGCCAAATCGCACGCTTCGCCACTGGGCCCAAGTGAAAACCGTATAAGAAATAAAAATAAGTCTAAATATTTTACTTTTTCAACGTCGCTTACCTCTATAATAGAATAGATTATTGGAGTGTAGATGGTGAGACTGGAGGCAATTCACTTAGATTGATAAATATGTGGTTAGGAGCAGATAAAACACATATTCACTGCAAAGTTTGAAAGTTGGCAACATGGCACTTGCTCATTTAAACCCACTTGAAAGGTCATATTTGAGGGAATCCTTTGCACACATAATAGTCCAATATTTTACATGGGTGGGAATGGTTGCACGCCGCACGGGCGGATACAGGAATTTGTATTTCTCTCTCTCTCTCTCTCTCTCTCTCTCTCTCTCTCTCTCTCCTCTCTCTCTCTCTCTCTCTCTCTCTCTCTCTCTCTCTCTCTCTCTCTCTCTTTCTCCTCTCATTTGAACACATGTATTAGAAAATGACGAAGATAGGGGCTAAAGTCACGCTATAGTCCTCTCGGCTATCCTTTTTTAACACATGTGTTCAACCGGTCGAAGAGAGAGGAAGACAAATTCCTGTATCCGCCTATGCATGGACGAAGTGCAACATTGCCTTCGGATAACGAGTTTCGCTACATAATGGGAGTTATGCGTATATATCTGCCTTCAAGTTATGAGAAAGCAATAAAGTTCCGTTTTTTATCGACAACCATTCAAAAGTTAGAAGAGGAAAACGGACTTTTTGACCACCTTGTAATCTGTATGCATCAATTGGACACATTTATAACTAAACAGACCTATTGGTATTGCAACATTGCCATTTAATCGCGACTTTTATAATTCCCTTAAAAATAATCTGATGTGTAAAATTGCTTGATACTTTCGGTTTTGAATTGCTTTGAATTTTGGGTTGTCCCATATTGTTTGGTTTTTATCTAATTCCCCTTTGATTATCACAAGATGGGAAATCGCCGTTTTAAAAACTATGAGTCAATGGGGCTCTTGCAAACTTCTGCGATAAGCAAATGAATAGTTGTAAATAGTTGCAAAAAACCAATAATAATCACACCAAAAAAGTCTAGAAGCCAGTAATAAACTCCGAAAACAGTTGGAACGACAAGGTCGTAATGGCAGAGCTATCAGGTATCATGGAAGATTCCTGTCTAATTTGTCACTTTCTCTACAGAAACACAAAGCAGCAAAAGTCAATCACTTGCAGCAAAAGTTTGTAACAGCAGCCCCATTGACGATTGACCTTAGTTAGCGTGTACCTCAGAAGTTTTGACAAATCAAAAAATATTTAAGATATCTATAAGGCACGGACAGACCACAAAGTTTCATTTTTTCATGCCTTGTACAGGTTACAATCAAGCAAAAGGAACACATTTTTTTTTTTTTTTTTAAATGCGTAGGAGAAAATTTTTACGGCGATCTTAAGGCAATTGAATGCTTCTTCTTCTGCTTCTTCTTTTTGTATGGTGTCGCGAGAACATCTCGTGAGGATGGAGCTTAATATAAGATAGGGAAACCCAATGATAAAGGTGGCTGTCACCGCTATTACGGTCTCGCGTTTGAAAGCATTTTATGAGTTTTGGAGGGAATTTCGTAATTTTTTTAGTGAGCTTATAGCAATTTTTGCAGGGTTTTACAGTTGAATTAACTATGTTTTAAATAAGCTCGTAGCAAAAGTTTGAGACAGCTCCATTCCTGAGATACGATCAATGAATTAAATAATGTCGGTCGACCAGTAGCGCTCCAAGAGTTTCTTCATCTCTCTCTTTTTTCCATTAAGAAACGTATGTTAAACAAGGATGGACAAGGGGATAAAACCCCCTCGTTCTGTCATTTTCCTACTTATACATTCAAATGGGAAATGAGAGAGATGGAAGAGATCCTGGTTGCGCCAGTGCAGTCGACTCCTTGGATTTTTGTTCTGGTAGGCACCTTGCCATACGTGTATGTATAACAATGAATTCAGGCATTGCGGGTGGCCTACCTACGTTAACATTTATGGAGTCAAGTAACATTATTTTATTCGCTGACTGTACCTTGCTGAGAACAATTTTCCTGTTCGTATACAGGGTGGGCCAAAAGTCCCGGCACCCCTCCATAACTTTTGAACGACTGCAGATAAAAGAACCAAACTTGAGATATGTTTAAATTTATCTTTTGATAAATTTGGGGTAACACCGACCCCTAACTTAGAATTTTCAAATGACACCCCCTATATCTTGTGATACATCATTTGAAAGGACATACAATTCTTTGACTTTTTGCGCAAACCGAAGGTCGATATCGTTTTTTGTCTCCGATAAATCTAAGGTCAAATTTTGATATGGACCTTTTTTTCAAAAAATCATTACTTCACTTTGAGATACCGGAATTTAAAAAACTAGGAGCAATACTCCAAAAAGCAAGCCCTTTTCAGAAAAAAGTACGTCATTGACACAAATTTAGTCAAAATAGGATTTAGCGCCCCCGAAAATTTTAACGTTCAGGCTCCTCAGAGGGGCCTATCTCAACAAGTCTTTGATACGACTCCTATCGCGTGATACACCGATCGAAAGGGCATTAAAAGGTGAGCATTTTGGCTCAAAATAAAGGTCGATATCGTTTTTCACATTCGAGTTATCGAATGTCAAAGTTTGTTTTACAAAATTCGATAAATCAAATGTGGAAAAGGATATCGACCTTTCATTTGCGCCAAATTGATCAACTTTTAATGCCCTTCCGATTAATCTTTCACACGATGGTGGTCATCTCATAGAGTTTTTTAGGTAGGCCCCAAGACCCCCCCATGAGGCCCCATGAGGGGCCTAAACGTTTAAAATTTTCGGGGGCGCTAATTCCTGACTTGGATTGAATTTGTGTCAATGCTGTATTTTTTTTGAAAAGAACTTGCTTTTTGGAGTATTTCTAGCTCCTAGGTTTTTAAATTTCGGTATCTCAAAGTGGGATGATGATTTTTTGATAATAGGTCCATATCGAACTTTGACCTTCGATAAATCGAAAAGAAAAAGCGATATCGACCTTCGGTTTGCCCCAAAAGTCTAAGAACTGTATTTCCTTTCAAGTGATCACAAGGTAGGGAGTGCCATTTGAAAATTTGGAGTTGAAGGTCGGTCGATCGGTTACTCCATTTAAAGAGGGCACCTCAAAATGTTGACCTTCTCAAAAGATAGCTCCTTTTAATTTAAAAACATCCCCAAAGTTTGGTTTTTTTATCTGCAGCCGTTCAAAAGTTATGAAGGGGTGCCGGAACTTTTGACCCACCCTGTACTTTGACCTACTGCGTTTGACTGGCCATGTTCTCACGCACAGTTTTTACCTTTTCACAGTGGATCGAAACGTGGGTTTTTTTGGACTTTATTTAAAAAAAAAAAAAAAAAAAAAAAAAAAAAAAAAAAAAAAAAAAAAAAAAATCAAGATTATGAACAACAAATATATCATGCAAACTTTATAATGTGTGGAATAATTCATTTTAGAATTGCGGTTGACTTTACTATCAAACGCAAAAGTTTTGGCTGTCAAGGATTCGGGATAAGTGGCGAATCCTCGTGTAATCGGAACAATCTTCTGCGTTCCGCGTGCATTCTTGACTGTCAAAACTTTTGCTGTTGCTATAATACGCTCTATGGTTTGAGATCGTCTAAAAATGGCTGAAAATCAGAAAATAATTTTTTTATACTTTCTTATCAATCTATCATAAATACTTTTCAGAGGATAAGTAGTCTAAATGAACTTGGATTTTTACTCGCAATGGCAATAATAATGGAGCTGTTGCAAACTTTTGCTACAGGCTTATTAATAGTTGATTACGGGGTAGTACCCAGTAAAAATAACGATTAGCGCACTAAAAAATCACGAAATCCACTTCTAAACTCACAAAATGCTTTTAAATGCGAGACCTTAATGGCGGCCGAGGCCGCGGTTTTCTTATGGCAATTGTATGCTTCTTCTTCTTCTTGTGTGGTGTTGCGAGAACACCTCGTGTAGATGGCGCTGATTGAAGATAGGGAACCCCAATGAAAACCACGGCCCCGGCCGCCATTACAGTCTCGCGTTTAAAAGCATTTTGTGAGTTTAGGAGAGGATTTCGTGATTTTTTAGTGCGCTAATCGTTATTTTTACTGGGTACTACCCCGTAATCAACTATTAATAAGCCTGTTGCAAAAGTTTGCAACAGCTCCATTACTGCGTATTCAGTGAGATGAAGTATCCACAAGAACTAGCAGTACTGAAAAGTAAGGTGCCCCTATCTCGACCCAAAAAAAGAGCAAGTCAAAAGAAAATTAAAGGGGGGGGATGGCGTGGGGGGATAGACAAAAATAAATGCAAAAATGAATTTACTTGCTACCGCGCTTGAGATGCGAGCTGCAAATCCTTAATCCACAGTGCGTTTCTCCGATGTTAATTCATAGGTATGACATAAACACTAAAACTTTACCACCATCCTCTTGTCTGAAACCCGAAAAAATAAGCACTCTGCCGTTCCGTATATCCTTTCTATAAACTCGGGTAAGAAAATTTCCCATGATGCATCTGCCAGAGCGGAACCGGTACTTGATTGTTGGAAGACGGTACAAGCGGACGGCGGGTGCGTCATCCAGACCTTTGCACCTACTCACCGATAGACGGTTTTAGTGATGACTTGGTTATTTTTTTTTTTTTTTACTTAAGGACCGCCCCCGAAGGAGTATCGCACTGCGTCCTTTTCAGGTCTCTTGTGCTTTCACGATCCGGTTTGTGCCGATGTGAGTGGCGAGTCATCTTATCAACCTCTCTCCTCTCATCTATGCTGACAAGATGACTGTAATTGAGGCACATTTCGGAATTCCCATCTCTGCTGAGTCAACGTGTTTCAACCTCATGTCTCACAGATGGCAGCATCTGTAGAGACGTCAACGGCATCGCAAGTTTGGGCTTCAGCGTGAGTCCATGGCTCAGCTATGGGAGATGTAGATCGCCAGGGGGGCGAGCGGTGTCCCGCAAGCCCCCTACCCGACCCCGCTTGCTCTAGACGCCTAATTTTCCGAGATTAAGGCCGCGAAGTCCGTCTGTGCGTCCTTCGCGTCAGTTCTATCGTGAAAATTAGGGTCACTACCGGGATTTGAACCCGGGACCTATTGATCTAGAGTCAGGAGCCCTGACCACTAGACCAACCTGGCCGGCTTATGACTTGGTTATGACCAGGGATTATTGGGAGCCGGAGCCGTGGTCAGATCTGAATTTTATGTTCTCCTCGGCAAAAAACTGTGGGAATTCTAAAATAAGTTACAATTTATCATATTCAAATACTGAATCCAAAGGCTCTTGCACCAACAGAACTTGATTTCAAAGATTTGGTTTCAAGTTATATTGCCTTGGGAGCTCTTTGGGAGCAGAGCTCCCAAAAAGTGCTCCCTAAAGAGCTCCCAACGCAATAACTTTGAAACCGAATCTTTGAAATCAAGTTCTGTTGGTGCAATAGCCTTTGGAATGAGTATTATTTGAATGATAAACTGTAACTGATTTTAGTATTTCCACAGTTTTCTGCCGAGGAGAACATAAAATTCAGATCTGACCACGGCTCCGGCTCCCAATCCCTGGTTATGACGTCATCCGGTGACGAGCGTTCTAAACAAAGACAAACTGTATCTATTGCTCTCACGTAACCCCCATGTACTGCCATCTCACTCTAATTTCAAAAATCGTACATAGAGACATCTCGTGTGAAATTTTTCGGCAGAAACTAATTCCTTGGGGTATTTTGATGCGATTTTGATCATAATTTGTCGTAAAACAAGGCTCTATATACGAATTTTGAAACTAGAAAGAGATGGGTATACTAGACATGGGGGTCAAGGGAGAGTGAGTGAGAAAAATCGGAACGCTACGCGAGTTTCGTCACAGCCGATAGCGACCGATGAGTGCATTTGTTGCAATTGGTGGCTAACCGTTAACTTCGCACTAAAACCGTCTATCACAAGCAAGTTTAGTCTTCATAGTTAAGATATGCAGGGGCGTGCTGATATTCCTGGAGGGGGGGGGCAAGATTGCAATTTTGCCGCCGCAAATCGCCGCACATCAAGATTATGACTTTGATGATATTTTTTCTTCTTTTTTACCCTTATTGCTTGTACGTATACTGAATTTGCCGTCTTCGCGGGTATTCATTTTTAAATGTGATAACCTTTTTTTTGCTGGTTTACCCCAGCGGCGGCTCGTGCAATGTGGCAACAATGGATTTCCTCCATTTAAAACTGTGTAAAATAATCGATTACTTGGTGAGGCGTAGCGCCTCACCTAGTATCGATCTTTTTGCATACGTTTAAATGGCAAAAGTACACAGTTGCCAGATTGCACGAGCCGCCACTGGTTTACCCAGATTATGCCGCCCTCGAAGAGTGCCCTCGGAGCAAGGGGACTCTCAAAGCCCCCCCTTCCCTCACGGCACGCCCCTGGGCTCTTGCTTATTTTGCTACTCTGAGAGAAATCACGTTTACTTCTGACGGTTTTCCTTGCGCTAAGTAAGGTCTGATTACATGAAGGAGAATCACTGTCACAACAAGGAATCTATTACTTGTAACAGTAGACGTTTTCCTTGAGTTAAAGGAATCCCCCCTTAGTCAATATTTCACTGTCCAGTTTTTCTAACACAAACGAACTACACTTTGGATTAAAAAAAAAATAATTATCTCAGTGATGAACGATCGAATAGCCAATTCTTCACGGAAAAAAAAGATTAGTGAAAATAACCATACTATACCTGATTTTGGCACCTGCTAGATGCTATGGTAAACTTGACCAGAAGTATGGTACATTTACCGATACTTTGAGTAAATTCGACATGCAATCAGGTAACATCACCTAGTACCTAGTCAAAGCATAGTATACTTCTGGTTAATATTACCATAACATGTAGCAGGTGCCAAAATCAGGTACCCGTATGGTTATTTTCACCGTAGTTTTTTTTCCGTGTTGAGTAAAATCCAGCAAAAATTACGATGAGAACTTATTAAAAAAATTACGAAACAGACTCAACAAATGACTTTGAAGTTTAAGGTATGTAATGGCGGAGCCTTGCAGGTACAATGAGAGATCTATAACTAATTTGAGGGTATTCCTCTGTGTATTTTTTAGATAGTGTGACAAATTAGACAGGAATCCCTCATGTCACCTGCGCCTTTGCAGTGTGCAGCTCCGCCATTTCAGAGTAGAAATGACGAAGTTATGCATTGTGCAGGTATCATCAGAGATTCTTAACTAAGGTGTCTTTCTCTCAATAGAAACACACAGAGGGAAGTCTTAAAGTAGTAGTGTTACGCAAGAATTAATTATATATTCAATTGCAAATAGCAAAGAGGAGCAAATCCCTCTTCCCAGGAAATAAAATATCAAGGTACTGTAGGAAATTGAATAACAACTACTTTAATAAGGTGAATATATTTTTTACCTGATTTCCTTGATTGGTAGTTCTTTTTTATGAGACAATGGCCGTTTAGGATATGTTCATTGGCGGATACAGGGGGCAAAGGGGGCGATCGCCCCCCCATTCGGTCAAAAAAGGGGGAAAAGAGGGGGAAAGAAAGGGAGAAAAACAAAAAAAGGGTCGCCTACGGGCGGAAATCCCAAGTTCGCCCCCCCCCTTCTCGAGGGCTGGATCCGCTAATGGATATGTTGTTATCTATCTGTAGATCTAAGTAATGTAGAAAAAACTGTACCGAAAACAAAAACTGTGTGCATTTGGACGCCAATTAGTCACATGTTAAACACACCTGTCAGGTGTTAATTTAACAAGTGATAAGTTTGGTGTGTAAATGCACACAGTTTTTGTTTGTGCACCGGAAACAAAAACTGTGTGCATTTGGACACCAAACTTATCACGTGTTAAATTAACATGCGACAGGTGTGTTTAACATGTGACTATTTGTTGTCCAAATCCACACAGATTTTGTCTCCCGTACAGTGTTTTCTATATTACTTAGACCGGATAATAGATAAACACATATCCAAAATGGCCGTTGTCTTATAAAAAAAAAAAAAAAAAAAAACCCAATCAAGGAAATCAGATAAAAACAAGTTGGAACTTGCAACACTGGAACAGTGTTAGAAAAGAGAGCATGAGTGTCGGCCGTAAATCATTGTAAGTGTGGAGTTCCATATTGATAGTACAAAACTGCGACAAAGTCAATCGCAACGCTGCATTTGTTTTTGTAAAACAGTGATCGCTGAAAAAATAACTTGATAGGTCAAAGTGGGAATGAAAATTTACTTATAGCGTGTTGAAACAGTTGTTCACGAGGCGAGGTGAATACTGTGTTTTGAAAATCGATTTCGATAGTGATAGTTCCTTTTAAAAACGGAGACGCAAAACCAATCCTAGCAAGCCGCAAAGTCTAGTTTAGTTATTTGGGACTTTTTTAGATTTCTCTCGCCTGAACCAAAGTCATCAGGAAGGAAATTCTTAATACCAACCTAGCAAGCCGGAAAGTCTAGTCTAGTTATTTGGGACTTCTATAGAATTTTCCTCGCTTGAACCAAAATCATCACGATGGAAAATTTTTCGTCTTTATGGTTTTAGCTCTTTTTGTCTCAGATTAAAAAAAGAATGTTAATATTGATCAAATGTCATCCGACACTCATCAAGGCCCTTAAGGAACGTAATATGAATTTTAAAAAAACTCATTCGATTTTTAAGGGAGCTTAAACGGTCCATGAGAGACGAAATTCGCGGATACAGAGTATCCACAGCTTTTTCAATGTTCGATCTGACAAGACCGTGCGCCTTTGAAAAAACGATATCTCGATAGTGAATCGATGTATTGCAATTCGGTTTGCACCGGTCGAAAGCGCTTGCTTGTGACTGACAACCTCGAAAATTTCAGATCCATCCGAGTTTATTTAAAGACCTTACAGGACCTCTCGCGGCCGCAGTTAGACATTTTTTGTCAGAGTTACGCTGAAACGGGGGGTAGTTCCCCCCCCAAGATGATATTTTTTTTGGCTCGAAACTGCATTGGGCCCTCTCGGGACATCATTGGGACCCGAAAAAAAGCGGAACCGATATAATACGGCACACGACTGGTTCGTGAGAGACGAAATTCGCCTTTTTCCAGCCTCCAGCGCCCCTCTAAGGTCGATCTGACAAGACCGCACGCCTTTGAAAAATCGATATCTCGAGAACGAATCGATGGATTGCGCACTGCGGTTTGGATTGGGCGGTAGCTTCAGCTTTTAGATAATTCTTGAAAAAAATTCAGATCCATCCAAGTTTTTAAACGGATCTTATGGGACCTCCCGCGGCCGCAGTTAGACATTGTACGTGAGACTTACGCTGGAGTTGGGGCCACGCCCCCCCCCCCCCCCCGATATAGACTTTATCGGTCCGACATTTGTCAGGGCCCTTAATGAACTTCATGTGAACTCAAAAAACTCACATATGACTTCTCACGGCGCATGCTAGGTCCATGAGAGTCGAAATTCGCGGATTTTAGAGAATCTTAGATTTCTGACCCTATACCGCGCGCCTTTGAAAAAACGATATCTCGAGAGTAAATCGATGTATCGCAATTCGGTTTGGACCGATCAAAAGAGTAAGCTAAACCCGGGACTCGCCGTTAAAATTTTGGATCCATCTGATTTCATTTTGAGACCTTACTTGAGTTACTTGGACCCCAGTTGGAATTATTTTTTCGGAGTTACGCTGGCAAGGGGGTCGCTCCCTCTCTTGGAAAACTGTGGAGGGGGCCCTTTGCTGGGGCATACATTCTATTTTCACTTTTTTTTTTTTTTTTTTTTTAATTTTATATTTGTGTCTAATCTAAGTTGGGGGGGGAGGAGGAGAGTACCTGCAAGTCAACCGGCAATTTACTTTTGATAGTGGCTGCGGGTCGAGGGTGCGGATTGCGGACTTTTAACTTGTTGTGGGGTTTACAGGGTGGCCGTGTCTAAACTTATGAGAAAAGAAGGCAACCACAGACCGAAAGAACGTTCAATTTCTGGTTCAGAGACCATGGACAAAGACATGGGCACCCGCAAAACAATTGCCCGGAGGGGCAACTTTTTGAATGTCAATGGAAGGTCTAGGGGACACCACCTAGAGACGGGCAAGTCTAGAGAACCCCCCCCCCCCCACTTCCGCCCAAAATAGAAAATAAATCAATTATCCTTCCAAATGGTAGAAATTGTAAGTGATTGTAGCATGTAGTTGTATCAAAAGTAATTCTATTTTTGACGTGTTTGATATTATGAATAAAGTGACAGCATCAGATGATAAAAATAGTAAAAAGCTAGTACACTTTTCCCTTCTTTATTTTCATTGTCCTGATGAATTCTAAGAGTTAACCTATTTAAATTAAAAAAACCAAAAACTCTTGCCTATACATTCTCTAATCATGTAATTATCACCAGAGGATTCTGAATTTTCAAGGAAGTTCGCAAAATTCTCGTTGCCAACGGTAGTTGCCAATGTAGACACGTTTATACTAGTAGATTTTAAAACTTCTTTCGGCGAGGGAGATGACGGGTGGGAAGGATGATGTCGTCTGAATCAGGAGGGGGGGGGGTAAAAATCAGGGGGAGGTCTAGATCTGGGGGGGGAGGAATCCTGAAACTGGGGGGCGGCTGTATAGTGGCAAGGGGGGGTTGGGCACCACTGCTTGGGGGGGGGGTACTTCCCGCCCTGCCCCCCCCCAAATTACGCCCCTAATTAAAATTGTAAAGTAAACTAAGAATAAGTTTGTTAACTCTTACTCCTTTCGTTTTTATTTGATCTTCGAATGTTCCGATTCTTTTTTATTGTAAAGTTTTGATTTTTCTGAATTAGGGGGGGGGGGGGGCCCCCTTTACAGATAAGGGAGAAAGGTAAGTGTAGGAATTTGCACGGGAATCCGGCGTAGTGTGCCGCAAAAATTACTACCAATGGCGGATCCAGAAAATTCTTTTAGGGGGGGGGGGGTTCACGCCTATGAATTTTCAAATTTGCAGGGAGGAATTTATGGGATTTTTTCTGTTGAAAAAAGGCAAAGGCTACCGTGAGTTGGGGGGGGGGGGGGTGCCTTTCCCGAATCCGCCGCTGATTACCATGTAACACTGAGCCACGATGACCGATGTCGCATAAAACCAGGTAGAAGACCCGTGGCGGGCGTGGCATCCGTGATGGCTGTGAAATTGGGATGAAGTAGATGGACACACATCATTCATGCAATCTGCACAACGCGGCAAGCAACTGTTGTAGGCGTAGGTGCAGTAGTTCGTGGGGAGGGCAAAGGGGACGGGAGGTCGTCGCAAAACCATGGACGAAGATATAACTAGACTGTTGTTAGTCCTGTTTTGCTCTCGACCCCAGCGCTCCAAGCAGCGGTCAGCTGAACTACTCTTTCAAGTGAGCGATCCTGGCGATGTGTCCATGCTCACATGCTGTGCTACTGCTAAAACCGTTGTTGGAGTTGGTCTGTTATGGCATGGCTGTCAACTGTTGTCGGCGACCCAAGAGGATCAGATAACTCAGTATCTCAATGGAAGATCGAAAGCAAGGGAAATCCAGAATCAACTTTGGACAAGGTAACAGAAATCATCAGCAAATTAAAAGAGTCGCCTGATCTCTACTAATAAAACAAATGTCTATGTACTCTTTCTTGTTTGATTCCGTTTTGATGTTAACTGTGGTGTATAGTATTTCAGTCCTTGATTAATCATTTTCGACAATTCAGGAATCTTTCAAGAAATACTCCAGACGTTTGCTTTTTAGCGGATTTTGCTTCCTTTTAATTCGCTGATCATTTGTTCCCTTCGTTCAATCGTGATTCAAATTACCTACACGGTATACATTTGCGGGAAGGCATGGGAGAAAGGGAGCCGGAGCGGCCACCGCTGCAGCGGTTCGCTTTTAGTTGACCCTTACTGCTGCTTGGAGCGCTGCGGTCGCGCTCGAAAACCCGCTAACAGGTTTTAACACGGGCGGAGATAGGAAGTCGGCAGTTCTTAGTTATATCTTCGTCCATGGCTCGGAATGGTCTTAAAATTTTCCTTAGGATTTGATCTAGAACGCAACGTTCTTACATTTTCGAAAAGTTAACTCTAGCTCTCGCAATTAACGATTAAAGGCGGAAAAAGCATGGTTTCAGGACCGCGGAACCATGGCGTTATCTAGCGGATGAGAATCTTACTACAGGTCGCTGAGGATTCACCTTAAAACGCAACGCCGATCGCGTTCCCCAAACGAACTCTTTTAGCGGACCGAAACATCAACAATAACAGGATTGGAAATTTGAAATCATCTAAATGCATTTTAAATCGCAGAATACACGAAACATGGACACAATCCTCTGATATAAAACCCCAATATCTCATACAGAAAATTTCGTTGAAGTCTGATCCAAATTAGTAACGTAATTACATTCCCAAAAATGCTTAACCTCAATCTTGGCCAAAAACTCCCGCCACAAAGAAAAAGCGACAAATTGGGAGGACACCGGATTGGCGGAATCACATGGGTCAATCGGTCCTCGAGGACCCGTTCTCGATACTGAAACCAAGCGATCCCCCGAGCGGACCCCCGAACCATGCCGTTCCTATAAGAAAAGCATTATTGACCTTGTAGAAACGATTTCAATAGAGCATGACACTCATGCTCTAATATATCCATCTTATTGGAGTGTAAATACTCAGCCTGAACATAAAACTCACCCAATTATGAATATCAACTATTGTAAATAACAAATTAAGGGGGTATACCACCCAAATTAAAAAAAATCGTTCCTGATGACTTAGAGCCTTCAATTTTTTTTTGGTAACACATACTGATGTAAATTAGAGATCCTGAAATTTTTGTGAAGCTGGTTGCATACCTGCCCCTTTAAAAAAAAATATTTCCTGAAAAAACGTTGACAACTTTCAAACAGCTTTTTTAGAGTTAGAATTGCTCAATCACCTTGGTCTTGGTCTCAAATGAAAGGTATCAGTGTCCTCTAGGGTCTCTTGTATGGACTGTTTTTTTTTTTTTTTTTTCGAGAGGAAGAATTTTTTTCTTAATGTTTCTTCGATGTGACATTTTTTTCATGGTTTTTTTTTTTTAAACATTAATAGATATCTGAGATGTTAGGTTGAGGGCAAATCCATACAACAATACCTAGAGCATGAAATTCTGCACATTTAAAAAAAAACTGAAGTCTCTAGCTATCATAGTACTCGAGAAAAGCTGTTTTGAAGTTGAAAAAACAAGCGAAAAATTGATTTGAAAAATCCGAACTTTTTTCCAAAAAATTTTCCAATTTTCTCAATTTCGCAATGTTGACTCATAAACTTTAAAATTAATTTAAAAATACTTTCCGACCTCCTAAAAATTAAAAAAAAATGTCCTCGTATTCCCTGAATTGTCCTCTACAAAATTGGTGGGGAAAAAAAATAAAAAAAAATAGAAAAAATCGAAAAATTAGGGTGGTATACCCCCTTAAGGGATTCAGGGAAGATCAGTCACCGAAGTAAATAATGTCAGTCGATTCCTTAAATATTGACAAGGCAGGCCGTCTGCAATGCTTAAATTCATTGTGTTAAGTATCACAGGTTGCCTACCAAAACCAAAATCTAAGCAGTCGACTGAAATTTTTGAATTCGTTGACTGTGCACCTTGAGACGAACAATTGTTCGTACATCGTAATTGACAAGTGTGCACGACGTCACACAGAGGAGCGATTTAATGGGAAATGCCGGACATCGCGTGGCAACTTTAAATGCGTACATCTTCGTTAATACGAAACATAGAAGTTTGAAAGCAATTTAATCGGGTATATTGTAAAATTTCCTACAAAAACCTTTATTAATAGTTTGTTTTTTTACTGTAAAAAACAGTCAAATTTTCAATTTAAGTACATATTCTATGTCCGTCTCTTCCATTTATCCACTCCATTATGCGGCGCGGCTTGGCTTGGATGGCGCAGCGCACAGTGGAGCAATTCAATGGAAACGGTCGGACATGGAATAAATGACTAAAAAATTCAATTTTGAATGTTTTTACAGTCAAAAAACAGACTATAAATAGTGAGTCTTGTAGGAAATTTTACACTATACCCGATTTAATTGCTTTCAAACTTCTACGTTGTGTATGAACGAAGATATGCGGCATACGCTTTTAAAGTTGTCATGCGATGTCAAGTCTCTCCTATTGAATCGCTCCACTGTGCAATGTCGTGCACAGTGTGCACTGCACACTCGTCAATGGGGCTCTTGCAAACTTTTGCTACAGGAGATTGAAGAGTTGATTCTTGCATAAAAACCGGTAAAAATGACGATGAGTACACTAAAAAATCACGAAATTAACTCCCAAAATCGGGCTTAATGGCGGAGAGACGCAGGTATCATGGGAGATTCCTATCTAAATTGAAACGTATCTCTGTGTTTCCGTGGAGAAAGTGACATAATAGACAGGAATCTTTCATGATAGGTACCTGCGTTGAGCCGCCATTCAGATCTTCCCATTTTAGTAGTTCTGTAGGTTTATTATTTAATGGGGCTCTTGCAAACTTTTGCTACAGGGGATTGAAAAGTTTCATAAAAACCTGTGAAAATGACGATGAGCTCACTGAAAAATCACGAAATTCACTCTCAGAATTGGGCTTGATGGCAGTTCGACGCAGGTATCATGGGAAATTCCTATCTAAATTGAGACAAATCTCTGGTTTCCGTAGAGATA
This sequence comes from Trialeurodes vaporariorum, assembly GCA_011764245.1. Lineage (NCBI taxonomy): Eukaryota > Metazoa > Arthropoda > Insecta > Hemiptera > Aleyrodidae > Trialeurodes > Trialeurodes vaporariorum. The sequence goes on from VMOF01000388.1 coordinate 66,429,197, forward strand.
GTGACAAATTAGACAGGAATCTCCCATGATACCTGCTTTGAAACGCCATTAGATTTTTCCGTTAGAGCGGTTTTGTGCGTTTATGACTGAATTTTAGACTTTTTCGGTGTGATTTCCGTGACTTTCGCTGGTTTTTACATCAGACTGGACTATTCATTTCCTTACAGCAAAAGCTTTCAAGAGCCCCATTTTAGACTTTCTCAGTGTGATTTTCGTGCCTTTCGCTTGTTTTGACATCAGACTGGACTATTCATTTCCTTACAGCAAAAGCTTTCAAGAGCCCCATTTTAGACTTTTTCGGTGTGATTTTCGTGATTTTCGCTGGTTTTTACATCAGAACGGACTATTCATTTGCATTGCATTGCAAATTAACATATTTCAGTCGACTGCTTCTATTTTGATTTCGTTATGCAACCTGTAATACTTAAAACAGTGAATTGAAGCATTGCAGATGGCCTACCTTGTCAAAATTTAAGGAGTCGACTGTCATTATATTTAATTCGGCATTACTTAATTCGCTCCACTGCACGGCGTTCTGGCTCAGGATCATTGAGACGATGCGCTGCGCCCAATGCGGCACGACAACCAACGTCGCGACGCGGCGCGGCGCCGCGGCGGGCGACTTTACTTGGTTCTCGGTGTCAAGGTCACCGTGTCAGCCCTATTGGAGCCGCGATGCGATGAGAGTCCCCCGGATACTTCATAGTCGCGCCTCTTTCATTCATAACGGTCGCTGGTGCAAAGAGCGCAGCCACTCTCTGGTATCTGTAGAACTATTGAGTATGCGGGTGGATGATCGAAATTCTATAACTTCTTGATGTGAGATGATGTCTCTCAACTCTTTCAAACCTGAGAATACTTGTTGCTCAGGAACGGATTTTGGGCCATCGTTACTAATCTGGGCACAATTTTCTTTTGTAAAACGATATGAATTTCACATTTTTATTTTCTCCGAAAGATTGTATACTAGCTCAAAGGGGAATTATTTTTTCAATCCAATGAGTATTTCGTTTGTGTTAAAGAAACTTCATAGTGAAATATTGACTAAGGGGGTATCCTATTAACCCAAGGAAAATGTCTGCTGTACTACCAGTCAAAGATTCCTTGTTATGCGACAGTGATTCCCCTTCATGTAATCGATAATGGCGCTAGCCATCGGCCAAGTTAAAAAAAAAAGACCGAGAGAAAACAAAAGAAACAAAGAAGCTAACCTAACCTAACCGATGAGGACGATGGCGTCTGCGACAGTAACTATATACACGGATGAGAGCAAAATGCGTCGATACGGGTGATTTTGGAACTTTAATCAGTGAAACGACCTACTTCCACTGATTAAAACCCTATACCACCCGGTATCAATCGATTCGTCTTGCATCAGAATCGATCGCTTCGAAATTTCAGAAAGATCGGAATGGGGCAGTTGCAAGGGTCTGAAATGTTGCGTTTTTTATAAAGAAAATAAAAGTTTTTTGATGACTGAGAACAATGGTGCTTTTTGGTTTTTTTTTAAAGTGTCCAGGTTTTGGAGATACCGATGTAAATTTTAAAAAATGGGGGGTGTATGACGTCCTACGCGAACTTCTCATTTAAAACAAGTTATTTTGGGCAAAATTGCATCTTAGGAACAATGAGACATAATTAAAAACCCAAAAGTCATCTTTGTACTCAGCTCATCAAATACTTTCATTTTCTTTATAAAAAACGCAACATTTCGGACCCTTGCAACTGCCCTATTATAATAAAGGAGAAAACTCCAAAAAACATCTATTTTAGTGTTTCATTTTTGCATCGAAATAGGAATTTTTGCTCGCATCTAGAGCTTAAACAATACATCCAATTTTTAAAAAACTTTATACGAATTGATTCTCAGAGAGCTAACTTAAAATCCTGGCTTAAGTTTGATCTGATCAGTTTCATATTAAGAGAGAAATCTTTAATCAAAAATCATCGTAAAAACGACAGTTCATGTTTGAATTCGGTGCGGCTCAGCCGCCATGCTGCTCTCTGATTCGTTCAGCGAGTTCAGCGTTCTGTCGCCAGAGTCTGTTGCGTTGCGAATTTGCGATGCGAAGGAAGGAAGGAGAAGAATGAAGATTGAGTGATTTGTTTGTTATTTATTATTATTTTTTTATTTTCCTCTATTCGTCGGTGCCCGGTGGCTGATCAATTTAGTATTTAGTACAGTGTTAATTATTTCGGTCCTACACACTTTTCTATTCTCTGGTAGGAATGCCAACAAGTTTTACCGTTCGTTACGGCTAAATCGGACGAATCATAATAAAAGTCACGAGTCCATTTCGTTTTAATTTTAGAGAAGGATTCATTATAAGTAAGTCTCTGTAGAGAATGATAAAATTGCCAGAGGTCGGTCATCACATCTTATGATCGGATGGAGTTTACGTACAAGTGGCATTGTTTTCACTCTCTCCCCTCTGCTGCTAAACAGTGTTTCAATCTTGGTTTAATTAGTTAGATATCCAATCCAATCTCTGTTAACCTCCTTGGTAGGAGAGAACCTCTCTGTACCCTTGCTTTTGTCATTTGTTTTTGCTTATTTTGATGGTGTTTGAAAGTGCGATAGTATTTTATTTCTTCGGTGCATCCGACTCCCACCTGAATCATAGGTTTATCTGAAATCTAAGATAGTTCAGTGCAGTCCCATCATTTCTGCGCCAGAAATTCTAGCACGATTGAGTTATCTATTAGGTCCCTGTTAATTGTGTAGGTACTACTTTGATTTACTTCAATTTCTTGTTACGCTCCAATTATTGCAGAGGAAAACTGTGTACAATCACAGTGTACTCTGTCTCTCCATCTGTAGTGTACACATTCCAGTTGGAGGGAAAACATGTAAGTACATAACTCTTGGTTTGCTGGTGTAAGAGCCAGCTAGTGTCCTACTTTGAAACCTGATTTGCAGTAAATGTTGGTTTTGATTCATAGACTATCATTTGCAAATATCAGTTTCAAGGTTAATTCATCGATGGAACTTACAGCTGCGGAAACTATTTTTTATATTTTGCAAGCTTCCAGTACGGCTACCCTACGGTAAGAATCTTGTGTTGACTTAAAATTTACTTTTAAAGTTATTCCTTTGCAACTCCCTATCTTCATTAAGCAGTAGGCTTGTCCAAGCTGTATCTAGCTTACAGCATCAATTACTGGGGTAAGTTTATCACTCTGTTCTAAATGTTGACATTTCGGGGCCTGCAGTAACTTCAGTATACACCTAGTATCAATCACAGTTGGAGAGCAAGAATGTAGGTACTTACCACTTGGTTTTCTAGTGAAACAGCCAACTTATGTTCTACTTTGAAACTTGATTTGCAGTAAATGGGGGTTTTGAGTCTTAGACTACCGTTTACGAAACTCAGTTTTAACGTTAATTCATCGATGGAACTCAGAACAGCGGAAACTATTTTTTGGAATTGCAAACTTTAACTGTTGGTAGGTATATGCCCTGTGGTAAATAAGTACCAATTAAAATTTGCTCACTTTTGAAACAAGATTTGAAATAAATGATGGTGTTGATTCCAAGACTATCATTCATAAAAATGAGTTTTTAAAGTTAATTTATGGATGAAACTTAGAACAGGGGAAAACTATTTTTTTAGAATCGCAAGCTTTCACTGCAGGTAAGAACCTTGCGGTACTTTAAATTTATTTTTAGTTATTCCTTTGCAAGTAAGAACTTCTTATTTACATGAAGCAGCAGACTTCTTCAATTTATAGATACTACATAGCTTACGCAGTGTCAATTACCGCTGTAAGTTTATCAATCTTATTTAAATGTTAAATTTCGTGGGCATGAGCTACAAGGGATTTGCTAGACGCGTTACTCTGGTGCAACATTTGTCAATATTAAATACATACGAATGAAATAAATGGAGAGTAATGATTCACTGTATTTTAAATTAATCAATATGTTCAATGATATGCCCATGGGCGTGTAATCAACCCAAAAAAACTACAGGTATTGTTTGCAGTACACACACATTGTTCTCAGCAACTAGCAATACCTATTTCTCATGCCAGGTTCTTCATTGGTGATAAACTTATTTTATGCTTGACTGGAAAAGGTTGTCGCAGCCTTAAATGTGGGTCAAGGCTTGCATTCCACTAAAAATCAAACTCAAGCTGCCTGGAAATTAAATTGTGCAGATATTACTCATGAATTTCATGCACAGATTTTTTTGTCAGGCGTAGTTGAATTAATGTCAGTGGCTATAGACTCATTCTCACTGTTTTTAAGTTTAGCTAAATGGCTTTCAAGCCAGTGGACCCTTCTACTAACCTCGCCAGTAACAATGCTGAAATGTTTTTCTACCTGACACGGCTTAGTCAAATAAGTTGCTACAAACACAAAGACTTTCCATACTGTTTTGAGTGCTTGTCGCACTGTACCTATCTGCACTCTTTAGAATAGTAGTGCGTACCTACAGGTAATCAGGAAGTCCAAGTACAACAATAAGAAAATTAAAATTTACTACAAGGTATGTACATACCTACCAACAGTAAAAGTTTAAAAATTCTAAAAAGTAGTTTCCGCTGTTCTGAGTCTCATCGATGCATTAACTTTAAAACTGAGTTTCGAAATGACAGTCTTGGAATCAAAACCACCTTTTACTGCTAATCAGGTTTCAAAAGAGATTAAGAAATACAATATTCATTTCTCAAAACTGTTCAAAAAATCAAAAAAGGTGCGCTCAAGTCACGAAATGGAATTATCGTGAGAAATTTATCTTAAAACTTGGAGTAAATCAGTAATGGCTCGATGAACTTTGATAAAACTTTGTACACACAATCTACTATCGACAAACTTAAATATTTTCCTCTCTATGTCACCAAAACAACGGATAAAACCATTTCAAGAGGTAATATAGGTGCGATCGAGCGAAATATTTGGGAAAATTAGCAATATAAATATAATCCTATTATTTGGGATAGTTCAGGTTTGGTTCAATTAATTTTGATAAAAACTAGCACATGCAATCTGTAACTAGTATCCTAAAGAAAATACCCCTTATAGTTACGTTACAGTATACAGCCCTCAAGTGCATTAAAAAAACAAAACAGGGGATGGGACCTGGAAAAAAAATTAAAGTGAGGAATTAATTTGAAAACTTGAAGTCAATCATTAATGGGATGGATTTTGATAATACTTTGTGCACACAACATACTGTCAACATACTAAAATATTTTTCTGATACATAGTCACCATAATCAACCTTTAAGACCATTTCAAGGGCTAATATAGGTGCAATCGAGCAACATTTTTGAAACTAAGCAATTATAAAAAAAAACATAATAATCATTGGAAAGAGAAATTCAAGTATGACTCAATTAAGTTTGATGAAAATTGCAACAAAAAGCTTGCAACCAGCCTAGCCAGATATTTCTTTTCAATGTTTAACTACAATATAGGTACAACTCTTAAGTCTGAGGCTGTTTAAAGGCAATATAGGTTTCATCACACCAAAAAAAAGAATATTCAAGGAAAATTAAACTTATAAAGAAAAGTTGATCAAAACTGGCTGAGTGACTTTTGTTGAAATTTTTTTACACAATCTACAACCTAAGTACATCTTTGGAGGGGGGTTAATCTACTAAACTAAAAATTATTTTGAAGATCCACAGTTTGAAAGAAAGAACAAAATATTGCACTGATTGGAGGAAATGCAAGAATCAGTACATTTCGACCACCTATAAAAACTAAGGAAAAAAACGAACTCCCATGCACAAATAGAGCAAAGAACAAATAGAATGAATACAGCTCAAAGAATAAAACATACTGGGGAATTACTCTAAACCCTGTCATAAGCAACATCAAAATAGAAATGAGGGGTCTCAATTAGCCTTCAAATTACAAAGTAGGCAACTATTCCTACAGCTTCTCTACAAAATTGAAACTCTTCGGATTGAATGCAGAATTATGTCCAGAGGTGAAAATATTTGAAATCTGAGGGGGGCTGGGGGTCTCCTCCAGAATTCTAAAGGGGGGGCTGGGGGTCTCCCCCAGAATTTTAAAGGGGGTCTGGGGGGCCCCCCCCAGAATTCTTTAGGGGGGTTAGGGGGCTCCCCAGAATCCTTTAGGGGTTAGGGGGCCGCCTCCAGAAATCCTTAGTGGGTCTGGGGGGTCTCCCCCAGAAAAAATGGTTTGAGGAAGTGTTCGTAAGGTATTCCCTACAGTTTATTTTCCTTTTTTTCCCGTTTACCTTTCCTTTTCTCCTTTTCGCTCTTTCTCTTTCGCTTCTCAAAATTTTTGCGCTCCCCGATGCATTGCGCCCCCCCCCCCCACCCGGCGGGGTCGGCGGAGCCCATAGCTACGCCATCACTGAGTCCACTGTGATTGTGCACATAGTTTCCTCTGCTCTAATTGGAGTGTAACAAGAAATGGAAGTGAATCAAAGTAGGTATCTACGCAAAACAATGACCTGAAACCTGAAGGATAACACAACCAGGCTAGCAATTTTGGCATAGAAACGATACAACAGAGGTTTAAGTGGGTTTGCCACTATAAATTAGGTGATGTAAGGGAGAATCCCACACAGAACCTTCAAAAGGTCAGGTTTTAAAAACTTTCCCCGCCAAAAAAACAAAAAAAAAAACAAAAACTCTCACGCACAGTTGCGATCAGAGACTGGTATTTACTTAATATTCAATTTCAGTCTGTTTTACCTACAATCAACCTCCATGATTAGCATCTGAACACAGCTTCTATGGTCAAGCCGCAGAATGATCCAAGTAGTGTATCCCAAAACGGACCGTGATATCTTTTTCCAAAAAAAATTTACACCAAAAGTCAAGTAAAACCCGGCCAAGATTAAAAAAATGTTTCCCAACTTGATTAACGATGGCTCTCTTTTCCACCGCCCAAAGGGCATTGATATTAAAGAAACCAAGTTTAATTTCCACCGTACTCTCTTCTCTATTCTCTTCAACAGAAAAATTTAATCCTACTTATCTTTAGCAATAAATGGCTCTCTTTTCAACCGCCCAAAGGGCATGATATTAAAGATAGCCAAGTTTAATTTCCACCATACTCTCTTCTCTTTCTCTTCAACAGAAAAATTTAACCCTGTCTACCTTTTGATATTTCGCCTGGTACTCATTCTTAGCGTGCATCGACATTGCATACGTTTGAAAATGAAGGAGTGACAGCACGGAAAGCCGACACCGCTTCGCAGCGCGGCTATGGAGGTTCTTGCCTTATTGTTTGATTAGTCCCTCAGATATTGCTGTTATAACACAGGGGGCCAAGCATCTGCTTAGAACAAATTATTTTTAATTCTGTTCAACGACCCGAGACCAATCAATGCCACGTCCAAAGTAAGAGAGAGAAAAAATTACCGAAGAAACAATTGAAACGAAGTTTACTTCAAGAAATTGGAAGAAGATTTTGAGGAAGGTAGAAGCCAGAAACTTGGGCCGCGACATGAGGTATTTCACAGGGAACTTAAAGTCACATTGTGAGAAAAGTAGTTGAGTTGAATGGTGGAAAAAGAGTCGCGGCCCAAGTTTCTGGCTTCTTCCTTCCTCAAAATCTTCTTCCAATTTCTTGAAGTAAACTTCGTTTCAATTGTTTCTTCGGTAATTTTTTCTCTCTCTTACTTTGGACGTGGCATTGATTGGTCTCGGGTCGTTGAACAGAATTAAAAATAATTTGTTCTAAGCAGATGCTTGGACCCCTGTGTTATAACAGCAATATCTGAGGGACTAATCAAACAATAAGGCAAGAACCTCCATAGCCGCGCTGCGAAGCGGTGTCGGCTTTCCGTGCTGTCACTCCTTCATTTTCAAACGTATGCAATGTCGATGCACGCTAAGAATGAGTACCAGGCGAAATATCAAAAGGTAGACAGGGTTAAATTTTTCTGTTGAAGAGAACAGAGAAGAGAGTATGGTGGAAATTAAACTTGGCTATCTTTAATATCATGCCCTTTGGGCGGTTGAAAAGAGAGCCATTATTATTGCTAAAGATAAGTAGGATTAAATTTTTCTGTTGAAGAGATACTTTGGACGTGGCATTGATTGGTCTCGGGTCGTTGAACAGAATTAAAAATAATTTGTTCTAAGCAGATGCTTGGACCCCTGTGTTATAACAGCAATATCTGAGGGACTAATCAAACAATAAGGCAAGAACCTCCATAGCCGCGCTGCGAAGCGGTGTCGGCTTTCCGTGCTGTCACTCCTTCATTTTCAAACGTATGCAATGTCGATGCACGCTAAGAATGAGTACCAGGCGAAATATCAAAAGGTAGACAGGGTTAAATTTTTCTGTTGAAGAGAACAGAGAAGAGAGTATGGTGGAAATTAAACTTGGCTATCTTTAATATCATGCCCTTTGGGCGGTTGAAAAGAGAGCCATTATTATTGCTAAAGATAAGTAGGATTAAATTTTTCTGTTGAAGAGAATAGAGAAGAGAGTACGGTGGAAATTAAACTTGGCTCTCTTTAATATCAATGCCCTTTGGGCGGTGGAAAAGAGAGCCATCGTTAATCAAGTTGGGAAACATTTTTTTAATCTTGGCCGGGTTTTACTTGACTTTTGGTGTAAAGTTTTTTTGGAAATCAAAAGTTTACTTCGCGCAAGGAAAACTGTCACAAGTAAACGTGCTTCATTGGTTGTAAAAAAGGGATTTCTGCTGCGCACGTTCACGTGTATGCTTTGTATGTTATTCAGATAGTACATTGAACTGTACAGCACATTGAAAACAAAAAAAAAACCTACATTTAAGTATTTACTTGTACTTAAAAGTATGGTCCAGAAAAAACGTTCTTAGTTTCATCATTTAAAATACTTACATTGCGAAACAGCGTGGAATTGATTTAACTATATTAAATGGTAAAATCATGAATGTTTTGTCTCGACCTTAAGTAAGTAAATACTTAAAGTTAACATTTTTTTTTTCATTGCAGGTATGAAAGGGTTAAGATGACAAAAAGGGTGATGTCACCGAAACTCCGCTTGTGACCTCTCTATCGATTCAGCTTGGAAAATGGAGTCGATCACCCTCAAGGGTTTTCATATATTTTGCAATGGGACCGTTCCCCTCATAGCAACACTTGACTCATCACTTGGGCAAAAAGGCGATGTCGTCAAAACCCCGCTTGTGACCCCTCTATCGATTCAGCTTGGAAAACGGATTCAATCACTTTCAAGGGTTTTCATATATTTTGCAATGGGGTGTCATAGCAACACTTGACTCACCTTTGGGCAAAAAGGCGATGTCGCCAAAACCCCGCTTGTGACCCCTCTATCGATTCAGCTTGGAAAATGGAGTCGATCGCCCTCAAGGGTTTTCATGTCTTTTGGAGTGGGCCCATTTCACTCTGACCTAATTCATGGGCAATAAGGCGATGTCACCAAAACCCCGCTTGTGACCCCTTTATCGATTCAGCTTGGAAAATGGAGTCGATCGCCCTCAAGGGTTTTCATATCTTTTGCAAATGAGGGGCCGTTTCACTCATAGCAAATCTTGACTCATCACGTGGGCAAAAAGATGATGTCGCCAAAACATAGCTTGCGACCCCTCTATCGATTCAGCTTGAAAAATGGAGTCGATCGCTCGCCTTGAACGGTTTTCATATCTTTTGCAAAGGGGCCGTTTCACTCGTAGCAACACTTGACTCATCACATGGGCGAAAAGGTGATGTCGTCAAAACCTGCCCGCTTGCTGTTTACCTTTTTTTCCTTCACTTATGCTGTCAAAAGCCCCTGCAGGCTGATTCTCCCTATTTCACGAGTCGAGACGAGATAGCAAGAAACGATGAATCCCATTGGTTTAAATGGCGTCACGTGACAGATTTGAAGTCATTCGACGGCCACGACAAAGGCGGGACGACGGGATCCGCAGTGTTGCCAGATTAAGGGTAAAAAGCCGTATCGTCCCCATTTAAATCAATGTAAAACATACGGTTTTTTTATCCCAATCTGGCAACACTGGGGATCCGAGTCATTCTTCTCCAAATTCATTACTCGCCGCCGTGGCCGTCGTCGTCGAAAGACTTCAAATCTGTCACGTGACGCCATTTAAACCAATGGGATTCATCGTTTCTTGCTATCTCGTCTCGTCTCGTGAAATAGGGAGAATCAGCCTGCTGGCCCGCCTTACGACGTACAATCCCCGTCATCGTGAAATCACCCTTAAAATCATTTCAGTAAAGATAGAATTTATTGCTTTTCTTTTAATTTTAACCCTTGTGAGCCTAAGGGGGGGGGGGGGTACATTTGTACCCCAGGCCAGTTTTTTTGACGCCATGTTGTCAAAACTGCTCAAAATTTTTTGGGACTTCATGACATTTTAAGTTAGGATACTTAGAACACGTCCACCAAATTTCATTAATTTTTATGAATTTTTGTGGATATTATAGAAATTTAAAGTGTTGGAGTACAAATATTCCCCCCTTCGTCCTGCCAGTTTTAAGTTTGGAACCATCTATTACAGTGAATTTTACGGAAATTTTATGTAGATTAAGAATATTAAGTCAGATCATTGAAAAAAAAATGGAAATTAATCAAAAATGGAAAAATAAGATGGTACCTCATTTCATTTTTTCCATTTTTTTATTTTGACCTTTTTTTTAAAAGTAGGTGTAAATTTGGCAACATAGCAAGAATTTACTCAAATTTCACATAAATTACTCTCTTAGGGTACTAAGTACATAATCCATCCATTAAAGTTTCAAAATTATTGATACTGACTGTGCTGCATGAAAATATCCTTGGGGTACAAAAATACCCCCCCCCTTAGTCCTTTGTGTTACCGAAATACCTTATAGGCTCACAAGGGTTAAGAAAAAAGTAATTTGTTCAAAAGTTTATTGTTTGCTTCTGGTTCTCTTCACTGTCTAAATCAGTTCTATTATTATTAACCAGGTTATATATTTCAAATCATTTCTTAGGTGGTTCCATTTCACTCTTATCTATAAAAAATTACGTGAAGATGAGAAAATGTAAAAAAAAAGTGCATGAATGGAACTATTGGAGCTGAGCCAATTCACTCATCCAGTTCAAAATTCAGGCTCGAATCGTTTTGGCTTGAAGCGGTTCGCACCTCCGCTAACCGCTAACCGGTCGGAACCGAACCTAATATTGCCGCGAACTGGTTCAAAACCATGAACCGGTTTTTTATGGAAGCTTGAACCGGGAACGGAACCGACATTTTCTCAGCTGTTTAATTCCCTGGCTACAGCTATAACATTGGCACAGCCAGGATTCAATGGCGGCTCGTGCAATATGGCATCCATGTTTTTCCTCCATTTGAACCAATGTAAAACAATCGAATGCCACTATCGAATCGATTGTTTTGCATGGAATCAAATGGAGGGAAAGCATTGTTGCCAAATTGCTCGAGCCGCCACTGCCAGGATCTCCTCCATCTTCCTCATCTTCCCCATTGAATGCGTAGGTAGAAAAAGGAATGATAGTTAGGGTTTCATCCCGTCTATCCTTGTCTATCAGACCTATTTCAAATGGTGATGAGAGAGAGAGAGAGAGAGAGAGAGAGAGAGAGAGAGAGAGAGAGAGAGAGAGAGAGAACTTGATGTGATACTCAGCTACTGATTATCAATTTGGCATCCATGGTTTATCGACTGTTTTTTTTTTTTTTTTTTTTTAGTTCGAAAATTTACAGTGATTTTTTTCCGTGTGATTTTTTGGTTTTTACCATTCAAAATATTCAATCAAATTTGTGGCGCGAAAATCAACTTTGAACAAATTTGGAAAGGGAGGAGGTATCTAATAAACCGACACCCTTTGTTTTAACATTTAAATACATACAGAGTGACAATAAAAAATACCCCCGTCAGAAGTTAGAGTGGTTGCCACTCGAGAAATTGAAGGAAATTACAGCACGATTTCAAAACAAGCCTCAAGATTTAAGTTCTTTATTACTACCTACCACGTTTGCAAGTACAACCAGGGACCAAATAGTGTTACGGCTTGACGGTCCTCCGAAAGACGTTGGATGGTGCGCACGTAAGTATATTTGCATGTAGTTTAAACCTTCCGTAAGTGCTCACCGATCATCTGCGTGCGGGACCATGAGGACGCAACACTATTTGGTCCCTGAGCCATAAGCCCTGCGTCGACGATTCGACGTAACCCGCACTACACGTAAAATTAAAGCTCCCTTATCTTTCTTTTCTTTTGTTCTCTCAAGACCGAGAGAGAATCGGGCTACCTGTAGTGCGGGTTTTATTACTTCTGAGTCGACTTCACAGCAGTTTTCTTGTAAAAATAGTCCTTCAAATGGTAAAAGCCCCTTCAATTTCTCGAGCTGCAACCATTCCAACTTCAATTCGGGACATTTTTTACAGTCACCCTGTATACTGTAGAGTAAGAGCAAATTCCACAATACAGAGTTATTATAGGTATCTTGTGCCATCAAGTAAACATTCAGCAATCAAGCAATTTCCCAGGTTAACAACGCAGCACCATTTTGTTCAAAATCTAAATTAATATTGGTAATAATTGAAGTCCTTTAGTTAGGACCACATTATTTTCTTCGTGAGACATATCATCGGTACGAAAAATTGGTCACCTATTATAAAGAATATATGTTCATTTTGATTGATCTATTTGATTATCTTATCAACGCTACCAAGAATACTATGCACCGAGGTTGGTTTATTTCAGGTTTTCGTGACATTGGTTGATATCTTTCTGCTTCAACACGAGAATTCTCAACTTGGGTAATCTGTCGTGGCGTAGCGTGCAATTTGGCAATTTTATATTGTGTCCATTTGAATCTATGTACATGGTATTGTGCGAAGGTGCTCACGGAACACCAAGTGTTCGATATTTTTGATGGGTTTAAATATAGAAAGTACAGCGTTGTCAAAGTGCATGCTACGCTGCTGGTTGTCTGTCTCTGTCTACATAGTTCTAGTAGTTCCTGATTTGTCTCTTTGAACTTCTTGATCTCTTTTGAATGAACCTCAAGTTTACCTTTTCAACTTATTTCTTACGTTTAGGTCGTTGAAGAAAATGGGTGCCACTCAAACTACCTCGGAAAGGGTTGTGTTTTTCGATTGTCTCAATCATTCCCATAGGATAATTCGAGTGAAATCTATTTTTTCCAACACACCCTGTGCACAAGTGTAAATTACGTTGCACAGTAAAGTGAGTCAATAGGAGGTGTTGGACATGGAATGCATGACTAAAAATGCAAATTTGAATATTTTGACAGTCAAAAATACTAGCTATAAAGGGCGATTCTTGTAAAAAAATCTTACAATGAAACCACCTTCAAACTTCTTCGTTGCATATTGATTAAGATATACGCACTTAAAGTCGCCATGCCCATGACCGGCGTAGCCTATTGACTCACTCCTCTGTGTGTCGAGTCGATAAACAAAGATTCAAGAATCAAGGTGGATATCTACATACAGGGTGTGTAACGAAAAACGATCAGGGGCGAAAGTTTCGGGAACAGCTACGATTTTCGAAAAACGCTCTAACATGTGTTCGCTTATTTGGAGAAGGACATCTTTCTGAGGGGGTGGGGGGGGGTTCCCTTTGGCGCCCCCGAGGGGGGGCGAGGGCGGGGGACACCACCCCCCTAAATTGCATATTTTAAATGGAGATCCCAACTTTTTATTCCAGATACGAGAAGAATACAAAACTCCAAGACTCTTTTAACGCAAACTGCATGTCATTATCGATTTTCGTTTTCGATAAATCGAACCTCAAAGTTCGATATCGAACAATTTTCAAAAAAATCAGAACTTCTCCAAAAAAGGTCAAATTTTGAAAAACTAAGTGCCTAAAGTAATTTTTAGAAGGAGTACTTTTCAAATAAAAATACACCTTTCGAATAAAATTTACACCGTTGCCTTTTTGGGGCCCCTAAATTTTTTTCAAAATCATCCAATATTTTTACTATGCTATTTTCTTAAAAAACGATCCAATATATTGAGCAATATTGGCTCAGAAGTTGTCCGATGAGGGTAAATGTGTGCTTAAATACGCTCAAAAGTCTCGCATCATTCATTAAAACACAAGTTTTGGCTCAAAAAGTATTAGATTTCAGAATTTGATGGCATAATTTGTATAGGCTTTTTTGAGATTTTTGACGATATGAGCGACGAGCGTACTTCAGCACATATTTACCCTCATCGGACAACTTTGGAGCCAATATTGTGAATTTGAATCGTTTTTCAAGAAAATAGCCAACTAAAAATGTTGAATAATTTTTGAAAAAAAAATTTAGGGGCCCAAAATGGCAACAGTGTAAAATTTATTCGAAAGGTGTATTTTTAATTGAAAAGCACTCGTTCTAGAGAATATTTTAGGCACTTGGATTTTTTTTTTTTTAAATCCGACCTTTTTTGGAGAAGCTCTGATTTTTTTAAAATTAGTCGATATCGAACTTTGAGGTTCGATTTATCGAAAACAAAGATCTATATTGACATGCAGTTTGCGTTAAAAAGTCTTAGTTTGTATTTTTCTTGAATCTGTAATAAAAAGTTGGGATCTCTATTTAAAATATGCAATTTAGGAGGGTGGTGTCCCACGCCCTAGGCCCCCCTGAGGGGTGCCGAAGGTGAAAACCCCCCAGAATGATGTCCTCCTCCAAATAAGCGAACACCTTCAAAGCCGTTTCCGAAATATTCGCTCCTGATTTTTTTTTGTTACACACCCTGTATATATACAGGGTGTTAATTAAAATAGGTTCCACTCAAGTTATCTCGAAAACGGTTGCGAATTTAGAAAATCGCTCAAATACGTGTTCAATGATTTCGAGGAGGACACCTTTTAAGGGGGTCACCAATTTTGGGGCCCCCTCCGGGGGGCCCCTAAGGGGGGCACCACCCCCTAAATCCAATACTTCAAATGGGGACCCCCATTTTTTATTCGATAATTGAAAAGAGGACAAAATTCTAAGACTTTCAGCACAAACCGGAAGTTGATATCGTTTTTAGTTTTCGATACATCGAAGTTCAAAGTTCGATATAGACCCATTTTCAAAAATTCACAACTTCCTTTTAAATGATCCAAATTTAAAAAACTTTGGGTTCAAAATGTTCTACAGAGCAAGTACTTTTCAGAAAAAAATACAAACTTTCTGGAAAATTTACCAAAAGGGGGTTTCTGAGCCCCTAAATTTTTTTGAAAATTTCGAACTTTTCAGAGGCTGTAGAAAAAAAACTATTTCAAATTTCAAACAAGTTGGAACTTGCAACACTGGAACAGTGTTAGCAAAGAGAGCATGAGTGTCGGCCGTAAATCATTGTAAGTGTGGAGTTCCATATTGATAGTACAAAACTGCGACAAAGTCAATCGCAACGCTGCATTTGTGTTTGTATAACAGTGACCGCTGTAAAAATAACTTGATAGGTCAAAGTGGGAATGAAAATTTACTTATAGCGTGTTGAAACAGTTGTTCACGAGGCGAGGTGAATACTGTGGTTTTGAAAATCGATTTCGATAGTGATAGTTCCTTTAAAATCGGATGACGCAATACCAATCCTAGCAAGCCGTAAAGTCTAGTTTAGTTATTTGGGACTTTTTTAGATTTCTCTCGCCTGAACCAAAGTCATCAGGAAGGAAATTCTTAATACCAATCCTAGCAAGCCGGAAAGTCTAGTCTAGTTATTTGGGACTTCTATAGAATTTTCCTCGCTTGAACCAAAGTCATCACGATGGAAATTCTTCGTCTTTATGGTTTCAGCTCTTTTTGTCTCAGATTAAAAAATGAATGTTAATATTGATCAAATGTCATCCGACACTCATCAAGGCCCTTAAGGAACGTAATATGAATTTGAAAAAAGCTCATTCGATTTTTAAGGGAGCTTAAACGGTCCATGAGAGACGAAATTCGCGGATACAGAGTATCCACAGCTTATTTCAATGTTCGATCTGACAAGACCGTGCGCCTTTGAAAAATCGATATCTCGATAGTGAATCGATGTATTGCAATTCGGTTTGCACCGGTCGAAAGCGCTTGCTTGTGACTGACAACCTCGAAAATTTCAGATCCATCCGAGTTTATTTAATGACCTTACAGGACCTCTCGCGGCCGCAGTTAGACATTTCTTGTCAGAGTTACGCTGAAACGGGGAGTAGTTCCCCCCCTAAGATGATATTTTTTGGCTCGAAACTGCATTGGGCCCTCTCGGGACATCATTGGGACCCGAAAAAAAGCGGAACCGATATAATACGGCACACGACTGGTTCGTGAAAGACGAAATTCGCCTTTTTCCAGCCTCCAGCGCCCCTCTAAGGTCGATCTGACAAGACCGCGCGCCTTTGAAAAATCGATATCTCGAGAACGAATCGATGGATTGCGCACTGCGGTTTGGATTGGGCGGTAGCTTCAGCTTTTAGATAATTCTTGAAAAAAATTCAGATCCATCCAAGTTTTTAAACGGATCTTATGGGACCTCCCGCGGCCGCAGTTAGACATTGTACGTGAGACTTACGCTGGAGTTGGGGCCACGCCCCCCTCCGATATAGACTTTATCGGTCCGACATTTGTCAGGGCCCTTAATGAACTTCATGTGAACTCAAAAAACTCACATATGACTTCTCACGGCGCATGCTAGGTCCATGAGAGTCGAAATTCGCGGATTTTAGAGAATCTTAGATTTCTGACCCTATACCGCGCGCCTTTGAAAAATCGATATCTCGAGAGTAAATCGATGTATCGCAATTCGGTTTGGACCGATCAAAAGAGTAAGCTTACCGGTACTCGCCGTTAAAATTTTGGATCCATCTGATTTCATTTTGAGACCTTACTTGAGTTACTTGGAATTATTTTTTCGGAGTTACGCTGGCAAGGGGGTCGCTCCCTCTCTTGGAAAACTGTGGAGGGGGCCCTTTGCTGGGGCATACATTCTATTTTTCACTTTTTTTTTTTTTTTTTAATTTTTTATTTGTGTCTAATCTAAGTTGGGGGAGGAGGAGGAGGAGAGTACCTGCAAGTCAACCGGCAATTTACTTTTGATAGTGGCTGCGGGTCGAGGGTGCGGATTGCGGACTTTTAACTTGTTGTGGGGTTTACAGGGTGGCCGTGTCTAAACTTATGAGAAAAGAAGGCAACCACAGACCGGAAGAACGTTTAATTTCTGGTTCAGAGACCATGGACAAAGACATGGGCACCCGCAAAACAATTGCCCGGAGGGGCAACTTTTTGAATGTCAATGGAAGGTCTAGGGGACACCCCCTAGAGACGGGCAAGTCTAGAGCACCCCCCCCCCCCCCTTCCGCCCAAAATAGAAAATAAATCAATTATCCTTCCAAATGGTAGAAATTGTAAGTGATTGTAGCATGTAGTTGTATCAAAAGTGATTCTATTTTTGACGTGTTTGATATTATGAATAAAGTGACAGCATCAGATGATAGAAATAGTAAAAAGCTAAGTACAACTATTCCTTCTTTATTTTCATTGTCCTGATGAATTCTAAGAGTTAACCTATTTAAATTAACAAAACCAAAACTCTTGCCTATACATTCTCTAATCATGTAATTATCGACCAGAGGATTCTGAATTTTCAAGGAAGTTCACAAAATTCTCGTTGCCAACGGTAGTTGCCAATGTAGACACGTTCATACTAGTAGATTTTAAAACTTCTTTCGGCGAGGGAGATGACGGGTGGGAAGTATGATGTCGTCTGAATCAGGAGGGGTGGGGGTAAAAATCAGGGGGAGGTCTAGATCTGGGGGGGAGAGGAATCCTGAAACTGGGGGGCGAGCTGTATAGTGGCAAGGGGCGGTTGGGCACCACTGCTTAGGGGGGGGCTACTTCCCGCCCTGCCCCCCCCTAAATTACGCCCCTAATTAAAATTGTAAAGTAAACTAAGAATAAAGTTTGTTAACTCTTACTCCTTTCGTTATTATTTGATCTTCGAATGTTCCGATTCTTTTTTATTGTAAAGTTTTGATTTTTCTGAATTAGGGGGGGGGCGCCGCGCCGCCCCTCGGGGAGCGCCCATTGACAGATAAGGGAGAAAGGTAAGTGTAGGAATTTGCACGGGAATCCGGCGTAGTGTGCCGCAACAATTACTACCAATGGCGGATCCAGAAAATTCTTTTAGGGGGGGGGGGGGGCTTCACGCCTATGAATTTTCAAATTTGCAGGGAGGAATTTATGGGATTTTTTCTGTTGAAAAAAGGCAAAGGCTACCGTGAGTTGGGGGGGGGCGTGCCTTTCCCGAATCCGCCGCTGATTACCATGTAACACTGGGCCACGATGACCGATGTCGCATAAAACCAGGTAGAAGACCCGTGGCGGCGTGGCATCCGTGATGGCTGTGAAATTGGGATGAAGTTGATGGACACACATCATTCATGCAATCTGCACAACGCGGCAAGCAACTGTTGTAGGCGTAGGTGCAGTAGTTCGTGGGGAGGGCAAAGGGGACGGGAGGTCGTCGCAAAACCATGGACGAAGATATAACTAAGGACTGCCGACTGTTGTTAGTCCTGTTTTGCTCTCGACCCCAGCGCTCCAAGCAGCGGTCAGCTGAACTACTCTTTCAAGTGAGCGATCCTGGCGATGTGTCCATGCTCACATGCTGTGCTACTGCTAAAACCGTTGTTGGAGTTGGTCTGTTATGGCATGGCTGTCAACTGTTGTCGGCGACCCAAGAGGATCAGATAACTCAGTATCTCAATGGAAGATCGAAAGCAAGGGAAATTCAGAATCAACTTTGGACAAGGTAACAGAAATCATCAGCAAATTAAAAGAGTCGCCTGATCTCTACTAATAAAACAAATGTCTATGTACTCTTTCTTGTTTGATTCCGTTTTGAGGTTAACTGTGATGTATAGTATTTCAGTCCTTGATTAATCATTTTCGACAATTCAGGAATCTTTCAAGAAATACTCCAGACGTTTGCTTTTTAGCGGATTTTGCTTCCTTTTAATTCGCTGATCATTTGTTCCCTTCGTTCAATCGTGATTCAAATTACCTACACGGTATACATTTGCGGGAAGGCATGGGAGAAAGGGAGCCGGAGCGGCCACCGCTGCAGCGGTTCGCTTTTAGTTGACCCTTACTGCTGCTTGGAGCGCTGCGGTCGCGCTCGAAAACCCGCTAACAGGTTTTAACACGGGCGGAGATAGGAATTTGGCAGTCCTTAGTTATATCTTCGTCCATGGCTCGGAATGGTCTTAAAATTTTCCTTAGGATTTGATCTAGAACGCAACGTTCTTACATTTTCGAAAAGTTAACTCTAGCTCTCGCAATTAACGATTAAAGGCGGAAAAAGCATGGTTTCTGGACCGCGGAACAGTGGCGTTATCTAGCGGATGAGAATCTTACTACAGGTCGCTGAGGATTCACCTTAAAACGCAACGCCGATCGCGTTCCCCAAACGAACTTTTTTAGCGGACCGAAACATCAACAATAACAGGATTGGAAATTTGAAATCATCTAAATGCATTTTAAATCGCAGAATACACGAAACATGGACACAATCCTCTGATATAAAACCCCAATATCTCATACAGAAAATTTCGTTGAAGTCTGATCCAAATTAGTAACGTAATTACATTCCCAAAAATGCTTAACCTCAATCTTGGCCAAAAACTCCCGCCACAAAGAAAAAGCGACAAATTGGGAGGACACCGGATTGGTGGAATCACATGGGTCAATCGGTCCTCGAGGACCCGTTCTCGATACTGAAACCAAGCGATCCCCCGAGCGGACCCCCGAACCATGCCGTTCCTATAAGAAAAGCATTATTGACCTTGTAGAAACGATTTCAATAGAGCATGACACTCATGCTCTAAAAACGCTGAAACATGGGTTCGCTTATTTTATAAGCCGAGCATTTTGGCGCAAACCGGAAGTCGATATCGTTTTTCGTTCTCGAGATCGAAATTATTCGAGCGAATTATTGACATTTGATCAACATCGAACTTTGACCTTCGATATCTCGAGAACGAAAAGCGATATCGACTTCCAGTTTGCGCCAAAATGCTTGGCTTAAGACGTGCTTTCAAATGATGTATCACACAATAGGTTTTTATGACATCGTCATTTAAAATTGTCAAATTTTGGGGGCCGTGACCCCTGCTCCCGCCCCCCCTGGGGGGTCTAAGAATTTTTGACCCCCTGAAAAAATGTACCCCTTAAAATAAGCGAACCCATGTTTCAGCGTTTTTTGAAATTTGAAGAAGTTTTTTTCTACAGCCTCTGAAAATTTCGAAATTTTCAAAAAAAATTAGGGGCTCAGAAAACCCCCCTTTTTGGGAAATTTTCCAGAAAGTTTGTATTTTTTTCTGAAAAGTACTTGCTCTGTAGAACATTTTGAACCTAAAGTTTTTTAAATTTGGATAATTTAAAAGGAAGTTGTGAATTTTTGAAAATGGGTCCATATCGAACTTTGAACTTCGATTTATCGAAAACTAAAAACGATATCGACTTCCGGTTTGTGCTGAAAGTCTTAGAATTTTGTCCTCTTTTCAATTATCGAATAAAAAATGGGGGTCCCCATTTGAAGTATTGGATTTAGGGGGTGGTGCCCCCCCTAGGGGCCCCCCGGAGGGGGCCCCAAAATTGGCGACCCCCTTAAAAGGTGTCCCCCTCGAAATCATTGAACGCGTATTTGAGCGATTATCTAAATTCGCAACCGTTTTCGAGATAATTTGAGTGGAACCTATTTTAATTAACACCCTGTATATCTATACAACAGGTGGGCGTGACGTACCATTATCACGTCTAGCCTTAGTGCATTTTCTTTGCGGCATGCTCAGTGTCTACATCATAGAAGGTCGCACCTCCAACATTGAACGCTGATAAAGGATGACAAATATAGAGGGGGGAATCAAAAAGCACACGCAAGCACATAATCTTGATATGCATCCACATTGACCTTGGTTTCTTGAACCGTGTAAATTTTAAACCTAAGTTTGGTAAACTTGAATTAAGATGAAATTGAATCTTTCTGCGCGCAATCGGCATCAGCTTACCCAAGTTGCAAATTCTCGTACGCTGCAGTGGCGTCGCGTGTGATTTGGCAACGCTGCATTTCGTCTATTTAAACCCATGTAAAATATCGATTTGAGGAAGTGCTCTGTGCATTGCCAGTAGTTCGACCTTTTTCATACATTTAAATGGGCAATATTCAGAGTTGCCAGACTGCACGCGACGCCACTGCTTGTACGTACAATCGGGGGCAAAAAGAATGTCAAACGACTCCTTAGGTTTTAGCTGAGGTAGGCCATCTGCAATGCTTAAACTTATTGCTAGGGGGGTAAGTTTTGCCGCGGGTAGCCTACATCTAAGAATCGTCTTACATTCTAAGAAGAATTAAAAGACGTTTCTTAGATGTAGGCTTTTAATGGTACCTATATTTAGTCACTTTCATCGTCACTGATTGTAAAAGACACGTTTCATAAACTTACGAAGCAGAGCCGCCGGGGCCAGGGGCCTTGTTTAAATATAATCTTACTCATCAGAAGTATAGCGCGAAAAATGCGTTTGTTTAAAGAACTTTCTTCTTAGACGCCAAAAGCAAAAAGTACATCAATGGACTTTGAAACACTTGAGAGAAAGAATGAATGAGTAAGGAATTCATCGGTTATCATTTTCTGGTCTCGCGCGTTGAAATAAAAACTCCTTCAATGAGGCAGGTATGCAATTCCATATCCTTCAAGTAGCAACAGTTATCTCCCAAGGGTCGGGCGCACTTTATGACTCCTGCCTCAGATATTAAACTTAGAGGTCATTTCAAATTAGTCGCAGTCCTACATTTCTCAGTGTTTTGACACATGAAAACGTAATCGCGTAACTACGCAGTGAGTTTGACGCGCAAAGCCGCGTATGTGCTTCCTGCGCGTAAACACTGAGTGCTGTCAGACTTCAACTAATTTGAAACGATCGCTCTGTTTAAAGGTTCGTTTCTGAAGCAAAAATTTGTTTTAATATGTTTCCTCCCTTGCTATCAAAGTAGAAAACGAGCATCTAGCTATTACAATAATCTATTACTTGCAAAAGTTCCCGCACTATACACTGAAAAAAATAAATGGTTAAAAAAGTACAGAACAAAATGATTTGCTGAATTAACCTATAATTTTGTTAAACTAACAACTCAAATGCTAAATCAGCAATTCATTTTGTTAGCTTAACAACTCACTTTGCCCAATCAGCAAATCAAATAATAAAAATAACAATTTTTATGCTGGAATAACAAATTAGTAAGTAAAATCACCAATTTATTTTGCTGATATAACAAGCTGAATTGTTAGATCAACTAATTGGGTTTAGTTCTGTAGTTTTTTAACTATTTAAAATTGCTAAATTGACAATGTCTATTTTGTTAAAAGAACACCATTATGTGGTTGATTTAACAACTATTTTTGTAAAATCAACAAATAAATTGGTAACTTAACAGAAAACCCTGGTTGATTTAGCAACTTTCAGTTATTGTTAAATCAGCAAATTTTGAATTGTTGCTTTAACAATTGATTTTTTTCAGTGTAACTTTACTGCGCCAGGATCACTCCATACCGTGACATTCTACTCAATCGCAAGCAGTGCAGACTGTGGCGTCGCGTGCAATTTGGCAACAATGTATTCTATCCATTTAAACTCATGTAAAAGATCGAATTCTGGAGGTGCACAGTGCACAAGGAAAATTCGATATATTTAATGAGTTTAAATGGAGCAGTTGCATTGTTGCCAGATGGCACGCGACGCCACTGCGTGTAGAAGAGAATCTTTAACTGGCAGGAATCCTATTTGTATTCGGTCTCAAAAACCTAGTATCATCAGGACTCCTATTCACTTCAACGCTTCATTAAATGACAGGTTTTGACTATTTTCAGATTCTACCCCACCCTCGTTTAGTTTTTGAAAGAAAAATTACGGAATACGTTGTCTCTTTTCATGATTCTGGATATTTTCTCTCTTAAATCGGTTAAATCAGCCAATGAGAGAACCCACCATTTTTCGTAAGATTATGAAACGATGGCTCTATGTTATACTCAGTCACCAATAATCAGCTCAGAGTTTTATATGACACCAGTTGCACTTCCTAGACTTGCAAAGGTGTATTTTTTCTGAGACGAGCTTCCCAAAAAAACAATTTCATGGTGATTTCTCTTGGATTTAAGTGTGTGAGCCCATAAACGTGTCGATTTGGGTTTTAGTTCCATTGGATTAACTGTTTTTCTAACCTGTGGATTCGGCAAAAATTTCATTCCTCCATTTGAATCTGTGAACAGCAATCGATAGTTGGTGAAGCTCTACTTCACTATCGAATCGATTGTTTTACATACAACCAAATGGAGGAAAAATGTTGTTGGCAAATTGTAGGAGCTGCCACTGTGTCTATCTTCTTGTCGGATCCGTGGATCTTATTATGAAAGGAAAAAATGCAAGGTGAAACTAGTTGCTCATTTTTAAAACTTGATAGTATTTATCTTTCATTCGGTGAAAGTTGATTAGACAGTTTCCGAACCAATTTTTTGGACACTTTTTTCTGATAGAAGTCATCACCTCATAATGAGAATAATATGAGAATTGTGTTTTTCTGATCCTGTAACAACGCTAATTGCTAGTAGGGAGCCGTTTTGCCGGATGTACGACTTTGGACCATATAATATTTCCCGTAAGACTCAATGTAAAATACGGCCTCTAAGTTTGACCTCAAAATAATCTGGCAACACTGTGGAAAAGAGCGAACCTTGCATTCTATGATCCGCTTTTGCGTGCATATCCAACTATCGGTTGCTGGTGGTATCCAATAAGACTCTGAGCCATTCATCAATCAAATTCATCAAACAGGCATTAAATTCACCTCAAACTGTAGCATTTTTGTTCATTTTTGGCAACATAATTTAAATCAAATAACGGACCACTGACGTTTCACAGTCGTTTACAATTCATTTTTCTTGCATAATTTTTCTGCAAATTCTTCAACGAGCTATACCAACTGATAGAGAGAATTTATGGGGCGTGATTTTGAAACAATAAGGAGGCCATGGTTGAAACCTTTAATGGACATTTTTAGGCTGTTTGTCACGCGTTTGTTTGCCTCATTTTTTTAACCTTAAAAATTAAAAAAAAAAAAAAATGTGATAAATTCATTTGAAATAGTTTTACACGAAAGTTCACGTGTTTCAGAGTGGCTCTGGGCACAGAAAAGCTATAACTGCTTCTTTTGAAATGATTTGCACGATGAAGAAACTGGACACAAGACAGAACCAAGTAAAGTTTTCTCACCTGGATAAGTGCATTAAAATTCTGTGTCCTGATAACCACTCTAAAACACTTGCTCCTTCATTTAAAACCAGTTTTCTGCTGATTTAACTACAATCTTTGATGCAGGGTTGAAAAAAAAAAAGGCAAACAAACCAGAATCAAATCGTCCGTGCTGTCACAGTCACACTTTGAGATAAGACTGGCAGTGGCGAGGCGTGCCATTTGGCAACGTTCCTTTTTCCAATTTGAATACATTAGAAAAGTCGAAACATCTGGTCATCGCCGATGACCGAATCATTCGATTCTTTCTGTGAGTTTAAATGGAAAAAAATACATTGTTGCCAAATTTTACGCCTCGCCACTGAAGACTGATAACTTAGCATGATCCCTCTAGCCTCTATTGGAATAGCCTCTTGATGTTCTTAGACATTCTCATAAAAATTTGCAAGCAATTACCTACAAAATAAGAAAATTTATTGGTAAATGCTCTGAAATAGTTTGACTCTATTTTAATGCCCGTTTCATCGAGTAATAATGACAACTGATTTTTCTTAACTGCAAATCTACTGATTTTTCTTAACTGCAAATCTACTGATTTTTCTTAACTGCAAATCTACTGATTTTTCTTAACTGCAAATCTACAGATATTTTAAGATATTATATACGGTGAAAAATCAGCAGAAAGATTCGAAAATGCAGCTAAGCACGATCGAGTGCTTCACTCCATGGGTATTTTCTGTTTTCGATCATTCTGATTCCCGTAAAGCAGGTGTTACCAGGGGCCGAAAAATGTCTGTCCGAAATGGTCACTCAACATATAGCTTTACGGCCTCACCATACATCTAGGAGGAGTGACATTTCCGACCAACATTTTTCGGCCCCAGTTGTAAGGTTGTAAACTTGGATAATTAATTTCTATAAATGCTTCCTTGGCCAGGTAGATCTGACACAAGTTGGAGCATCTTGACTTTAACCGCTGCTTAATGATAAAGAAGGCCACACTCACTGGCTGCAGACATTCGCTCTTTGGGCAATAAAGCAAGCATTCCTTTACGGAGTCGCTTCACTCAATTGTCAAAGGAACTCTTCATTCAATACTGTAGCATTGCTTGGAATGTTATTCAGTTGAAGCTTCAATAAAGCTCTAACTAAGAAGGGCCATTAATTATTTTGCGGGGGCTCGAGTAATCCTTTAGAAATGACAAAATGGAATTCAGATGTTTCTTCGCTTTTGCGTGCTGTTTTGTTGTAGTTTCAGGAAATATTCATGCATTTCCGTGCATCTGAACAGATCTTTTGGTCTCATCGTTACACGTTTAGAGGTCGTTTCAGAAGTGTTGGCACTCGATACTTATAATCTTTGGAATTTACCAGTGGCGGATCGTAAAATGCGATGTATCGATGTCCACTTCATTTAAAAGTATAGAAATGTATCGATTTCTCGGGAGTTCAATTGCACCCCCTGACGATCGATGTTTTCTATAGATTTAAAGGGAGTAGACATCGATTTATCGCATTTCACAAGCCGCCACTGGAATTTACCAAAGTCATTTTTCTTATTACTTGGTGAAAAGCAACGATACGCATTTTAAGAGTTGGCATTTACAACCATGAACTCTTCATAATCAAAAGTTGAAGTCGCAGGCAAGCATTGCTTTGATTTGAAGGAATGCATCTTGAAAATTCGCCGAAGATTATCGGTCATGGTGCGTCTACTCTTCTGAAACCATCTCTAGTGACAGTGAGCTTAGCAAAAGGTTTCTCAGAAGCATTGATTTGTATTCCTCCACTCTTAACACATCGATACCACCGATGTTTATAAATCATTCAGTGGCGGCTTATGAGTAATCGATTGTAGTTTTTACTCCCATTTGAACCTTTGCAAAAGTATCGATCATGAGAATCGATTATGTTTCGTATATTCAAATGGAAGAAAAAATAATGGATCGAAACTCACGAGCCGCGTCGAATGTCATTCTAATCGTGACCTTGAATTTTACGTCTCTCTTGTTCCGGCTCTACAAATCATTTTCTGAATACTTTCCTCACAACAGCTTAACTCAAAGATTGCCTTTGCTAGAGCTGCCGTTTTGCGTATTTTTAATGGCATTTTTTAATTCACCGATGATTCCACCGGTTAAGAAAAGGTTACACTGTTTAGTTCAGTGTATGGCTGTAATGCACTAAAATACTCTGATTGATCTTTTCTCAATCGTCGCAATCACCATTTAATTTATAAATACCCGCGAGTTTTCTAAAGTCATCGACGACTCAATAGGTTGAGAAAAGATTACAGATGCGATGTTTTTCGTGCAGTACTGTTATACTTTGAACCAAACTGTGTAATCTTTTCTCAACCGGTGGAGTCATCGGAGAATTGAAAAATGTCATTAATTATACGCAAAACGGTAGCTCTAAGTTTGCATCAAATGACACCAGCACAAGCAAGTGAAAGTAAACAAGTAAAATCGTGAGTCCAACATTTTACGAAAATAAAAAAAATAATAATAAAACCCGCTCTGAGAACTGAAAGTGATTAATAGCCATCATTAATCATTAATCATTATAATTAGGTGTTAAAATGTTATCTGCTCTCTTTAACAAGAGTGATGTCGTGACTTTTTGCAATAAGCATATTATTTGAGTATCTTAATGGTCGGGCCTGCACACACAAATCTCCTCCGTTTTTTCAATCGAGTGGAATTGAATAGCCTGTATAATATTTGATAAAACTGAAAATATTAATGGTTCGATAGCCGGTTTGATTGTCCATTGAATAGAAGCAAAAGAGTAGCTTTTGGAGAACTCAATGTGACTTTAGAATGACTCTTACCTGTCTCGGATCTACTTTACCTTTTAGGTTTAGGTCGACGAGAGCGCACTTTGGTCTAAGATCGTCAAAATGTGGCCAAAAATCTGAAAAAGAATTTCTTACCAATTTATCATTCAGTGGCGGCTCGTGGCATTTGGCAACATTGTTTGCCGTCCATTTGAATATATGTGCAACAATCGATTGCTCGTGAAGCAGCGCTTCACAATCGAATCGATTGTTTTACGTAGAATCAAATGGAGGTAGAACCTTGTTGCCAAATCCATCGAGCCGCCTCTGTTATCAATTACAAACATTCAAGACCAATTTCAATCACAGAAAACACTAGGAACAAGTCATTTAAACGTTGAATTGTCACCGGAAAGTTTTGAGTAAAGCTTAACAGCTAGGTCAAAAACGATGATTTTTCATTACTTTTTTTCGATTGATGTATCACTCGATTGGGGTCGTCCCAGCACGTAATTTTTTTAATAGCCCATCCTGGGCGGGCAGAAACGTTAAAAAAAATTTGGGGCGATCAATCTTTAATTAGACTAAATTTAAGTCAAAGACGTATTTTTTTCTAATAAGGACTTAGTTTTTAGAGTATTTTGGACTCCTACTTTTTTAAATTCCGATTTTTCAAAGTGGAGTAATGATTTTTTTGAAAATGGGTCCTCATCGAACTTTGACCTTCGATTTAATCGAAATCATTTCCAAATCACGAGTCACTGTTGCGCTGCCAGTCCATATTCCAATTCTCAACGGTCACGTGCTAAAGTTCATTTGTGCACTGCTTTGTCCGGCTTCCGTTTAGACTCACAGAGCGCACATTTTTGTAATTATGGTCCCTCCCATGGAGGAAGTTCGTGCAATATTGTAACCATATTATTTGCTTTTCTCAATGTCTAATCTAAGCCGATGGAAAAAAACCGGTTCTCTGAAAGCCAGATTGATGTCCAAGAATGGATTATTTTACATTACACATTACGCTCAACTTAAGAAAATGCGTTGTTGCCATTTCTCTCGAGCGACTGATTTGGGCAACTTTTTTCGATCTTAGAGCCTTGTGCAGCGCAGTAACATTATTTACCTTTTAGGTTTACGTCGACCAGAGACAAATAGAGACCTTGCACTATGCCTACGCGCGGTGTCCACCTTTCTGGTTCAATTTTGGTCGGAAATCATCGAGCCAACATTCGCCTATTCTTGACTGATGAGCGCGTAGTTTGCACTCCCCAAGCAAAACCGGGGACCAAATAATGTTCGGTCCCGAGCGTAACTTACGCACGGTCACATGACCGTGCTTAAGCTCTCTGATTGGTCGAAACCGCACGCAAGATGCACGCAATTCAATGCTCGGGACCTAACATTATTTGGTCTCTGTTTCCGTTTCCGGGACCGCGGACCAATCACAGCCTTTCGTTAAGCTCACCATCCAACATTAGGCGAAGGATGATTGTTGAGGCCGATGAGTCCCGACAAAAGTAGTTTACGAAAAGTGGACACCGCGCGCAACCGCGGGAAGAATAGGGAGTGCACGGTCTCTATTTGTCTCTGAGGTCGACGACAGCGCAGTAACATTATTTAACTTTTAGGTTTAGGTCGACGACAGCGCAGTAACATTATTTATTACCTTTTAGGTTTAGGTCAACGACAGCGCAGTAACATTATAGCAGACCACAGCAGGAGAATCAGCGTTGGCAGCGGATAAGGAGTCATCACTAAACAAAAACTCTCAGCACTCAGCCTCAATACCCGTCTGATTTCCTTTTTTTTCTGTTAATGTTTCTTCTAGGTGTGATATTATTCTCAAGTGCAGTGTATTTCGCCGAGGCGGGTACCGAGCAGTCATACTTCAAGTCCATACCGGACGCATTCTGGTGGGCCGTAGTTACCATGACAACAGTAGGCTACGGAGATATGAGGTATGATTCGAGATCCATGTTCATTAATTGTTCACCTCTCGTTGTTGTTGCGAAAATAACCCCGGGATGATGTTTCTTTTGTGTCGCAGGTGTCGTCTTGTTTTCCAGTGCAGTTTATTTTGCCGAGGCCGGCTCGGACAATTCGTACTTCAAATCAATTCCGGATGCATTCTGGTGGGCTGTCGTTACCATGACAACCGTCGGATATGGTGATATGACGTATGAATCGAATTCAGAGACTTTGTTTTTTAAATTTACCAAAAAAAAAGAGAGATTGCCATTTTTATAAGTTTGACCGCTCGCCTTGATTTATCCTTTGATTTCATTTCTTACTTTATTAATCAGAGCTGCCGTTTTGCGTGCAATGAGCCTCTTACAAACTTTTTCTATAAGCAAGTGAATAGTTAAATCTGGGAGCTGATCATTTACTTCATCATTAAACCAATCATTAAGACTATGTATGAGTGATTCTATTGGTCGAATATTGTAAAACTTAGCCGTTGCTATGGTAACCATCGTTGTAGTGTCCGTTTTTTGAAGGTTACTCATAAATAGCCTTTATAAAATGAGACTCTTAACGATGGGTACCATAGCAACAGCCAATTTTTACAATTTTCGACCAATAGCACCACTCGTAAACAGTTTTAACGATCGGTTTAACGATAAAGTAAATGATCGGCCCGCGGATGTAAAAATCAGCGGAAATCACGAAAACCACACTAAAAAAGTCTGAAATCCAGTCAAAAACTCAGAAAACAGATGTAACCGTATGATCGCAATGGCGAAGCAACGCAGGTATTATGGGAGATTCCTGTCTAATTTGTCACTTTCTCTTCGAAAACAAAAAGATACGTCTCAAATTAGATAAGAAAGGAATCATATCTCAAATCAAATCTCCCATCATACCTGCGTAGCTGCGTCATTAAAGCCGATTCTGAAAGCGAATTTCAGGAAATTTTAGTGTACTCATCGTCATTTCTACAGGTTTTCATGCAAGAATCAACTCTTCAATCGCACGTGGCAAACGTTTGTAAGAGCCTCATTAAGGACATTTTTTAATTAACCGATGATTCCATCGGTTGACAAAAGATTACAGATGCGAATATATTTTCATGCATTAAGGATGCACTCTGAACTGAACTGTGTAATCTTTTATCAACCGATGGAATAATCAGTGAATTAAAAAATGTCATTAAATATACGCCAAACGGCAGCTTCTGCTTTGTTTATTTTATTTTTTCCCCCCTTTAAATTCTCACCGTAACCCTTTAGAGTGCATTTGCAGAACCATCCCCCCACCCGCCCACCCGCCACTAAACCACCCTTCTTTAACAGTTTTATACTCATGCCTTTTTTTTTTTTTTTACCTTCCCCATCACCGAATATATCCATCGCCGCATACGTCAATAATCATTATCGCCATCAAATAACCCATCTGCATCCCTTTAAGTTCCTCAAAAATAAAAATAAAAAAAAAGTCATCAACCAAATCACCAGTATCAACATACTTCCCGCCTCTCTTTCATTTGACTGAATCAATTGAATTTACATCTGACAGCTCTTGCATCAGTTGCATAGCGTGCAATTTGGCAACTTTGTATCCATTTAAATCTGTGAGAAGGGTCGAATGCGAAGGTGTTCACCGAACACCCTTTTTTTAATAAATTTAAATGGACACATTACAACGTTGTCCAATTGCACGCTACGCCACTGCCTTTCATTATACTATAAATTTTCCACTTACACTATCAAGAGCTAGTGCAATTTTTATTCGAGAGTTTTTTGTGTGGAAAAAAGTAAGGAGTTTCGTTACCATTGCCTTACCCCAAATATACACGTTGAATTATAATGAAAGATATTAAAAAACCACCTAAAAACACCTCGTTTATGTTTTTTAATTGGTTATATCTGCACGAAAACGCGGAAAACGTTTGGCAATCTGTTGTTGCTTTTTTTTCTGCATTTGAAACTTCCAGTCATGTTGCTTTTAAGTTTTAACGGCACTGCAGTGCACAAAAGTAAAATTATTTCCATTGCAATGCGCAGTTCAGACGGTTCCATTTTCAGCCTCTTTCTTTAAATCAGAGAAGCTTTCAAAGAAACTACAAGTACCTCACCGTGCCACGGTTGGCCAAGTCCCAAAAGATGCCGTGCAGCTTCAAGTTCAGTTCCTTTTCTAAAAGTTACCGATTTGAAAAGTTTCAGCTCGAAAAGATAATGAATCTGCCTGACAACTGAGTAAAGGAAAGTACGGAGTTCTCGTTGAGTGTTTCCACAATGGTTGCCGTACGGTGGAGAAAAAAAAAATCCCCACTTTTCCCATTCAACTCAATTTAAAAAGTAGGCGCATTTTATCATGCAATCTGACAACTCTTGATTTCCACCTTCGGTTGATAGTTCCACACGGTTTTTCACGATAAGTACAAATCGTTTGGACGCTCGAATCAAAGGGACGGACCTCGGATAGAGAGATGAGGGGATGTTTTTAATTGCTATTAAATTTACAGCCTTGACAGCTACGCCTATAATGGTTCTTTCAGAAGTACTTGTTCGCTAACAATTTCACGGTCTCTATATACGGGCTTCAACATGCTTTAAAAAGTAAATGGACCAAAGCCGTGGTCAATAGAAGCTTATTTTAGGGGAAGGTTTGGCAAGCATACTTCGAAGGGTGCCTATCCTCGCATTTATAACTTTTGATACGGTTTCGGAGCATCGTTGGAATCAATGTAAATCAGGCTCATCCATGAACTCCGCTATTTGGCGAGGTTAAGATGTGCCAGATGTATTTGACGCCACTGATAAGGCCTCGAAGACATCGATATCAAATATTGGTTTGAGTTGCAAAGGTATGCACCAGAGTTAGGAAAATAGGAATGGAATCGATTACACGATTACCGGGTAATTGGTAATGATTGTCAAACCTTTGGATGGGAATTAATTGTAGTCTCCGTAGATTTAAAATAAACTTTAGGGTCATTTCGATTTGATCAAATTATCCTACAACTAGTATGATGGCTGATTTGTAAAAAAATCAGCTCTGATTACCGGAAAATCACCCACCAAAAGAAAGAACGATTACGATTACTCGGTAATCGTGTAATCGACCCCCCCCCCCATTTGCCCAACTCTTGTTTGCACTGCCCGCCGAATTCTTGCTAGATCAATCGTTAAGATAGGCTTTAAGACTGCTGCAATGCGCTCTCAGAATCAATTGGTGTAGGTAAAATTACTCGGTATTAAACTCTTAAATGATTATTCAAAAAGAAATAAGACAAAAGTAACAGAAGAACTTGATTGTGTTTACGAGCATCAAATAAGTTTTTTTTTTTTTTTCCAATCACCTCACAGACAACTGAGAAATAAAACAAAAACAAAAAACAAACAAACAAACAAAAACACTTTAAGCTAAAATTGAGTAAGAACAGGAAAGACTCCGGCAAAAACCACAAAAAACAACATGAAAAAACAATCTACGCAAGAGCTGTCAGTTAGTGTAAATCCTAATTCACTGGCGCAACTAGGATCTCTTCTGTCTCTCTCATTTCCCATTTAAATGTATAAGTAGGAAAAGGACAGACCGTTTATCCCGTTGTCCATCCTTGTCTAACATACGTTTTTTAATGGAGAAAAGAGAGAGATGAAGAAACTCTCGGTGCGCTACTGTCCTAATTGCATCAACCTTTCAAGGGCATTTAGTACTCCATTTTGGTGGAATAAACTTACTATTCATTAAACAGACCCTGTTGAAAGTTCTGTTGACATCTTGACAAAATTAAAGGATAAAATAGGCAAAGTATTATATTCTCCAAGTGTCCTATACTTGAGAAGCCCCTGCTAATCATTCATCGTCATGATAATCATCGAAATCCTTTTTCATTCTCCTTTTGAACATACATCATCTATAGTATAAGCTTCGAAGTGCTATTGTAGCTGATTCCTTCTCTTCATGACTAATTGTTTGTAGTTTTAGTTCGAATGAGTAGCTGTATTGAAACACCTTAACGAATCCCTCTCCTACCAATTTGCAATGAAAGATATGAATCAGCGGATCAATTTATAATAGATGCCTCGAAACTTTTTAAAACCACACGTTCTCGAGGAAAAAATGGGAAATGAACATTTTCTTGAGGAATAAATCCAACCAATACCGTTCATAATCTGGTTGAGAAGCTATTTTCTTGAGAGAGTATTGAGAGGGTAGTTTAAATAGATGGAAAGCTAAGTTGACTGATGACAGTAATGAGCATTTAGAGGTTATTTTCAGCGGCGAAGTTCAATTGCTGTTTCCGATTCAACGTCTCGGTATTCATAACCAGAGCTGCCGTTTCGCGTATAATTAATGACATTTTTCAATTCACCGATGATTCCATCGGTTGAGAAAGGATTAAACAGTTCCGTTCAGAGTATGGCTGCACTGCACAAAAATGTTCTGATCTAATCTTTTCTCAATGGGTGGAAACGCCATTAATTAATTAAAATATCCGCAAGTTTTTTAAAGACATCGACTACTGCACTGGTTGAGCAAAGATTATAGATGCAAGTATTTTCGTGCGTTGCACTCATACACTGAACTGAAGTGTGTAGTATTTTCTCAACCGGTGACATCATCGGTGAATTGAAAAATACCAAATTATACGCAAAATGGCAGCTCTGTTCATAACATCTCAATTTTCAAAGCAACAACTCATCTTCTCTGGTGAAAAACGGGTTTAGCATCGTTCTTTGGTCGGATTTGGAAGGTGTCCTAATGTAGCTTAGCCTGCAGTTTTTCTTTGCAAATCTTTGGCTTCGTAACAGAAATAATCCTCAAGCCTCAACCCGCAATGCGACATGGCCCTTTTAGTGCTTTTTATTGCTGCCAATGCATGTTTTATTACGTTATTAGCTTCTTGTATGCCTATGGAATTGTATAATTTATACCGATCGCCGCAAAAAAAAAAAACCAAAAACAAAAACAAAAACTTGGTTCCAGTGACGATTCGTGAGATTTGGCAACCGTGAAATTTTTTCCATTTAAACTAAGGGGAAACAATCGATCCTTGAAAAAACTGCCAGCCTCCTTGAGAATCGATTGTTCTACATTCGATTGAATGGAAGGAAAAAACACTGTTGCCAAATTGCACGAGCTGGATATTGCTTGGTTGTCAGGACAAATCTGGCGACCATGACCATTCTTGATAAACCATCGATGTTTGCTGGATAGTTGATAGATGAAATACTTGTATAAGAAAATAAGAATAAGTTCTAAACAAGAACAAGTGAAATAAACAAGTGTGTCCACTTATTCACCTCACTATCAAAATTCATCCGTACTTTCGAATCATCCGAATTTTGCCTAAAATAGAGATGGACGTAAACTACTGGACGAGAAAAATTGGACTTTTTTTTTAGACCGAAAATGGCAATGAACGAAGTTGACTCCAACTATAAGTCTGGACGAAAAAGACTTGACGAAACGTCCTACAAACCAATGGTCGAGAAAAACAAATGAAAATATTTAAATTATTTTTGCGAGTCGAGACAGGCATCGCGTCGTGGCCTGAGAACCGGCCGTAAATCTATCATTAATCAAAGCTGTCCAAAACTTTTTGACGTAGATCGACCCGTAATTATTTATCACAATTCTTTCACTACCGAGCCACTGAACCTTCAACATCTCATCTTTAATCGGTAAACGTCTGAGTTTGCTCGAATGTAATCAAAGTATATGATTGATAAGCCGTCAAAATAACAACGATCAGCGCAAATTAGTGGCGACTCTATACTTTGGGCGCCAACGTTTTTTCTCCATTTGATTTTATGTCAAACAATATATTCATGCGCGTATGAATTTCAACGAGCCATGCAAATATAGAGGATTTGTTGGACGTGTTTTTGAGGCAGTACAGAGGCAGCCATTATGGAAATCTCTTATGGATATCTTTCACACAGGCTCGGTTTGTTTGCCGCATATTTTTTAATCTTTAATAAATAAATAAATAAATAAATAAATAAATAAATAAATAAATAAATAAATAAATAAATAAATAAATAAATAAATAATAAAATAAACAAAAATAAATAAAATAAAAAAAAAAAAAAATAAAAAAATGAGATAAATTCATTTGAAATTGTTTTTAAACAAAAATGCAATTGTTTTAGAGTGGCCATCTGGACGCAGAAATTGATTTAAATTTTTCTTTTGGAAGGATTTGCATGATAAAGAAACTGGCACATGACAGAAACAAGCCCAAGTTTCTCACCTGGATGGTTGTTTAAGAGTTGTCTGTCCATGTAGCCATTCTAAAACCAGTGGCGTAGCGTGCAATCTGGCAACGTTATACTGTGTCCAATTAAACCCATGTAAAAAGTCGAATGCGAAGGTGTTCACCGAACACCCACTTGTTCGATATTTTTCACGGGTTTAAATGGACGAACTGCAACGTTGCATTGCACGCTACGCTACTGTCTAAAACACTTGCACACTGAAAAAAAAACATTCATGAATTCTAGTGATATACTATCAGTAGCACAACGATATGTGAACGACAGAAAGTCTTGTACTCTGACCAGAAAATTCTGGTGTCAATACCAGAATATGGATTATAGAACTAGAATTTAATTGAAATTTTCAAGAACTATAGGGTATAAACACTAAAATTCTGGTCATTGTGCTGTCCTTTACATTGGTTCGCATATTGTCATGCTTCTAGAAATATTTTTTTTCAGTGCACTTTCGTTTCAAACCAATTTTTTCTGTATTATTTACATTTTTGGAATTTGGTTTAAAAAATGAGGCAAACAGACCAGAATCAGATCGTCCATGCTGTCACACTTTGAGATAGGACTTAAAACGTGTATCAGCCTCTCTATTGGTATACCTCGTTGCAGTAGCGGCTCGTGAAATGCGATGTATCGATGTCTACTCCATTTAAAACTATAGAAAAGTATCGATCGTCAGAGGGTGCAATTAAACCCCCGAGAAATCGATACTTTTCAATAGTTTTAAATGGAGTGGACATCGATACATCGCATTTCACGAGCCACCACTGCCTCGTTGATGAATTCAAATGGAGGAAATACATTGTTGCCAAATTGCACAAGGCAGCACTGTACCCGCAATTTTCAAGATGTGCCTTAGTATGAAAAATAATCACATTATATTCATAGACAGTTCTTTTTATTCCGTTTCTACATATTGTTCTGAACAGCGGTCAATTAAGTACTAGTACCCGTACCTCTTGTCAATCTATCCAGCAAATATCAGCGACTAAATCCGGGGCGTAACTAAAAGCTCGTCTATCCCTCATATTGACCAATTCAATCCGCTCATCTTCTTATAGCTGGAGATATGGAGAAAGAGGGTTCATTCGTAAATCCACATTATTTCAGCAATTTTTTTTTCACATGGACAAAATGAGGGACGACCAGTTTTTAACCACGCCACCAAACTCAGTGGCGAAGCGTGCAATTTGGCAACGCTGCAGTTTTTCCATTTAAACCCATGAGAAAGATCGAACTATTGGGTGTTCGGTGAACCACCTTCGCATTCGATCTTTTACAGAGGTTTAAATGGACACAATGCAACGTTGCCCAATTGCACGCCACGCCACTGACCAAACTATAGGTATTTTGTCAAGCATTCATGCCCTTTTATTTGCGGTGCTTAAGCATGCATTTCAAACTCCTATTTGTTTTCGATTGCTCCAAAAGAAAAGTTCACGGTGTAAACTATTTTTTGCTAGAGTTTTAGCCGTTTCCGCAAGAATCGTAAGGTCATAGGACGTCAATTCAGATATCATAACGTTGCATTATGTTGCAAATATAATTTCGAGTACTTCTATCATTATCTGGACTACAAAATTGCAAAATGGCTCGAAACAGTGGAGAATTAAAAGAAAAACTGTCTACCAAATTGACTCTCTAAAGCTTTTTCTTGTTAATCGTTACATTGATTCAAATTTAACCGGAAAAGAGCCCATTCATGTCCACGCATATACTGTGGCGCAGTTTCTTACTACAAACATTAACACCATTAGTCAGTCGTCGGCTACAACAAAAATACTTTTATTACAGAACTTTAAAAACCATAAACTCAAATCATTCTTATTGACCACTTAAAAGCATCCCATTGTTTATGGTAGGAATTTGAATTCTTTCTCCCTTCGTACAGTCTGAAAATTTTGTGGAGATAATTTTTTTGCCGGTTCATCAGAAGGACCCTATTAAAAATGTTCATTTTCATTCTCAAATCAGCTTTTTTTCATTAATGGAATATAGAATATTTATTGTTTAAAATGCACCGTAGAACCTAGGGGCATAGCGTGCAATTTGGCAACTTTGCGTTGTGTCTATTTGAACGCATGTAAAAGGTCGAATGCGAAGGTGTCCAGCGAAAAACCAATAGTTCGATCTTTTTAATAGGTTGAAGGGGACGAACTGAAAAGTTGCCAAATTGCACGCTAAGCCACTAAAAGAATCAAGTCCCTCAATAAAACATAATATCCTATCATGTATGAAATGGTTAAAGCAACTTAC
The DNA here is from genome assembly GCA_011764245.1 of Trialeurodes vaporariorum. Taxonomy (NCBI): domain Eukaryota; kingdom Metazoa; phylum Arthropoda; class Insecta; order Hemiptera; family Aleyrodidae; genus Trialeurodes; species Trialeurodes vaporariorum. The sequence continues at coordinate 66,466,612 of VMOF01000388.1, forward strand.
ATATCGTCTCATTACTGCTAGATATTTACACTTCCAAAATCCAAAAGCTCCAAAAAACATATTCTCTTCCGGACGGTGTTGCCAAATTTGGGGTTAAAGTCTATAAATTTTACATTAATCTAAATGGGAAACATACACATCTTCCTTCCCATTTGACTTATTGTAAGGACTTTGAAATTTACCGCCACATTGGCAACACTGCTTTTACGGCCTGAAGAAATAAATTGAGCCATTGTGCGTGTTTTTATTGTTTATCAAATAAAAAATATAGTTATAAAAAAAAATACTATCTAGAGTTCAATCTGACAACGTCGCATCTTCTTAATTTAAATTCATGAGACAGATCACTCTTGTTTCTTGGATGTGCCGTCAAACGCCGACAAATTTTAACTTTTGCATCAGTTTAACTGGGCAAAATGAAACACTGCCAAATTGCACACTACGCTATAGAATTTTAGTTTTACAAAGGTTTTTAATGATTTTCTTAGGAATCTATATATGCCAAAGCTAGATTTTGGATAAAGATCGGATTTTTCTATCAGTAAGATCAAGTCTTTGTCGTTTGAGTCTCTTTTCTCATGGTGACAAAATACGTAGTTATTGTCTTTCACAGAAACTATCATGTTTTGTGTGTGATTACAAATGATTCCACTCTTTTCGTCTAATTGTGAAAATTCAATTTTTCCCTACAAAGTACGTCATGTTTTAACATATGTAATGATTGAGGTCCAGCTTATTAGTCTGAAGTAAAGAATCATACAATGAGAGCATGATACCACAAAATGAGCGTAAATGGACCTCTTTCAGTCCGTTTCGGTTGGTTTGTCAGATTCTCTCAATTTTTCTAAAGTATTTTTATACGCTTTAAAACCATCATGATATATAAACTTGAGTTTGGATGCTCTAAATTTTTTTAAAACCTAACTTTTTCAAGTATTGACAAACGATGAGGCCCAATTTGAAAACATGGACTTGGAAAGACTTTAATTCAAGATCAGCAATTAAAAAGTTTGGTGATGACGCCATTCGATGACAAAAATTCTCTCATTCAATTTTGTTTCCTCATCGTTTATCCCGTCTGTGTCCCTCTCATTATTAGTCCATCTATCTGCACACTCGACCACTCGTGTTATGAAAAAATGGCAGCGGAGGTCATCACATGATTTTTGCTATTGTCTCTGTCCTTCTCAATAACATACGCGGTTAGATGGGAATGAGAGAGGGATAGGGAGAGAGGGAGGATGAGGAGAGGGAGGATGAGGGAGTGGAGAGAGAGGAGAGAGAGAGAGAGAGAGAGAGAGAGAGAGAGAGAAGAAATGAGTGAGAGAGTAGAAGAGAGAGAGAGATGAGGAGAGAGAGAGGGAAAGAGAGAGGATGAGAGAGAAGGAGAGAAAGAGAGAAGTCCAAATTCCGCCACTGTCTTATCCCTTTCTTTTTCTTGGACTTCATTGACCGCATCTATAGTCTCCCCCTCCCTCTTTTTCGACTACGTATCTTCGTTCTGATTATTATTAGTTGTGTCGTAATCAGAGTTATATGATCTGCCAAGAATTATTTGAATGATGTCATGGAAAGTAATGTCGTAAATTGTATCATCGAGTGAGCCGTTCGTTTATTGCTATTGTCTACGTCGCGAATGTTTGAGACTCTTGCTAACAGATTCACGTCTCGGCATAAGTGGGTAGTTGGAGAAATAGTTGAGAATTTTATGTTTTATTTTGTTTTTGTTTTTTTTTTTTTTTCACCTCGTATGAACTTGTTTATACTCTACTTTCTGGCAATCACCATTTCCGTTACACCAGGGCATTGAAATATGTTTTAGCCGAAAAAAATGTTGTTCAATAATCGTGTTTACAATTTTCGCGCCATAATTTATGTGATATAAAAATTACAGTGCAGTTCAATGCAAAATTACTCTAACTCGTTCCAAGTGAATGAATACCCCCTTTTTTAAGTCTGCATATTATGGAAAGGATAACTATTTCCAAGACTTTGATTGTTTCATATTACTTCCCATGAAGAGATGCATAGTTGAAGTTTCCTGAGATTCCAATGAGAACGCACTCTCAATTTTTTTCAACGAGGAAGAAGATCAATCCTTAGCGGTATAGGTGGTTACGGTAATATGACTTTTAGCTGACGCCGGAGAATTTTATAGAAAAAGTGCCATTCAAATATCTAAAGCCACAAAAAAGAAACAAAAACGTCTGGGCTAAAACAGGCTCTGCTTTTAAAAATATCGGACCATGTTAATGTGTCATTCAAATCATACAACTTTTAAAGTATCAACTCGGTTTCTCAGTCACTGGTCACTATGCCATGCTAGAATGATATCTTGACTCTTAACCCTTTCTGTACCACACCCGAGTTCATTTGTTTTTGTGACTCAATCAGCCCCTGATTAAACCTATAGTTTATCCATTGTAAAAGCAGTCCCAAATTGCTATAAAAAACAATATTTCCTTGTTGCGCCTTCAATTTGGTGGATAGGCAAAATCAACGTTGTGAAGTAGGAATATTTATTTACCCTCTAAATTTGAGCGAGCTGGCGTTAATTTCTTTCAGTAACTTGGCTTTGCATAAACCATAGAACGAATTTAACCAAAATTTGTGTTTGTTTGATAGTTTTAAATATGTCTATGATTCAATTTTCATGAAATATCCCGTTGAAAACGAGAAGTTTGGTTTCATAACCCGTGTGTGTATAGAATAGTGTAGATTAACTTGATGTCCTGAGTGCAACTTGCGGGACGTTAGTTGTAAATAAACGTTCCCTGGCAAAAATGGTCCATAAAAGTCCGTAAGGTCCATAACCAATTCCCTATACAGAATATGAGTAGGTATGGTATCATAATATGGATATGTTATGGATATCGTCTGGGTATACGAGTTGAATTCTTTACAAATCCATACATATCCATATATGGATCCATACGTATCCATACGACGTATAGGAAATTGGTTATGCACTTTATGGACCTGTATAGACCATTTTTAGGATTTGTATCCCAATCATTCTCCATATCAATTCCCCTCTTTCTTTCAATGAGTGATGTTTGTCACGTATGTTTCCCCGCGAGAATTTTATCCGTGATCTCATCAAAAATACAGTTCCTATTTTCTTTTACAATTTTCCCTTCAGATGCTTTAATTTCGCGCTCGCACTTTATTTTTTTTTTTTATTTATTTGTATATTTTTGTTTTATCTAAGGTTCGTCATTTCAATTGCTAGGGGCTTCAGCAATGAAATTCTCTGAGTACAAGAGCCGTTGGATGGGGAAGGATAAGGGGTGTTTTTCAAAGCATACCGCAGGTTCCCGCTAAAACTTTTCAAAGTTTACTGAATGGCGGTCCCAAACGGTGCGAGAAAGAGAGGAACAAGAAGATACGAGTGAGCATTGCGGAGTAAAAGTTTATTCTTCGTATCGTTAAAGTTATAAGCTTTTTGATAGATTTGCCGCGCGCGCTATGCAGGGTGCAAAGAGCAGCCTATATACTTCAAATTGCATGACATTCTATTTACTTTTTCCCCCCTTATATTTTCCGTATTTACTTTTAATTTTTATTTATTTTCTCTTTCTCTGCGTGTATAAAAAGTTGATCTGCTGCGTGCGCGTCGCCTGATCTTGCAGCTTTATCGTTTTAAATCTATCCACGATTTCAAAATACCTCTTGAGTAGAAAATCATTTATTTCGATCGCATTTCGCCCCTTTTGTATCCTCTGTTGACTTTTGCTGCGCAAACCTTATCTCGTGTGAATGGGAATGTCCACTTGTTTTCTGTCAGAGTGTCTGATCTGCTGAGGTGGATATTCAAACTCAGGCGCTTATTGTGTGTATTGAAAGTGATTCCAGGGCCGATTAGTTCTAATCGTGGACACAACGTCGCGTCGCGCTGCTCAACGCAGTCAACAGTTTGTAAAAAAAAAAGTTTGTAAAAAAAAAGTACAAATTTGAAGAACGTCAGCACCTGCTATCATACACTCATGGGCGGATCCAGCGATTTGGCAACTATGTGTTCTTCCCATTTGAATGCGTGAGAAACAATCGATTAGTCAAGGGGCCATGGCCTCCTTGAGAATCGATTTTTCCTCATACGTTCAAATGGGAAGAATACATGGTTGCCATATTGCTGGATCCGTCCTTGATACACTTCAGGAAGATACCCCGTAGCACAGAATAATACAACCAGAACGGAAACTCTGTCGGATTTTAAAGCAAATTCATTTCGGGATTTTCGGGATTTTTCATGTAGGATGTTTACATCTGGATTCGCGCGCGAAAAAAAAAATATAGGACATGATCCGCGAAATTTTCATTCTGAAATGCCATTAGAATAAAAGTGAGGCCGGAAACTTGAGAAATCTTTCCAGAATTCACAGAAATAAATGATTTTCAACACATAAATTACACTCGTTCGCCATGTTGGGATATAGGACCACAGCGTTGCCTATTGGTGCCGTTAAATTCCAAACTTGCTTCCATTGGCTCTTATGGGAGTTTCCGTTCTGATTGCATTATTCTGTGCCCGTAGTTTTCAAGGTGAAACACTAAAAAATATAACAGGGATTTATGAAATGCGAAAATGCCCAAAAACCTGAATGAGTACGAGTGAGACAGATAGACATAGTATTAGAGTCCCTGTACTCCCTATTTACTATGAGAATTGCGCCGTGCGCTGTGGCGGCTCGTGCAATGCGATATATCGATGTCGACTCCATTTAAATTTATAGAAAGGTATCGATCGTCAGGGGGTGCAATCGAACCTCCGATAAATCGATACTTTTCTATAGTTTTAAATGGAGTGGGCATCGATATATCGCATTTCACGAGTCGCCACTGGCCGTGCGAAGGGGAAGAATGGAGCACCAAAGAGGCAAAATGCAAATGGCTGTTGGCCATGTGCCTCTGCGCTGTTGCCACTATTTTAATACTTTTATTCAGTGGCGTTGCGAGCCATCCGGCAACAATGCAAGTGCTCCATTTAAGCTCATTAAATATATCGAATTTTCATTGTGCACTGTGCACCCCCTGAATGGAGCTGTTGCAAACTTTAGCTACAGGCGTATTAACAGTTGATTATGGGGTAATACCCTAGAAAAAATAACGATTAGCGCACTAAAAAAATCACGAAATCCACTCCTAAACTCACAAAATGCTTTTAAACGCGAGACCGTAATGGCGGATGGAGCCGCGGTTTGCATTGGGTTTCCCTATCTTCAATCAGCGCCATCTACAGGAGGTAGTCTCGCAACACCACACAAGAAGAAGAAGAAGCACACAATTGCCATAAGAAAATCGCGGCCTCGGCCGCCATTACGGTCTCGCGTTTAAAAGCATTTTGTGAGTTTAGGAGTGGATTTCGTGATTTTTTAGTGCGCTAATCGTTATTTTTACAGGGTATTACAACTATCAATAACCCTGTAGCAAAAGTTTGCAACAGCTCCATTCGATCTTTAACATGAGTTTAAATGGATAGAATACATTGTTGCCAAATTGCACGCGACGCCACTGCTTCTATTAATAGGTTAGGTTTCGATTCTTGACGAAAACGGTCGTTATTAAAAGAGATAATGTTCTCGATAATAAAATTCAACCAGAGGAAAAAATAACAATAATTACCACGGTCACTGGCACTGTAAATGTGTAATGAAAGCGAGTGCGCAAAAAGTAAACAAACTCTCCGCCATTTGCATTTGCCTCTTGGGGCTACCGTGTGAGTCTGACTCTCAGAGCCAATCAGAAACGGATTCCAACATTGCGCAAATCTCATAGTATATAGTGAGTCTGCAATCTACATAGTATCACTCCTGTTCACTCGCACTCAATAAGCTTAAGGCGAAATAAATTTCATAATGTATGGCTTTAATTCTCGACCGTTTTCGCTCGTTTTGGGCCTAAAAAATCCATGGAAAAAATTACTCAGGTCTGGCGCTCTTGGATTTTGCGTTCTTTTTTTGTTTACAATTTAAACTGCCAAAAACACGAATTTCTCGAAAAGTGACTAGTGGCGCTATCCATCGGAATGAATTCTGGAAAATTGTCGCCTGGAATCACCTTAATGGCATTCTTCAATTCACCAATGATTCCACCGGTTGATCTTAAAGATTGCATATACTTCAGTTCAGTGTTTGACTGTGATGAACGAAATAACTCTGATCTGTAATCTTTCTACAACGTTCTACAACCGGTGGAGTCTTCGTCTCTGACTTTAAAAAAAAATGATAATTTAACGTCGATTCCATATCGATTGAGAAAATATCACATATTCGAGTTTTTTCGGGCATTACAATCATGAAGTGAACGAAACAGTAATATTTTCGTCAATTGGTAGAATTCAGGGCTGCCGTTTTGCGTATAATCAATGCTATTTTTCTATTCACCGTTGATTCCACCGGTTGAGAAAAGATTACACAGTTCAGTTCAGTGTATGACTGTAATGCACGAAAATACTCTGATCTGTAATCTTTCCATAATCGGTGGAAACTCCGTTGATTAATTAAAATACCCGCAAGTTTTTTAAAGTCATCGATGACTCCACCAGTTGAGAAAATATTACAGATGCGAGTATTTTAGTTTAATATAGTCATGCACTGAACTGAACTTTGTAGGGGAGAGGCGGGCAAAGTGGAAAGGGTTTCGTAGAATGCTTGTATCTCTCACAGAACTTTATGAATGTTGATGACAATTTAAGAAAGTAAAAATTTGATTATTAAACTAGCAAAAAACAACCCGAAAAATGACACAATATAGCTTAAAAAACCCTAAAAATCAATATAAAGAAAAAGTGTTGTATTCCACTTTGCCCACCCACGAGTGGGCAAAGTGGAAACTGGGGGGTGGGCAAAGTGGAAAGGCGATGAAAAAGTGGAAAAACAGCCGAAAATGCACTGATTGCACTTTCATGCACTTGTGCGTGGAAAGAACAAATGTATCAAGCAAAAAAAAGTTAATTTTAAATAATGAGAGATGAAAAATAGGCTTAAATAACAGGGTGTCTCAAACCACCTGGCAAGCTTTTATTGTGACCTAACTAAGGCAAATACGAAAACTCGGTGAAAGACCTACAGTGTATATCGACCATAAAGAATGCAATGGAAATATTTTCAGCCGCCCCCCCCCGGTAAGTATTTAGGGGGAATCCCCGTTTATCGCGGGTTTTTTTTTTTTTTCAAATAGAAGGAATATGTCTTGACTTCCAATTTTGAAAGAAGAACATGACAATTAAGGGGGCCGTCAGAAAAAAGATCCAAAATCGAGTGATGATACATAGCTAAAAGGATCTTAAATAGAGAAAAACAATGGCGCAAACCGCAAAGCAAACTGACTTTTCAATCCAAAGTTACGGCCGATTGAAATTTAGGGGTGCTCTCTGGGAAACACAACTACCTCTAAATTTCAATCGGCCATAACTTTGGATTGAACAGACGGTAAGACTTGCGGTCTTGAATACTTCTTTATTGACGTTCCAAAACAAAACTACACAATTATATTCAAATTTGAGTAAACGGAAGTACTCAATAAACCATCACTTTGATCAAAAAACCGAAAATGGTATTATCAGACATGAAAGGAGGGCAAAGTGGAAACCCATTTTCCACTTTGCCCGCAAGGGCTCATTGAACATTTTCGTTAATTTTCTTAATAATGATAAGTAACTTTGCAAATCTGTTGAGTCTCAACTAATCTTTGATAACTATAGATTAAGAAAACATCTTTGTTAAATGAGATTTTTGGTAATAATTAACTTTGAATTTTGTTTAACCAGCACCGCATTATACAATCCACACCAGGTGAAAAGTTTGGTTATGTTTTAAATAATAATATTGTTGTTGTTTTCAAGTACCAATACGTCATTCGAGATTCACTATCATATTAGTTCACGATTCGCCCGTAGAGTGCGCCACATATGACGCGCTTATAGTATTTTCAGCCGTTTTCCACTTTGCCCACCCTTTCCACTTTGCCCGCGTCTCCCCTAATCTTTTCTCAACCGGTGGAATTATCGGGGAATTGAAAAATAGCATTGATTATACGCAAAACGGCAGCCCTGGTAGAATCATCGGTAAATCAAAATAATGCCATTAAAACAAACTCAAAATGGCAGCTATGGTGAAATTAGAGGATTTCATTTCGATTCATACGACCTTTCCTCATTGATTTCCTTTCATGGAGTTATAATCTCTCCGGATTAACTCTAAATTGCATTATTATCTTGTTCAATGTTGTTGTTCCAGTGTTGCCAGATGCACTGATTTGGGCCGTATATTTTCCACAGGAATCAATGTAAAGTATACGGCTTTTAACCTCAAATTTTGCAACACTGTCATGTTCTCTGTGTGAAAGGAGGAGTGAAGGTTTATTGCCAAGGATGTGATTTATAAAAGGGCGGAGATTTTTTTTTTTTTTTTGCACTCTTGCATCTACAGATCAGCGAAGGCTCGAGAATTATCGATTAGTATTTTTCTCCCATTTGAACCTGGGATTGCTTATTACATTTTTGAAGACTCCATGGAATATCGCAAATCGATTCTTGTATCGAAATGCGATATTTCAGTTGTTGGCACTTTTAGTCTTATTATTGAAGTTATTGATATTTTGCAGAGACGTTCTTCAAATGATTATCTAGTAACTGGCACTCCGTTTTCTTAAATGTAAATTACTTTCTGCCTGTAATTTGACATTAATCGAACGGTAGCGCTCTGGTGGCAGAAATCGGTACTAAACGCTGAAGGATCACCTTCAGTTCCTCTAATTAACAATAATAGCAATCTCTACATCCAATCCTCACAGTTACCGAACGAGGTTTGGTAGAGGTTTTCCTGTAGAAAGATCTTCTTATTCTTAACCTAAAAGTGCTCCTGCCGTTTATAAGTGTGTAACTTTCAGAGCAACGTTGCAGTATGTTTGTTGTTTTTGTTGTTGTTTCTGTTGTCATCGTTTTATATTTTTATTCGTTCATTCCATTCTGCCTTTTATATTTTTTTTTCTTTACCGAGCTTTCTGTGTTAAATACAATGATGCACTAAGCCCGTAACCAGATCAAGAGCAGGGGAGAAGGTTCAAATGTTTTAGCCCCCCCCCCCTTTACCCTGAACCCTTTATCCATGCCCGCTCAGATTTGTTTTCTCCAATATATTTCCCACGGTTCCATTTCGTTACATGGACAATGATAGATATAGCTGAACTATGGAAGTTTACAAGAGAGCGCGTCGTTAAAGTGCCTTCATTTATTTACGTAGGCAAAAACATGTACCGTGGAGTAGGAACAGTTATCTGTCCGCGTGATTTGAAAAAGCGCGCGGTGTTTTGACTCACTAACTCGGTACTGAACAAAGCTTACTTATACATACACATACAGACAGACATTACTAAGCCTAAGAGATATGGCATAACGATTCAAAAGTGTTGTTCGACTCCTACGAAGTATGCAATGTGGCGTACGCTGTTGACCGTAAACATTGTTACTACTGTTGTTGTTTGAATGAGATTTGACAGCAACGCCACTAACTAAATTAATAAGATTAATAAAGTGTTTGGGAAGTTTCATGAGCTCTGAGTATATTTTGTACGTGAATTTGATAATCTAAGTCACTTTAATCATCCCATCGGCCATTAAATGACAAACATTTATCTGCGACAGAGAATCTAACCTCATTTCCAACAACATGAATAACAACAATGTTTACGGTCACCAGCGTACTGCACGTTGTATCATGGCCATTCTGCAGGCGTTTTTTACGGAGCCCGGCCAACGATTTTTTAACACGGCGGAGATAGGAAGTGCCATATCTCTTAGGCTTAGTAATCTCTGCATACAGATATGGCACAAGCTATCTCGCCCGTGTTAAGTGAAAAATAGATAAAACGCCGGCCGTGATACAACCGGGCATATGTAGGGGATCATTAAGATTACAGAATTCTGGCTCGAAAAGATTACTTTTCCCAATTTTCTTGTGTTTTTTTACAGAACTAGAACAGAAATGGAACAGTGAACAGTGGAACATGGGACATGGAACAGTTTTGTAATGGACAAACATGGAAAAAGTAATCTTTGCGAGCCAAAATTCTATAATCTTTATGATCCCCTCTGTATGCCCGGTTGTATCACGGCCGGAGTCAACTTAACAAAATTCGGGCGTATGCCATATCTGTATGTACAAGTAATCTTTGTTACTGAATGGAATAATTGGCTGGAATCCTCGTCTTCCATTCAATCGTTCCTCTGACTTCTCAGTCATGTCTTTAATTCTCTTGAAAATCGATTACTTTTAAGAAGCGAATCTAAATTTTTCAAAACAATAAGGGGTGGCAACCCGCAACCACCTAGTCAAATTCAAAAACACACGAACTAGTTTATTTATCATAAAATTCATGGATAAAATAGCAAAAACCCGGTAGTCCACAGTGACCTCAATCAGGCAGCCCTCTGAATTTGAGGCATGAAAGCATGCATCATGATATACAGGGTGTTTTTTTTATCCCCCCCTGGTTGTTTTTCTTGCTAATTGAGATAAAATGTTGCGGTTTGGACTATTCTTCATCATTTTGGCTGAATTTTCTTTTTTTGGGGGTCGAAACCCCCCCCCCCCCCAGCTCCCCTAGGGGGGCCCCCAGGGGGTTATCTCAAAAATTTCAAATGGCAACCCCTATCTTGTGATACATCATTCGAAAGGGCATACAATTTTAAGACTTTTGGCTTAAACCGGAAGTTGATATCGTTTTTCGTTTTCGATATATCGAATTTCAAAGTTCGATTTGGACCCATTTTCAAATAATCATTACTCCACTTTGGAAAATTGGAATTAAAAAAACTATGCGTCCAAAATACTCTAAAAAGCAAGTACTTTTCAGATAACGAAATGGTTTTGACATAAAATTAGTCCAAATTTGATTTCAGAGCTCTAAATTTTTTTTAAAAATTTTGCCCCTAAAAGGGGCTATCTTGAAAATTCCCTTCCACGAATCTTATTGAATGATACGACGATCAAAAAAGCATAAAAAACTGAACATTTTGGCGCAATCCGGATATCGATATCGTTTTTCGTATTTGAGATATCGAATTTTGAAGATAGGCGAAAATTGAATTTTTAATATTCGATATCTCGAATACGAAAAACGATATCGATATCCGGATTGCGCCAAAATGTTCAGTTTTGTATGCTTTTTTGATCGTTGTATCATTCAATAAGGGTCGTGGAAGGGAATTTTCAAGATAGCCCCTTTTAGGGGCAAAATTTTTAAAAAAATTTGGGGCTCTAAAATCAAATTTGGACTAATTTTATGTCAAAACCATTTCGTTATCTGAAAAGTACTTGCTTTTTAGAGTATTTTGGACCCATAGTATTTTTAATTCCGACTTTTTAAAGTGGAGTAATGATTTTTTGAAAATGGGTCCAAATCGAACTTTGAAATTCGATATATCGAAAACGAAAAACGATATCAACTTCCGGTTTAAACCAAAAGTCTTGGAATTTTACGCCCTTTCGAACGATGTATCACAAGATAGGGGTTGCTATTTGAAATTTTTGAGATAGCCCCCCTGGGGGCCCCCCTAGGGGAGCTGGGGGGGGGGGGGTTCGACCCCCAAAAAAAGAAAATTCAGCCAAAATGATGAAGAATAGTCCAAACCGCAACATTTTATCTCAATTAGCAAGAAAAACAACCAGGGGGGGAGATAAAAAAAACACCCTGTATTTTAAAGCAATGTTTTCTTCTTCTCCCTCCAGGCAGAGAAAAGTTTGCTCACGCAAAAAGAGATTATAAACCATAAATTAGAAAATAATAGAGAAAACAGTTACATATTATTTCTTTCTTTGTCGTTTTATGATCTACTGAAGCAAGAATATTATTATTTCCTTTTGACCATCAGATTTTGACAACAATCATATGATAGAATGCACTGATTCTGCCATCTCCTAATTCTAAGAGTAGAGGAGGAAGATTTGATATATACGTATACCCCAAATCAAGTTCCACGTATATTTGAGCAATCCACGGTGCAGGTTTAGCCTGTGCACTAATTGTGATAGCTTTAAAACCGTCTAAGGACTAAAATCCCCGCCTTGATGGAAATGAATACTGTATAGAAAGTACCGACACGAGCTCAACAAGTGCTGATAGGCTGTTGATTTAACATCAGACGGATCCATAAGGCGGCGCCATCTAACGGCTACTGGAGATCAGAGGAGTCGATTTGCCATCTTGCCAATGTTAATTTTTCGACTCCTCTGGAGCTGTATGAAGCGTCGGTACTCTCTATAGTATAGTTGGGGGCCAGGAAAAGGGGTGGGGGGGGGGGGGGTCCGGCCCATGAAATTGAGGCTAAAATCAAATTTGGCCCACCGGAAAAAAAGATTGGAGACCCCTGCTCTAAACAATATTGCCTTCAAGGGTCGCAACTAAGAGCACTAAGGGCCAGATTAGTTCTAAAGAACGCCACCTCTTCCGTTTATATTGGAAGGGAGTTAACTGTTCTCACTCGGTGGAGTTGGTATTGCCTATACTTACAGGCACTTGAGGGTGCCATTTGACCTTTGGTAAACCCTGAATTTTCATTTAAAATTATTTTATGTTTATTTGTTGGTGGAGCATTTGACTTTGAATGATTGTAATTTCTGAAAAACAGAACGCAAACTGAATGTTGTGTAAACTCATTCTCGTCTGCTGTCATATTTTTGTATTCGTATGTATAATTGTTGTACTTCGGTGTTGTTTTCTTTCTTGTTATTTCCTGTTGTGTGGCTTTCCTTCTTCTTCTGTCCCAAATGCTCAATAGCACTTTCTCCATCCAGATTTTGGCCCCGTCATTGAATGATAGAAAATCCAAAATTTTGATTCAAAGCCTTGAATGAAGCGCAGTTCTTTGTGTAACTTGGTGTGGTGTCTAAAGGTAATGGTTCCAATCCCACCCCCTTTCCATTTTTTTTCCATCACTCAACCATTGTTCAGTCATCTTTCCCCTAAAAATCATTTTTTTTTTCCGAATTCATTCCCAAATTTCATTTTCCTTAACATATAACTTGCTCGCCTATTTGATACCCATTCAACAATGATGAGCTCAGTAATAATGATGAATCATGGGTGGTTTCCGAAATCACATTAAATCTCATTAATTGGTAATTACCAATTTGATATTATGTCACTTTCAAGGTTTTTGCTTCGCATATACTTATTTTTTATCGAGTTGATGGAGTTTATCCAATTTTCTTACAATACCGCAGTATTCAATATCAATTTTCACAAATCTAATTTTGTCCATATTCTATTCACCAATTCCACTGGGACTGTAAAATAATTACGACCATATCCTGCTGAGCTAATCATGAGCGGATCCAGAGGGGGAGGGGGGCACGGCGGCATGCCCCCCTTGGGCCCCAAAAAAAATAAAAACAAAGAAACAAAAAACAGTAAGAGTAGGAGGAAGAGAAAGATGGGGGAAAGCAAAAGAAAAAGAGAATCTAAGTGTGATTCATTTCTAATTATTATCTTGTTTGAGAATGGGGAAACAATAGCAAGGGCAGGATCTTCCACTTTTGTGAACAAAAATTTAAATGAGGTAGTATAAAAATGAGGAGTAAACGGTTAAAAGATGCCTCAAATTGACTGTAGAGAAGCTTACATTTTCAAAATTTTCTGAGGGGTGGGACCTTCAGCCCTCATTGACTGGGGGTGTCCCCCATACCCCCCCCCACTCATGTTCCAAAAATGGCAACCCTTTGAGACTTCCCTGGATCCACCCCTGGAGCTAATAGACCATTGAGATATTAGCTTGTCAAGGATCCATCAAGGATTTGTTTTCATAAGGTCCTTAGTCAATAATCAAGGTTACTCGCTTTATTTGTACGAGATGGTTTAATGTTTGGGTTAACTTAAATCATTGCTCAGATTCTATCTAACGTTGAACAAAATTCAATCATAGACATTACCTTAATTAACATAGATATGACAATGATTTGGTAGCCAACGAAAACAGTCTCGGGGGTGGATAAACTATAATCCACGCACAAAGCGTAGTTATATTTATCTGTTGTAAAACCCTTAAAAGTCAGGTGCTTACAGATTGTAAATACGATCAATATTTTTCACTATTATGTGATTATGGTTTTAGTTTGAGGGTTTACCATATTCAAAGTCACTTTCTCTTCAATAGTTTTTGTCGTTTTGAATTCAACGTTTTACATTCATTATATTCAAAAATATGATTATTCGTTTGTTTGTTTTATTTTGGTTTTGTTTTCAACATTCTAAGTTACCACCTACAAGCAAAACAGGATTAAAACTGCTATAATATTTTGAAATCCCATTTCAACTCTCAGTGAAAATTAAATCGAAATCTACACAAACAAATTAATTTCTAATAAAAAAAATGTCATAAAAAAAACGAATAGTAATAAATTTTATTTTTGTAAATTAATAATCTCAAGTAACATTAAATCTTAAAGAGAAAATTTTACAAATTTTTAACACTCGTTCATCGATTCCGTACTCTTTTACTCGCTACTTACCGCACGTAAATACCATATTCAGTGGCGTATCGAGCAATTTGGCAACGCTGCAGTTCGTCCATTAAAACCCATGAAAAAGATCGATCTGTTGGGTTTCCGGTGAACACCTTCATATTCAACCTTTTACCTGGGTTTAAATGGGCATCAATACAACGTTGCCATAATGCACACTACGCCACTGACCATATCGTGCACAAAGAGAACATAAACACGTGCACAAACAATCCAAATACTCTGAATTACGATTCGCCAATGGCTCTCAACGATTCAAAAATCTTTCACATCTACGCAGCCTCGCCAATCTCTCACCTTGCCATCAGGTACAGAGAGTAAACTTCGACCTGTTTCACCTTAAGATAAATGCGGAAAAGGGCGAAATTTCTCTTGTACAATTTGGTAGATTCGATTCAAAATACGGGCATATTTATACTGAAGAAAATTTTGCCCATTTTCCATAGACAGTCTTAGTAAATCGACAAATAAAATCATCGATTTGACTTTATTGGTTTCAAACCAGAACTGATTCATCGTGCCCCAAAACATTTCAAATGGATTCAGTATAACTAACGCGAACTTTTTGCAGTAATGGGTTCTACAGAAAATACTTTTTACTAACTTAATCATTTATTTTTTATACTTTCTTTTTTTGACCAATTATTGATGAAAGGCCATTGAAATAAATTAAATATTGACTTATTAGTTATTTAGCAATTATGAATATTACATCTACATTATAGAATATGAGGAACAGTTAACATGACTTTTTTTCTCGAAAATTAACTACGTCTGGTGGTATCTGATCTCCAATTCATTCCGAAATATTTATTCAAAGGCCAGGAAGTCCATACTTGCAAAAAGGTCAACTTAGTTCTTCTATTTTTATGCCATTATTCTCATTTGAAACTGTGTGAATGGGAAAAATACACTGGATTTGGTTCTGTTTGAAACCAAAAGCTGGCAATCAAACGATTATGTCGATGTGTAGGTACTAAATCCGTCTGTTTCACTAAGTACCTCAGTGAGAAGAGGCGAATTCTATCCCGTAATTTGACGATTCTCTGCTCTTGTAGCTTTGCAGTAATTGGATAGCCAGTGTTGCCAGATCGAGGGTAAAAAGCCGTATCGTCCCCATTCAAATCAATATAAAACGTACGGCTTTTTCACCCCAATCTGGAAACACTCTCCAAACAGACAGCGCATCAGAAGTACTATTTGCATTAGATTGATCACTATAATCATTTGAATTTTTAATATGTTTTTACTTTTCAGCATGTGTTAACATCTAGTTTTAGAGTTTTGACTTGTTAACAGTAATTTAAAATTTAATGCCCTCACCCCTTCTTTGATACATTTCTATTTCTTTTTCCTCTCTCTCTCAATGATCGTATTTCGTTAGAGCATCAATTGATGTTCAGTTATAATCACAGAGAAATTATAATTATTCGAACTCATACATGGGCGGATCTAGCTATCTGACAATCGTGAGTTCATTCCATTTGAACCCATAAAAAACAATCGATTCTTGAGGGGGTCGAGGCCCTTTTACTAATCGATTGTTTATCATGCATTCAAATGGGAATAATGCACACCTGCCAGATTACTGAATCCGCCTTTGAACTCACGTATACCCAACTATGAACGCATCTGATTTCAATGAACGTTATCTTGACTGTTGATTGATCGGTGCTATCGAACCGCATCTGAACGAACTACTGTCATTGAGATATCATCGCTCGGAGGGAATCGAAACGTGGTTTTTTCGGACATGCATTGTTTTTGTTTTTAGTTTTGGCTCCAAAAATTTTTTAGCTTTGATATTTTTATTTGACTGATGTTGATCTATCAAATTAAGAATTAGACTCACCTTTTTAATTATCTTGTCATATTCTTCATTATCATCTTTATTTATGTTCCCGAAACGATTTTCGGAAAATACCATGTTTCAATTCACCGTATTTTGTGCGAATGATTAAAATAAGTGACAAATTTCATTGAGATTTTATAATATTCCCTTCCAAAATGATGGGAGATTGCATCAGACGCGGATTTTGTGACGCAATCAGTAAAACTGTATGTTTTTTGCTTTCGAAAAACACTGGCGAAAAAAATTATCTTGTGAACTACTGCTTTAGTGACTCGTCACTTCAATTATCTCCTTTGCCACCACGGAGCGGAGAATGTGACTAATTGGATAGGATTGTTCCATTGTACTAGCGTGGACAAAGATTCCTGGCCAGGGTAGGTATGCAATATGCGACGCATAATGGCGCCATTTGACCAGTATAGTATGTGACTTGCGTATGGGTCATCCGGGTCAGGTACCTTTGTCTTTGCTAGCATCTACATCAGTTCAACATAGCTGCATTTTCTACGCTGAAAAAATTGATTGACATAATACCAGATTCTAGCCATATTATCAAAAGCACAACGGTATGTGAACGACAGAAAATCTAGTTTTTTGGACAGAAAATTCTGGTGTTAATACCAGAATATGGTTATAGAGCTACAATTTCCTAAACATTTTCAAGAACTATGATACAAACATTAGAATTCTGAAAATGGCACTATCCTTTACATCGGTTCACATATTTTCATGATTCTGGTAATCTTTTTTTTTTTTTTTTTTTTTTTTTTTTTTTTTTTCCCAGTGTAAAAGCTTTTGGAATTAGAGAGTTGGTTTTGGAAGTTCCAATAGTCATCATAGTTTGCTATTCTTTTTAGGTAAAACCTGACGCTACATTCATCTACATTAAGGAACCCTCAAACAGTCCCATTACGAATAAAAATATGTTATTTTATTCTCTTAGAAGTTCTAAGTGTTATTGGAAAAAACAAAAACAAAAAAACAAAACACAAAACACAAAAACGAGAAAATTGTAACAACCCTTTCTAGTCAATCATCTACGTCTTTTTAGATTTGGATAGGGAATGAAACTCTTTTAAATTGTGTCACTTATCCTTATCATTTGTATTTAAAATTAATAATTTCATACCTGC
This sequence comes from Trialeurodes vaporariorum, assembly GCA_011764245.1. Lineage (NCBI taxonomy): Eukaryota > Metazoa > Arthropoda > Insecta > Hemiptera > Aleyrodidae > Trialeurodes > Trialeurodes vaporariorum. The sequence goes on from VMOF01000388.1 coordinate 66,484,116, forward strand.
AGTTTATCAGCATGTCCAACGTAAAGATATTCTCTAAATTGTCGAAAACCAACCTTGCGAGCAAAGAGGAAGTTTTAATGACTCATAATCTTCAGTAAAATATATGGTGAGGCAGGCGAGGAATGACCCTAAATAATTTTTTCTGGAGAAACAACGTAGTTACGTCCGCAGAATCGACGTCTTCTTCTGACTCACGTTGTGTCATTTCGCGGTCGTTAAATTAAAAAGCTCGAGTTCGGTGGCCGCTGCCAACTTGACGAGTGAAAATAAATGAGGTGAAAGAATTTCAACGTTGCCACTACAACGCGTCTGAAAATATCATAGCTGAACTTTTGTTATACCCTCTTTCTCTAAAATTATGAACGAGCAATTGACATTGTCTAAGCTGTAGATTATTTTGCAAGCAATTATGGTCAGCCAAAACAACATTGTTTCGTTCAAAATAACGCCATATTATTTTTTGCAGAAAATGGGGCTCTTGCAGACTCTTGCTAAAAGCAAATGATAAGTCAAATCTAATGTTAAAAACCACTAAAATCACACTAAGAAAGTCTAAAATTTAGAAATAAACTCAGAAACTATCTGTGAAGGCAAGATTGTAATGGCGGAGCAACACAGGTATCATGGGAATTCCTGTCTAATTTGTCACTTTTTCTGTGGAAACACAGAGATACGTCTCAAATAAGATAGGAATCTCCCATGATACCTGCGTCGCTCCGCCATTAGTCCCGATTCTGAGAGTGAATTTTATAATTTTATACTGTATCCATTGTCATTTTGACAGGTTTTTATGCAAGAATCAACTTTTCAATCACCTGACGTAGCAAAAGTAGTTTGCAAGATCCCCTTTGGAGAAAGAATATTTTATGCATGTAAAGGAAAAGAAAAAAATCGAAATTTGACTCGTGCTCTTGATAAAGTGATGTGTTCCTGGATCCGGTCAAATTTCAAAACTTTCCTCCCAAAAAGTGTGGTCTTTAGGAGGTTATACATACATATTCCATTCAAAACTTAAATTTTGCAACGCAAGAATCTGTCGTGTCCGTGAAAAGCTGTAAAACACGTGTTCTTCGTTCAACTTTCTTCAGACAATTGCCCTACTCCCACGCAAAATATGCCAACTACTAAACCTGTACCTTTGATCGTCCGCCAAGAAGAATAGTATAAATTGTCAGAATGTTTTATTTCCATTCTCTTGACTTAGTTTCCTCTCCCATTCAAGAGGAAAGAGAAATAACTTATTTTAGCGGCTAATCATGTCCTTTCAACCATTCTCTCCCTCGCTCTTTCTCGCTCAAAGAGATATGCAGTATTGCAGTTGGAGTAGAAATGTGAATCCAGTCTGATTATGAGCAAACAAACAGTAAAAAGGGTTCATAGCGTCTCAAATGAAGCGTACTCTCACTTTTCCCCCGGTCAAAACGGAAATGAAATACGTTATCTATTGTTTACTGCCAACTCAACGATTGTGACAAATCGGAAAACAGAAAAGGAAAAGAATCCCTCCCTCTCTCTCTCTCTCTCTCTCTCTCTCTCTCTCTCTTCTCTCTCTCTCCTCCTCTCTCTCTCTCCTCCCCATCTCTCTCTCTCTCTCTCTCTCTCTCTCCTCTCCCTCTCTCTCTCATCTCTCTCTCTCGTCTCTCTCTCTCCTCTCTCTCTCTCTCTTCTCTCTCTCTCTCTCTCATCCTCCTCCTCTCCTCTCTCGTCCTCTCTCTCTCTCTCGTCTCTTCTCTCCTCTCCCCCTCTCCCTTCTCTCTTATATTTGGGGGACTGAGATGTTTGAGTCGTAAACCTTTTTATCGTTTAAGCTCTCATTACTTGATTACTTTTGAAGCAAATTTATCTCCAGTTTTTCATATTTAAGTGTCAGCTTCAGAGTTACATAGCGTTTTCGTTAGTCATACGATGACCGGTTAAGGGAAAAGCACTGTCGTTAAAATAGTATTTAAGGTGATTCTTGAGCGTTTAGTGCCGATTTCTGCCACCAGAGCGCTACCGTTCGATTAAAGTATAATTACAGGCCGAAAGTAATTTATTTTTAAGAAAACGAAAGGTTAGTTACTAGATAATCATCTGATGAGTGTCTCTGCAAAAAATCTCGTCAATAACTTCTAAAATAAGGCTGAAAGCAGAGTTGGGCAAAAATTATTCGGAGATATTCGGTGATGTCAGGCAACGCCGAGTCAATCGAATTATTCGACGAATATTTATCCAATTGACCTATACCTTCCGTGTATTTCCCTTCCCTCAGCTCAGGTAGCAAACCCAGTTTTCAGTGTTGCCCGGAGTCATTTCATTATTTCTGGTTATTCGGTTGCCAAACTCTGGCTGAAAGTACCAAAAAATGAAATATCGCATTTCGATTCATGTATCGAAATGCGATACTTCATTTTTTGTTACTTTCAGCCTTATTTTAAAAGTTATTGACGAGATTTTTTGCAGAGGCACTCATCAGATGATTATCTAGTAACTGACGCTTCGTTTCCTTGAAAATAAATTACTTTCGGCCTGTTCGGCCTGTAATTAGACTTTAATCGAACAGTAGCGCTCTGGTGGCAGAAATCGGCACTAAACGCTGAATATTCACTTTAAAGCCGTACTTTTACAGATATCACCTTTTCCATCATTTACGTTAATCTCATTAAACATGGCGTCGCACTCAATGAGCTATAATTTGTCGCACTGTGGTCTGAAATCGATAAAAAGTGGCCAAAAACCAGTGGAAAAAAAGTCGTAAAAAATCATCATTTTCTACCTTTTAAGCCTAATTTAAAACTTACCTGTGACATTTCCTAGGTTTGAATTACTTGTTTAAAATGTTGCCTATGATTGCGAAACTGGTCTTGAAAGTTATATAAATGATGAATTGATGATAAATTTATTTTCTGAATTTTTTCCACTTCTTGGCAATCTCGGACCATAGTGCGTTGGTTGCTCGATGACCTACAAACCGAATTAGGGAAACTTTTAGGACTACGAAAAAATCTACGGTACTTTATTTTAAACGCGGCATAACTTTATTTGCAGGCCCCCATTCATTTAAGCATACATATAATAAAGGTGCTCCAATCTGTTTACCACTCATTTTTATCGCTCCCTCTCTGTCGCTTTGACGGCTGCGTTGTTTCGTTGATAAATTACCCGACCGGTTTTATTTGACAAAAAGTTCATTTGTAAATTTGAATGAGAAATTGCCCAATACTTGAAGCGTTGAAATATATAACGAGGTGAGCTCCATTAGACGTTGCAAAGATTGTGCAGTTGTTTTTGTGTCAAACAGATTACCCATGACGTCCAGTGAAACGAAATTTTTAAATTAAATTTCTCTTTTAATGAATGATTTTTTCCACAAAAAAAAACCCGATTTGGTGTAAACACTCAGTATTTTAGATAATCGAGGAGAGGATGCACGATCTTTGCAACAACTGGTGGTGCATACCTTATTATATATATTTCAACGCTTCACTTTATCTCGGCAAAAACGAGACCAGTCGTGGCTTGGGCTTTTTGGTAACCATGTTTCTTTTCCATTTGAATCTATAAAAAAGTATCAATTTCTCGGGGATTCCGTGAATCCCCAAAAAATAGATTATTTTACGTAGGTTTTAATGAAAGAGAATCCGTTGCTGCCACATTTGCACGAACCGCCACTGGACGAGGGTGTAAAGGAGAGAGGAGTCTGGCTATAAGACTTTTCGGACGCGTTTTTCCGTGAGTAATGGCAACATAATAAGAGGAAATGTAATGATCATAGGACTTCAACTAGATTAGATCTATTTTATATCATCCATAGAGTAGTGTTCTTCATCATGTGTTGACTAGAACTTGTTGAATTTTTAGAGGCGCATCTCAACAATGTATTGATGCCCGAATCAGTACCAGTCATTTGTAAAATCAAGTAGTGTTTCTAGTCCAACGTTTGCAAAAACTATTTACTATCCGGTTGTTTCATGCTGATAGACTGCAGATATTATATTTTTTATAGAATTATGCGTTCAAACGATATTTCTTGAGTGTCTAGTGCTTTTGGTCTTTAAGAATATCCATGTGATCATTCATTCTATTTTAGTCTAAATTGGCTCGCGCCTTGCATTTTTGACTCAAGATTCCTGATGAACGCAGAATTGAATGATCGTAAAAATATAAACACGCTTGGCCACTAAAATCCATGGACGGATCCAGCGATTTGGTAACAACGAATTCATCCCATTTAAACTTATGAGAAACAATCGATTCTTGAAGGGGCCATGACCTTTTTACTAATCGATAGTTTTTCATGCAGTCAAATGGGAATAGTACACAGTTGCCAGATTGCTGGATCCGCCTTTGCTATAATCACAGAATTATATTCGTCAATCTTCCTATTTTCCCCCTTTTTAAAAAAAAAAAAAAAAAAAAAAAAAAAAAAAAAAAAAAAAAAAAAATCAAACCTCATAAGAAAATCATTTGAACGCATCATGATTTCTCAAAGGTGTAGCTAAATTTTGGAACGAATTACCATTCATCTATTTAAGTCTATGTAATTTCTTAGAATTTCTGCCGAAATTTGGCGACACCGTTTTTCAACCGAAAATACTGACAACGGGAAACCAACTTTTAGATTATCTTATTGCTCGGCTAAGGGAGAGGTAGGAGTTGCTCAAACTTTCAACTAAATAGTTCAATTACTGAGTACCCTGAGTAATCAAAGTATTGTATTCGGATGACTGAAATGTGAAATGTTTTACTGTCGGACGGGACTCGAAAAACTTTCGGAGGAACGGAGAGAGGGGAAAGTACGATCGGAACATTCATGGCACAATTCACATGTCGCTTGAAACTTGAAAATATTTAATCTGAGTGCAAGCAAGGAGAAAAGTTCAAAGAAATTGAGTTTGAAAGTTAGAATCACCCGTTTGGGTGATCCCAATTTTTACTGTAGTTTCGTACGGTAAATGCGGAGCTTCATAAGTTCAAAGTTACTTTTGTTTGACGACTCTTGAAAATTTCATTCTCATGCTCTGGTACTCTTCATATTACCTTTCACTATATCGTCAACACTGTCTTCACAAGGTATTCCAAAAGTCCGGCAACGCCTAAATAACTTTTAACTAAAGGAAACCTTGGGGATTTTTATGACTTTATAAGAAACCATATTTTGAGGAGGTCAACATTTTGTCACCACTCCCACCCTAAGGGGAAAGGCTCCTCGATTGGAGGTTTTCAAAAACCAACCCCTTTCTTAAACATCGCATACTGATGATTTTGGCGCAAATCGAAGGACGATATTATTCATGGTTTTTGACACATCAAAGGTGAAAGTTCTACGTCGACCTATTTTTAATAAACCAAAGCGCCCAATTGAAAAGTCGCAATTAAAAACAAAAAGCGTCAAGTACTCTTAAAAACAAGTTCTTCCAGGAAAATAACACTTTCTGTCCACAAAAATTTACCTAATTTTAATTTTTGGGCCCCCAAAATGTTTCAACATTTACAAAATTTTAAAACTGCTATATTCTTGCAAAATGGTCCGAATGGACAATTTAAAACTGACGGAGTTGCGGTTTCTGCTGAAAAGCAAAAATCTATCATGAAGACCTAAAATGGTGACGTCACCGCATTCGAAATTCAATGAACTTATCAAGGCTTGAAATTATCAGGAGCCGCCCTAACATCGTACCTTCTTTTCTTTCATGTGTTACTCATACCGATTAACCGTCTATGACGATCAAAATTTTAAGTATACTCGCTCGCTTGAAAATTGTTTTCAATTTTAATCTTGAATTGGTCTCTATCTAGAGATCGAGTTTGGTCTTAACGCACAATCTGAAACCAAGAGTCGAAGATCCGATGAGCTACGTACTGTCTTATATCCAGTGACGTTGCGTGCAATTTGGCAAAAATGTAATGTGTCCATTTAAACCCATGTAAAAGGTCGAATGCAAAGGTGTTCACCGAACACCCAATAGTTGGATCTTTTTTTTTCTTCGGTTTAAATGGACGGACTGCATCGTTGCCAAATCTTACTCTACGCGACTGATATCAGTATAGCTTTTAGGCAACTTTTTTCAAGCTTCTTCGCTACTTTTCCATAACTGAGCAATAATTTAAGACCAACATATTTAGTTTTCAATTGACGAGATTGTTTAATTTACATCTGATGCTATGTTGTTTTTGATATTTGACAGGCCGGTCGGCGTATGGGGGAAAATAGTAGGATCCCTTTGCGCGATTGCCGGAGTGCTTACCATAGCTCTTCCAGTTCCTGTGATAGTCTCGAATTTCAACTACTTCTACCATCGTGAAACGGACCAGGAGGATATGCAATCACAAAACTTCAATCATGTTACTAGTTGTCCATATCTTCCAGGTACCTTAGGTAAGTCAACTTCTTTAGCGGTCAACATATAGTGGAAGTAGCATAGAATAAAGATTACTTCGTTATAGAAATGTCACTGTCGCGGGCAAAGATTACTTATACATACAGATATGGCACAAGCCATCTCGCCCGTGTTAAGTGAAAAATGGGCAGTGGCGGCTCGCCAGGTGAGGCAAGTGAGGCGACAGGGAGCCATCGCCTCACATTTTTTTGAAGTTGGAGAAAGAAAAAAAAATAAAAAAAATAACATTTAAAGGTTGAAATGGTTATTATTTCATCATCCTTTGTTTCAATAGTCCAGAAAGTATGAATGGAACATAAAATGTTCAAAAAAGTTTAAATGGGCGCCGGCGGTAATACAACCGGGCATACAGAGTGGATCATAAAGATTACAGAATTATGGTTCGAAAATATTACGTTTCTCACTTTTCCTATGTTCGTTTTCGGAACTAGAACAAACACGGAACATGAACAGTGGAACGTGGATTACGGAACACTTTTGTAATAGACAAACATGGAAAATGTAATCTTTATGATCCTCTCTGTATGCCCGGTTGTATCACGGCCGGGGTCGACTTAACGAAATTCGGGCTTATGCCATATCTGTATGTATAAGTAATCTTTGGTCGCGGGCTGCCGAATCTTCTATCGGCACTCGTTAATGACCTTGAATGGTCTCGAAAAGATTGTGTTCAGAAGGACGTTTCAAATTCTGTAACCTTTTCATTCAACAACAACATCATCTATTCATCCACCATCCATCAGCGCTGTGATTGGCTGATTTTGAATTTCGCGGTAGATGGCTTATTTTAATTAAATCATGCAGTGGTTGGCTTATTTTGAATCGCGCGGTGGCTGGCTTATTTTAAATCGGTCATTGGGTGGCTGGCTTATTTCAAGGTCAACGAAAGGAGTTTACACAGAGCCTCATGGAAGTGTTGCTTCTATTACAAAGTAATCTTTATTCTATGCGGAAAGCAGCACAGTGGTAGCTCGTGAAATTTGGTAACACCGGAATTTCTACATTTAAGGCGATTCCTCGCCTGTCTGAATTGAGATTCTAGCTTAATAGATAGCCTTGAGTCACTTTTTTTTTAATATTTGACTTTAAAAGCTTTGTTCTTTTGTTTGTTTTTTTTTCTCTCTATTTTCCCTTCATCACAGTATCAATTTTATTGAAAGAGGCGTTCCCACACGGATCTGCACAATTTTTACTTTCTCACAACTAACAAAGTTAGATGGCGCTGATGTCTCTCTACCTATCTATATCCCAGTGGCGGCTCGTGCAATCTGGCAACCGTGCAATTTTGCCATTTAAACGTATGCAAAAAGATCGATAATAGGTGAGGCACATAGGTGAGGCGCTGTGCCTCACCAAGTAATCGATTATTTTACACAGTTTTAAATGGAGGAAACCCATTGTTGCCACATTGCACGAGCCGCCGTTGCTATATCCCAGCATCACTTTTGAACCAATCGTCTATATGCATCCAAATTTTGCAGACAGATTGTATTTACCATTTCCCAGAGGAACTTTTTTGTTGTTTTGTTTTTGTTTTTTTCGAAATTTTGAATGGGTCTGTTGCAAACTTTTGCTACAGCGCTATAGAGTAATCAATATGATGTAAAAACGCGTGAAAAGTCCATTGGTGGCATCAGAAAGTCATAAAATGCAGTATGAAACTCACGAGAGACGTTTAATGAAATCCAAGATGGCGGTAAAATATCGAGCATTCTGTATGCATGCACCACGAACATCCAAGGATAGCCAACCTCACAATATCGATCACACCCAATCACAACGTAAATAAACGCATAACCTCTGAAACTGTGAGGTTATCAACGTTGGCAATCCTTGGATGTTAAAGGTGCATGCATACAGATTGCTCAATATTTTACCGCCATCTTGAATTTGATTAAACGTCTCTTGTGAGTTTATTATGTCGCATTTCATGACGTTCTGATGCCACCAGTGGACTTTTCGGGCGATTTTACATACGATGAAACACTCTTTATCGTTGTAGCAAAAGCTTGCAACAGACCCATTGTAGGCAAGATGGATGATAAAATGTTTCCATTGAAATCAATGGGAAAAGTAAAATGGGTGAATTGAACGTAGGGGAAAAATGGAATATGTTTCAAATATAGCTGTTTGAATTTTGATGAAAATTTGCGGAAACATTCTGCAACTAATCTACAGTAAAATTAACCCCTTAAAGAGGGTCTGAATATTAAAGAGGGGTCTAGGAATCTCCCAAAATAATTTTTATGTGAGAAAATGTTCGTGGGGTATTTCCTACAGTTTATTTACCATGGGTGGATACAGGGAATCGTCTTTCTCTCTCTCCCTCCATTTGAACTTATGTGTTAGAAAAGGATAGCAGATGGGGCCATCACGTGCCTTTGGCCCCCTCTTATGTCCTTTTCTAACGCACGTTTTCAAATGGGAGGAGAGAGAGAAAGACAATTCCCTGTATCCGCCCATGTTATTTACGCAACTTTTAAGCCAAATGTCAACAGTATTGGCTCTAGATTGACGGAGAAACCAAACACTAGCTAACAGAGAAACCAATATGAGGCTAAGTAAGGGACATCTGTCACTGTGATTAAATGCCCCTTTACAGCCTAATATTCCGCAAAATTTTTCAGAGCTGGATTTCTCTGCCAATCTAAAATCAATACCATAGAAATTTGGATAAAAATATTTCGTAAACAACTATGCCCTTCCTGTGGAGAATGCGGGGATGCCCCTATCGATAAATGAAACGAGAACAAAACTATGAGCTTTTAAACTCAAATTTTAAAAGCATGAATAGTGGCGCTATCTATTGAGGCAGAATCTTACTTAAAACAGGTGAGGAATAGCCTTAAACGAATGCAAAATAATCGATTCTAAGAGAGTCATGCAACTGGCCACCCTAAACTTCTTTTTTCTTATTTAATTTTTTTCTCTTTACAACATAGAGTCAAATAGTGAAAAAGACATTCACCAGATCTTATTGGCCGGCACTCTGTTTGTTCCTGGGCAAAATTAAGTTAGCTGTAATAATGTAAAAATTGAAGTCCATTATTTTAAATTCTTGTGAATAAAGCGTTTCAAGGTGTAGCTTTAAGTGAAAAAAGCATTGGCTTCTTTGCTCGCGGGAAAAAGTAATCGGTCAGATTTAACACAATGATGACTGATTTTGCCATCTATCGAAAAATGTGGTAAAGTTGACAAAACATCGGGCTGAATGATACAAGCAATCCGGTTGATATTCTTGAATTCAATGTCAAATGTACATGCCTATTCATTCAACCCAACGTGTGGTCAATTTAATCATCTTGTTTTGTAGGAGCAAAAAGCAGTCGTCATGATGGTAAATCTTACCGATGGGTCTGTTGCGAACTTTTGCTACGGCGTTATGGAAGGTGGATTTCTGCGTAAAATCATAAAAACTTCTATTGAAAGCATCAAGCAATTTCAAAATCCATTCACCAACTCAAGCAATACGCTTGAAAAAAATTGAAAGATGGTGGTTGAATGATCTTGTGAAAGATCTGGAGTCCCATCTATCTAATCGCGACTTTCTATGCTGAGAAAAATTATTCGGAATCACAACCCCCCATCGGGACTTCCTCGTTATAACCCGGGCTCATTTGGTATTTTGAAAAAAATTTATTGAGTTTGTGAGTGGATTCAGAGGCTTTTCGAAAAAATGTGATTTTCATGCGATTTTACACCAAAATAGACCGTTTTTCTTCTTGTAGCAAAAGTTTGGAACAGACCCACTATGGGCCTAACCAGCAATGGGGCTCTTGCAAACTTTTTCTACATGCAAATATATAGTGCAATCTGATGTAAGAACCAGCAAAAACCATGAAAATCACTCTAAAAAGTCTAAAATTCAGTAATAAACTTACATAACTGCTATAACGGCAAGTTTGTCATGGCAGCTCAACGCAGGTATCATGGGAGATTCCTGTCTATTATATCAATTTCTCTACAGAAACACCAGAGATATGTCTCAATCTAGATACGGGAATCTCCCATGATACCTGCGTCCATCCGCCACTAAGCCCGATTCTGAGAGTGAATTTCGTGATTTTTCAGTATACTCATTATATCATTTTTACAGGTTTTTATGCAAGAATCAACTCTTCAATCCCCTATAGCAAAAGTTTGCAAGAGCCTCATTATAACGATTGGGACACAAACATGATTGAACAAAAAGGCTCTCGTTACTTACAATTAGATTAATAAAAGCTTATAGATGCGCGACCTTAATGGAACCATTACGCAGGTATACCAATGGGACTCCTACTCCTAGGCGTAGCGTAGCCTTTAAATAAACAAGTAATCGCTATTTAAATCACAGGCATCGCTAATTCGCTACTCTAGCGGCTGGATACTCCAAGAATCTCTTTTTTCTAGCGTCAAAATCAAAGATTACTTATACATACAGATATGGCATTAGCCCGAATTTTGTTAAGTTGACTCCGGCCGTGATACAACCGGGCATACAGAGGGGATCATAAAGATTACAGAGAAAAGATTACATTTTCCATGTTTGTCCATTACAAAACTGTTCCTTGTTCCACGTTCCACTGTTCACGTTCCTTGTTTGTTCTAGTTCCGCAAACAAACACAGGAAAAAAGGAAAACGTAATATTTTCGAACCAGAATTCTGTAATCTTTATAATCCCCTCTGTATTTATCACGGCCGGCGTTTTATCCATTTTTCACTTAACACGGGCGAGATGGCTAATGCCATATCTGCATGTATAAGTAATCTTTGGTCAAAATAAAGTGAAAAATCAAGATAGGAATCCCTGATGGTAAACTGCGCAGTGACTTCACTATAGTCGCCTGTTTTAGCAAGCTTATATCAAGCCCCAAGATAATTTTGAAAAAAATTCAATATATCAGATATCATCCGTCCATTTTTATCCTGACTCCTTTCTCCCCTCCATTCTGCTTACGCCCGCCTATGACAGTCTACTCTTGATTGGTTGTTGTTGTTGGTTTTTTTTTTTTTTTTTTTTTTTTTTTTTTTTTTTTTTTTTTTTTTTTGGTGAAGGTATAAAATACAAAGCCCCATTGAAACGTAATCACAAATTCGATTCTCCGAGAGAGGGATAGGTTTCAATTCACGCCCTCTGAAAAATTGGACGTCTATAAGGAGGGAAGGGGAGGGGGGGTGTCCGTAGTACATATTCGATTGCCGTCGGCATGAAAATCCATCGATTGCACATAACTTGAACTGAGCTCGAACGTAACAATAATTGAAAATTATTTACCGGAAAATAATACATTTCGACACCACTCACGCTGTACCAGTCCGCAAGCTGTGAAATTGAATGGTGGGAAATGGACAAGGGAGGGGGTGGTGAGAAAGGAGGGGGAGGGGGAGGGGAGGGGGGAGGGGAGGGAGAGGGGGAGGGGGAGGGGGAAGAGACTAGGGGCTCTCGAAACTTTTTTGCGACCTTTTCTAATTTTCCGAACAAGTGTTTCTGTGAAACGACCGCCCTCCGCTTTAATTTCATACACGCTGCCGTGCATGCCATGCTGCCATATCGCCCTCATGAGCGGATACAGGAATGTGTCTTTCTCTGTCTCCATCCGTTTGAACACATGTGTTAGAAAAGGATAGCAGAGGAGGCCATCAAGTGATTTTTGCTCCTATCTGTGTCCTTTTCAAACGCACGTTTTCAAATGGGAGGAGAGAGAGACAGACAAGACAGACGTTTGAACACATGTGTTAGAAAAGGATAGTAGAGGATGCCATCACGTGACTTTTGCTCCTATATTTGTGTCCTTTTCTAACGCAAGTATTTAAATGAAAGGAGAGAGAGGCAGATAAATTCCTGTGTCCGCCCATGCATATCCTTCCAGTTTCATTTTATTTTTCTAAGAGATTACAACAAATTGCTGCCGATCAAATAACAATAAGTCGCTCTGATAGATGATAGTTCACGAAACATCAGATTTGAGGATAAGAAGCACATTTTAAGTTTTATCGGCCCTCATCTGCTAGTGACCAAACTAAATGTAAATTTAGTTTTAATTCGAATTTAATTTAATTTAAATCCACATTTAATTTAAATTAAAATTTAATTTATAAATTTTAATTTAGATTAATTTCAAATTTAAGTTAATTTAATTTCATTTGAAGTTAACTTCATTTGATTTCATTTGAATTTAATTTAAATGATATACTCGTGATACTTTGAATTTAAATTAATTTGCATTTTAATTTAAATTAAATTCGGATTTATGTGCTATTGGATTCCGAACATGATGTTCCACTATTCATAGTTTGTAGTTGAGCTAAAACAAAATCACTGTGTTTAATTGATTATTTATTATTAAAATTTTTTCAATGATTAGTTTAGGCCTTAGGCCTTCATTACAAAAATGTCCGGTTTTGTAGTTCTAACGCTCATTTCTCATTCCCGCGGCATTCTCAAGGATTTCTCAGTTTTCCCGGTAAGAGAAAAAATATTTTTCTTTTCAGGGTTATTTGCTCATTTTATAGGGAATATTATAACAGCAATCTGACTCCTTACCCATAAAAGAATGTTGTTTTTTCTGACACAACAAGTACGGTTTTCAACACAAACGTTTAAATTTATTCCCTGTTTCTCTCCTTTTCTTTCTAATCACGTAATTTCTCAAATGCGAAAGTCAGTTCTAGCCATCATCTCGAAAAGGTATTCAAAGTGAAAAAAGGGACAAATTCTCGGATACGTTATAAGTCAGAGTTTTTTGTATGATCAGGCAACTTTGGTTATTTAACCAAATACATATTTAAATACATATACATGGTTTAAATACATATTTATGTATTTAAATGCCATTTTGGGGGTGAGTGAAGTATGGAGGTAGCGTCTGCACAAAAACTCACTGTTCAAAAATTTAAATTGGGTCAGAGAAAGTTTCAATTTTTCGTTATAGCGTCACGTTTTTCTACCCTCCCGAGAATTGAAATGATTCATTGTAACCAGTTCTGCCGTCCGTGTATATTTAATGACATTTTTTAATTCACCGATGTTTCCATCGGTTGAAAAAAGATTACACAGTTCAGTTCAAGTTGATGACTGCAATGCTCGAAAAATACTCGCTCTTTTCTCAATCGGTGCAATCGCCAGTAAATTCATTAAAATAACTGCAAGTTTCTTTAAGTCATGAACAGGGCTGCCGTTTTGCGTATAATCAATGCTATCTTTCAATTCGCCGATGATTCCACCGGTTGAGAAAAGATTACACAGTTCAATTCAGTGCATGACTATAATTAACTAAAATACTCGCATATGTTATCTTTTCTCAACCGGTGGAGTCGTCAATGACTTTAAAAAACTTGCGGGTATTTTAATTATTCAACGGAGTTTCCACCGATTAAGGAAAGATTACAGATCAGAGTATTTTCGTGCGTTACAGTCATACACTGAACTGAACTGTGTAATCTTTTCTCAACCGGTGGGATCATCGGTGAATAGAAAAATAGCATTGATTATACGCAAAACGGCAGCCCTGGTTATGAACGACTCCACCGATTTTGAGAAAAGATTACAGTTTCAAGTGTTTTCATGCTGTAGTCATACACTGAACTGAACTGTGTAATCTTTTCTCAACCGGTGGAATCATCGGTGAATTGAAAAATTCTTTGAAATGTACACGGAACGGCAGCTCTGATGTTAATCCAACCCCCTTCACTCCCCCTTCCATTCATTCCGTCTGTCTTTTATTCAGCTAGACTTTCCGTGTTGTAGCAATTAAAGTTCACTTTGACGCTGTGGTAATACGCTTTCATTGATTGATTCCCTCCGTCCGCTGTAGGTTCCTGTGATGGAAATATCCCTCTTTCAGTTTTTGATGAAACGAATTAAGCTCTTATACACGTATATAGTTCAACCTGCCACAATAAACTCGGCGATGTACAGACTTAAGACCGCCTGCATTAGGAGTAAGAGAAGAAAATGAGGTTAATTGCTCAGTTTTAGTTAAATAATAAAAAGATGAGGCACACGAGCGTTTTCGTTTTATGAGGGAAAGGTTTCGTTCAATTATTCTTGATTCAGGGTGGAGATTAAGCATTAAACTATCAACTTCTCTCCTACCCTTACCCCAACAAAAAATTAATTGACTTATTTAGTTTTAGCCAGTTAAACAGTGTTTTAGCTATTCTTCCGGTTTTGTACCCCTTCTCTTGTAAAAATACGTTTGATTTGACGATAAATTTAGGGGCCTTTTGCCTTTCATATTAGTTACAAACGTCAAAAAAACAAACGTTTAGTAATTTTTTGCGTCACAATTATACTATTGAACAAGACTGTAATAATTAATTAATTAATTAATTAATTAATTAAAAGTGGGAACATTTCAAATATACCCGTTTGAATTTTGATTAAAATTTGTAAAAACATTCTGCAACCAGAGTACTGTAAAATTAACCCCTTAAGGGGGGGGTCTCCCCCAGAACATTATAAGGGGTTTGAGAGTCTCCTTCAGAATATTATAGGAGGTCTGGGGGTTTCCCCCAGAAAATATTAGGCGGTCTGCCCCCCAGATAAATTAATTAATTAATGTAATAGTTAATAATTAATAATCGATGAATTTAAAAAATCCTCTCGAGATCCTCAGAACGGCAGACCTGAATTTTACTGAATTGAGTGCAATGTGGCAACTTTGCATGCTGTTTTTTTTTTTTTTTTTTGAACCCATGAAATGTATCGAAAGACTCGTTCTGTGTGACGCGAACAAGAATCTTAACAGTGCTTGCGATGTACTCTCGACGCGTTTCAACTGGGAATCCTTATGAGGATATCCATAACATTCGGTGACTCTCGTCTAAAGATATTTTCACACGGATCCATTGAAGGTTGACTTTGAAGAACTCAGAGTGACAGAATGGGCTGTGTGTAGGCCTGTAGGGGTATGAATGGGACAGTTACACACTTTTGCTGTGGGCAATTTTAAGGTCGATTCACTTGTAAAAACTGGCGGCACTAAGGACTTACGAAATCCACTCCTGATCCTTTAAAATTTTAAGCTTTAAATTTTTTGCAGACTGTCATACAGGCAGCATGAAAACGATAAATTTACTGTTCCTATCAGTGCAGTGCCGTGAAGTACGGGATCTGCCAACGTTTCAATTTGTCCATCTAAATCCATTCAAAAGGTCACATTCGAGTATGTCCGCTGCAAACCTGTCAATTACTGGATTTAAATGGACAACGTGTCACGTTGCCAGATTTAAGGAACCAATGGGTCCCAGTGTCCCAATTCACATGTAATAATTCCATTGGGGCTAAAAATTTGTTCATTAATTAGATCTGTTGGTGTTTTGGGGGTTAAGGTTGATGCGGTACCTGGCCGTTTAAATCAGCTTAATTTTACTCTTAATCGACTAGGTGTTTCTTACGGTCAGCGCTGTCTCCCACTAAATTTTAAGTCGTGTTTTAAGACTGATAATAGCAGAGCTTTCCCATGTTTTTCAGCGATCTTATCCTTTAAAATCACCCGCAGAATTCATTAATTCCAAAATATTTATCATTTTCGAGCTGGAAACTTTAAGAGAGACAAAGCTATAAAGATAGGTTACGTGAAAAAGAAAAGCAACGAGCAATACATTTATCTAGAGTGGTTGTCTACTGGGTAACCAGCGTAACAACCATGGAGGATTTTTAGGTTAGGTTTAAGGAGTGATTTTGTCCATTTATTCCCATGTATTTTGGTGCAGACGCACACTAGATCGAAAACTGATCAATCCTTTGTTCGTTGCATCAAAACACATAGGAATGAATGGACAAAATTACATCTTAAACCTAACCAAAAAATCCTCCTTGGCGGTTTCGCAGGTTACCCATTAGACTTTCACTCTAGATAAATGTATATAGCTCGTTGTGTTTAAGATGGTGGCGATTATGCACCAAGTTAAACACTGTTGAAAACATTATGGCAACAAAGATCTTATGACGTAGTCACTAAACCAAACTATAGCAAAATAGGGTCCATCTCTTTCCCATTTCGTTCACCCCCACTCCCTGCCTAGTGCCCATGCCCCGTTTGATTTAAATGGTATCCCAATTCAGGTGGAAGATTAACAATTTACCAAAATAACTTGATGCTGTGTACATGGACCTAGGATTCTAGCAGAGCTGCCGTTTTGCGTATAGTCAATGGTATTTTTCAATCCACCGATGATTCCATACCGGTTAAGAAAAGATTACACGGTTCAGTTCATTGTATGACTGTCATAAAAATACTTTGATCTGTAATCTTTTCTCAATCAGTGCAATCGCCGTTTATTATTGAAATATCCGCAAGTTAATGACGACTCCACCGGTTGAGAAAAGATTACAGATTAGTATTTTTTCGTGCTGTTCAGTCATACACGGAACTGAACTGTGTAATCTTTTCTCAACCGGTGGAATCATCGGTGAATAAGAAAAATGTCATTAATTATACGCAAAACGGCAGCACTGGATTCTAGTATTGTTTTTTGCAAGAGTCTCACTTTGAAAAGAGCTATTGGTTCCGATTTTTCTCATTTTCTTACAACTTTCAAATTTTTGTAGCACTGAAGAAATTGATCAATTGTTTTGTTTTCTTTCTTTTTCTTCAGGTCAACATATGAAGAAGAGCTCGCCTTCTTCGTCAACTTCCGATATAATGGAACTTGAGGAAGGACTTCTTCTAGTTAGTGGTGGTGGAAAGGAGGTGAAAAATTTGAATTGCAATCCAAGGCTGCTTAATCATAATGCTAGCGTAATGGAGACTGATGTTTGACTAGCCGGTAAGTGTATGAAATAAAGTTGTTGAGCTAAGTGAATGAAGGGGTTAAGTGACACCTTTTTTACTTTCTCATTAACGAAGTTAGAATTCGATAAATTATTGCGATGGCGCAGATGTCTATCTGTCTTTATCCCGGCAGTGTGGCGGCTCGTGCGATTTGGCAACAGTGTTTTTATCCCTTTTAAATACATGGAAAACAATCGAAACTTGAGGAGGCTGCCAGCCTCCGCTTGAATCGATTTTTTACCTAAGTTTAAGTGGGAAAAATACATGGTTGCCAAATCTCACGGGCCGCTACTGTATCCCGGCATAACTTTTGAACCAATGGTCCATATACATCCAAATTTTGCAGAGCAGTTACTTTTAACATTCCTCTGAGGGACTTTTCTTGTTTTTCAAAACAAGTATAATGGAGGATAAAAGTTTTTCTTTAAAATTAATAGAAAAATAAGTAAAGATAGGGAAAAATTGGAATATTTCAAACATAGCCGTTTGAATTTTGATTAAAATTCGCAAAAAAAACATTCTGCAACGAGCCTAATGTAAAATTACCCCTTAAGGGGGTCTGGGTGTTTCCCGCAGAACATTATAGGGGGTCTGGGGAACTTCCCCAGAACATTATAGAGGTCTAAGGCCAAGGGTCTACCCCAGAATAATAAAGGGAGTCTGGGAGTTTCACCCAAAAAATTTAAGGGGGTCTGCCCCCCCCAGATTAAGTTTGATGTGAGAAAGTGTTCGTGGGGATTCCTTACAGTTTATTTTATAAATAAAACGGCTTAAATTTAAAGTTGGAACGTTTTTGACATTTCAGATGAAGTCAATAATAGCTTAAAATCTAGGTTCGTTTATTAGGTATAGGTATGTTTATAATGATCGAAGTAAACTACTTTCTGATTTTGGCCAGTTTTTACGATCTCAGATCATAGTGCTATGAGCGATGTGCGCACATACATAGAGTCATCGGTGAATATCCGTTGAGATGTAAGGGTTTCCATCGGAACGACAACCCGAAAAGTAAACCACCCATGAGAATAACCGGTACTCGATAGAGACTCGATTCTATTACGATACGATCGTTCTTATAACAGTGGTGGCTTGTGCTATTGAGCAAGAATGTAAATATCCTTCATTTGAAAAGCATGTCAAATAATTGATTCGATAGTAGAGCAGTGCTTCGCCAACAATCGATTATTGTACAAACATTCAAATGGAGAAAAAACATTGTTGTCAAATTGAACGAGCCAACAATGATTCATAACCCCCCTCCCTCCGTTATTCATCGATGAATCTTATCGTATCTGTTATGATGCAACTGGAAAAGTATTGACCTGCTCATGAAAAATGATCTACTACTTGAGAACTACCAAGAAAAAGGTACAAATTTGGAATCAAATGAACCAGATATATAAATTTAGGCCCACGGGTGGGGCCTAAATTAAATTTTAAATTAGAGTTTACATTTTTAGCGGGAGAAATCCCCATTTCTTAAAATTTCAAAATAGCTACCTGTGACCTCAATCGAAAAGGCGTAAAAAATTGTGCATCATGATGCAATTTAAATCTCGTTATCCTCGTTTTTCCTATCCCTGGTAAAAATAATCAGCTAAATGTCAACATGCTAACTGTTAACAAGCTGATTATTTTTACCAGGGATTCGTTACATCGAAATTCGAAAATTGATTTGGACTAAATTTTGGCCCTGCAAAAAATTAATCCTAATGTGTGATACATCATTGAAAAGGGCATAAAAAACCAAGCAATTCAGCGCAAACCAGAAGTCAATATCTTCTTCTTAATTCGAACAAATTGCTAGTAACAGATCAAGGTTGTCCTTAATTGGGCAATAACTTGACTGCCGCCATCTTGGATTTGAAAATTATGATTAGCGCCCCAAACAACATAAGTGACTAAAGTTTCACAAGCACCCGACCATTCCCCGATTTAAGGCCAAAAATCTGGGTTCTTAAACCATAAAGCATCGCGGAACGATGAAATGGTCTCCATCGGAATGCCTATTTACTTGAAAACTGAACACCGCCAGTAAAAATAACACACACTAAATAACAACTCGATGCGATTACGATATGATCGTTCATAATCAACCCCCCCCCCGGCTCCAATAATTATTAGTAAGTAATCTCAGTGAAGCTGGCTTGAGTATCCTTCCAGAGCGTCATGTCACCGCCTCGTAATTTATTAAAACTGCGTCTCAATGTTTAAAACGCCTTCATTCTGTGGGGTATGCAAAAACAGCGCAGACGCGTCGGAATAGTTAACTACCCGTCGCCGTCGACACAGATAACGGTATCTGATCCGACAAAATAGTTTCTCCCGCGTGTTCCTCCTCTCTGAATAGTGGAAGCTTTACGTATGACGTTTCTAGGATCGGTTTGGGAGTATTTTAGGTAAAAAAGTTAGGGAGAATCAAGTTTTCCACAGCATGCTCGACTCGAAAAATATCTCTTGCGTTTGTATTACTTTGCGATTAAAACGACTTGAAACTGATAAAGTGTTGGATCATCTTTGTATTGTTTGGCTCCATACCTATTTTAGGGTACACCCTCTAGGGTGTTTATTTTAGGGTATTTTAGGGTTTTAGGGATAACACGAAATAAATGGAAGGTTAAATTTCAAAAATATCAGAGTGGGTAAAAATGATGCTTAAAGTTGTGGCCTGAGCGGGAACCCCTTGTAAACAACGTAGGTCAAAATACCTTGTTATATTTAGAGGGTTGAACTCTTTTGATGGTCTGGATTCCTACATTTAAGCTTTTGCTGTTTTAAACTCCTTTACTGGCTTTACTTGAAAAAGGAAAACTCCATGATTTAAGTATTTTTGAAATTGGAAAATAATGAGCGAGCCTCATTTCTCATTTGACTCATTCAACTCATTCGACTGCATGTGTCAGAAATGGTCCGAAACAGTTCTGAAAGCTCGAGGCAGCTTTCCTCCATCCTTTTCAAACACATGCGTTTCAAACGCACAAAGAGAGAGAAAGACAAACAACTGGCTACGGTCTTGCACACACACACAGACACACGCTGTGCTTCAAGTCCTAGATGACGATAAAAGCGACTCCTGTTGACGCGCCGCGCCGTCGTTAGTAAAATAATGTTTCTTCAAGCAAGCTCGAGCCCCTTCAGTTCATGGTATAGGCAAAACAAGCAACACTGATTATTATAAGCATTTAACCACACTCTTCATTTGGGAGAGAGAGAGAGAGAGAGCGAGCCATCGGCGGATACAGGAATTTGTATTCCTCTATCTCTCCTTCCATTCGAACGTGTGCGTTAGAAAAGGATAGCAAAGGGGGGGTCATCACGTGACTTCAGCCCCTATCTCCGTTCTTTTTTAACACACACATTCAGTTGGAAGGAGAGAGAGAGAAAGAGAGAGAGAAAGAGAGAGAGAAAGAGAGAGAGAGAGAAGAGAGAGAGAGAGAGAAGAGAGAGAGAGAGAGAGAGAGAGAGAGAGGGAGGGAGAGATAGAGAGAGAGATAGAGAGAGAAAGAGAAAAAGAGAGAGAGAAAGAGAGAGAGAGAAAGAGAGAGAGAAAGAGAAAAAGAGAGAGAGAGAGAAAGAGAGAGAGAAAGAGAAGAGAGAGAGAGAGAGAGAGAGAGAGAAAAAGAGAGAGAGAAAGAGAGAGAGAGAGGGGAGAGCGAGAGGGGAGAGAGAGAGGGAGAGAGAGAGAGAGAGAGAGAGAGAGAGAGAGAGAGAGAGAGAGAGAGAGATGGTAAATTCTTGTATTCGCCCATAGAGCGAGCAACCAAGCGAGCGAGCGTTCATTCGTCTTGGTAACCGGGTAATAAAAGGGTTAAAAACTGGTGCAAATACGACCTTTAGAAAACGGACGATTCATACAAATGCTCTGTGAGCTCTGTGTGCATGCAGGCTCCCGTGCACTCTTACAGCTGTGGAGCCGTGAAGCACTGCTCCAGCTATATCGATCCTCTCTCCACTCCATCTCTCTGTGATACGGTATAGTCGGTAGGGGTTGCGGGGTGGGGGGAGGCGTGGAGGGAGGAGGGGGGGCTCACTACGCACGCTGCGCTTGCTGCATCATAGCAACACAGCATCACGGCTGGCGCAGACATCGGGCCGCATCGTAACCCACACTTGGTCAATGCCGTGTATCCAAGTACCAGGTACAGCTCTAACACTACAGTGACGATTCAACTGCATTCACGTCCCGAGCGTGGAATAGACTCTCGTTTCAGGTTTGACGTCATAATGCGATTTATCGCTTCGGTTCGGTGCTTGCTTTCGGTGTCGGACGGAACAAGACTCGTTTTATATACTTACGGTGCGATTATGGCGGGTTTTGCCATGATTATATGATTGTACCATAGGGTATCCGAAAAGTACCGCGACTGACACTGTAACTTCAAAACTATACCAGTGGAATTTGGCAACGTTGCAGTTCGTCTATTTAAACCCATTCAAAAGATTGAACAACTGGTTGTTCGGGAAGACCTTCGCATTCGACCTTTTACATGGGTTTAAATGGATAAATTACCACGTTGCCAAATTGCAAGCTACGCCACTGAACTATACAAGCTAGCGAGAAAATCTTGAGCTCATTTGAAAGATCAACTCGATAGAAAATGATACAATCGATTGAACTTCAAATGTGCGTATTTAGTTAAAATTTACGAAATTATGACAGTATGGAGAAGAAAAAAAATAAACTGTACTGAATATCCCAGGAACATTTTCTCAGATCAAACTTAATCTATGAAGCCCCAGACCCCCTTATATTTTCTGGGGGAGACCCCTAGACCCTAAAATGGCAATTTTATAGTCGGCTGGCTGTAGAATATTTTTGCAAATTTTAATCAAAATTCAAACAGCTAGATTTGAAATATTCCAATTTTTCCGTATGTTTACCCATTTTACCAATCCCATTGATTTAATGGAAACCTTCCATCCTCCTTAACTCGCTTGAAATTTTAAATTTCAACAAAAAACAAAAAAAAAACTCTCAGGAATGTTAAAAACTAATGGAGCTGTTGCAAACTTTTGCTACAGGCTTATTAATAGTTGATTATGGGGTAATACCCTGTAAAAATAACAATTAGCTCATTAAAAAATCACGAAATTCACTCCTAAACTCACAAAATGCTTTTAAACGCGAGACCGTAATGGCGGCCGGGGCCGCGGTTTACATTGGGGTTCCCTATCTTCAAGCAGCGCTATCTACACGAGGTGTTCTCGCAACACCACACAAAAAGAAGAAGAAGCATACAATTGCCATAAGAAAACCGCGGCCTCGGCCACCATTACGGTCTCGAATTTAAAAGCATTTTGTGAGTTTAGGAGTGGATTTCGTGATTTTTTAGTGCGCTAATCGTTATTTTTACAGGGTATTACCCCTTATTCAACTATTAATTAGCCTGTAGCAAAAGTTTGCAACAGCTCCATTCTCTGCAAAATTTGGATTTATATGGACAAAGTATAGTTTAAAAGTTATGCGGGATACAGACAGCAGTGGCGGCTCGTGCGATATGGCAACAGTGTTTTTATCCCATTTAAATACATGTAAAACAATCGAAACTCGAGGAGGCTGCCAGCCTCCGCTTGAATCGATTTTTTACCTAAGTTTAAGTGGGAAAGATGCATGGTTGCCAAATCTCACGGGCCGCTACTGACAGACACACAGACAGACATCTGCGCCATCGCAATACTTTCTCAATTTCTAATTTCATTAGAATGAGAAAGTAAGAGAAAAAAGTTGACCCCCTACGGATTTTCGAGTATATAAATATATTTTCTCGCAGCGAAAAACGGAGAACTAAAGGGAACTATTATTTCAAACTTTTGCTTCATGCCGCCTTTTGCATTGGGTTTCCCTGTCTCACTAATTTGCATCTTCACGAAGTGTTCTCGGAACACCACAGAAGAAGAAAAAGAAGCAGCAAACAATCGTCATAAAATTTAGGCGGGTATCACCGCACCAGAGCTGCCGTTTCATTTTTCAATTCACCGATGATTCCACCGGTTGAGAAAAGATTGAATAGTTCAGTTCAGTGTATGACTGAAATGCACGAAAATACTCGCATCTGTAATCTTTTATCAACCGGTGGAGTCGTCGATGACTAAAAAGCTTGCGGATATTTTAATAACTGAACGGTGATTGCACATATTGAGAAAATAAAAGATTGCAGACCAGATTATTTTCGTGCGTTACAGTCATATATTGAACTGAACAGTGTAATCTTTCCTCAACCGGTGGAATCATCGGTGAATTGAAAAATGTCACTAATTATACACGCAGAACAGCAGCTCTGCACCGCACCAATGCACCATGGTCTGAGATAGTTATAAAGTGGCCAAAAGTCAGAGACTAAACTCGTAGTCTATCATTTATAAACTTTCAAAACCAATTTTAATCACAGAAAACGGTTTTAACAAGTAATTTAAACGTTGAAATGTCGCTGGAAAGTCCAACAGTGGGTATGCTCAAGGTTATAGATTAAAGAGGTATGCTCATCTGACTTCGCGCCTCAAATTTGGTGGCGTGCAGTTCAAAATCTCTACAGGTAAGATGGCTGACAAAAGTAGAAAACGTATACTCTTTGCAGAAAACATATGGCTGCCCTCTGCAGGAAAGCAGAAAACATATGGCTGCCCTCTGCAGGAAAGCAGAAAACACCCCAATGTTTTCTGCAAAGAGTATACGTATTCTGCTTTTGTCAGCCATCTTGCCTGCAGTGATTTTGAACTGTTCGCCACTGAATTTGTGGCGCGAAGTCAGATGAGCATACCTCTTTAATCTATAACCTTGAGGTATGCTTGAAAGGTCAAAAACTATCTTTTTGATGACTTATTTCCACTAATTTTTGACCATTTTGTTTTTCCGATCGCAGACCATAGTGCACCACCATTACGATCTCGCGTTTGAGAAAATTTCATGACTTTAGGAGTGGATTTCGTGATTTTTTAGTGCGCTGATCGTAAATTTGCAGAGGTTTGCATCCGAATCATCTATTATTTAGCCTGTTGCAAAAGTTTGCAACAGCTCGCAGCGGCGTAACGTGCAATTTGGCAACGTTGTATTGTGTCCATTTAAACCCTTGTAAAAGGTCGCATTCGAAGGTGTTCACCGAAAAGATTCCTGGCCTAGTATTATCTTGTTTTCTTCTAGATCAAGTGGACTTACTTACTAACATCACTCGCATACATGTTACCCCTCTACTTCAATGCAAAACTAAACGACAGTACGTTATCGAATAAGTTGTGAGGAAGTAATCAAGACTCGATAAGAAGCGCAGTAGTAAAATTTGGTGTTATAACAGTTGGAATAGCGAAATTGAGTCATTTGCGTCGTTTCAAATTTCAGCTGTAATAACTCAGAAAGATGATACCTTCTTCCGCCTTCCCAATTCCTGGCAATATAGCTCGTTACGTTTATATTTCAAAGCATACGACTGAGCTGTAGAAACAGTGGGGTGCAGCGTGTTGTGATATGTGCAGCGTAGTTCATTGTGCTTTGTAAAATAGAGAAAGGGAGAAAGGGAGAAAATAAGGATGGGTCGTAGAGATACCGATTTTCACGAAGATTTCTGTAACGGGAAGAGAAGGGAGGGCCAGGCGGGCACAGGAATGGGAGGATGGAGGATGCTCCCGGAAGGACCCGCATAGCATTTCGATCCGTAGCCACTCAGCAGAAGCAGTGCCGCCGAGCAGGTGTTGCTACGGTCTTACAAAGGCAAAGGCTAAAGTACGAGTCATGCAAAGTAAACTTATACAAGCAAAGCGGTACTTTGTTAAACTCATAGCTTTTCTCGGAAGCGTTTACCTCCTATAGACCCCGATTTTATCCCCTTTTAACATATGTCGAACAAATTTACTGAAGTAAACCATATGAAATTTAATGATGCCTCTAAATCAATCAGTTGTTGAGTAATGAAAACCCAAAATTAAACCCATTTTTAAAACGAAA
Organism: Trialeurodes vaporariorum; assembly: GCA_011764245.1. Lineage (NCBI taxonomy): Eukaryota > Metazoa > Arthropoda > Insecta > Hemiptera > Aleyrodidae > Trialeurodes > Trialeurodes vaporariorum. The sequence goes on from VMOF01000388.1 coordinate 66,509,193, forward strand.
AATATTCACTGCAAGCAATTATGGGGTTATTTCAGTCTCTATGATATTTCTCAATGAATGCTAGTATGGAGCAAAGTATACGGCTTAGTGAGATAGGGAAACACAACATTTAACCATTTTTTATAGTAAAAGGCGACTATAACCGCCATTGCAGCCTCGCGTTTGATAGCAGTTTGGGAGTGGATTTCGAGTTTTGAGCGAGTTTATCGTCATTTTTGCAGGGATTTACATCCGAACGGGCAATTAATAAGCCCGTAGCAAAAGTTTGTGACAGCGCCATCGCTAGTTTTTTTTAGCTACGTGTATCATCCATTGATAAGGACTGTCCATCAAGTTCTGAGAGCAGGCTCATTATCTAAAATCAATCCATTGATCTTCATCAATGGTCAAATGCTCAAGCTTTATCTCAACTTACAGCAACAGGTAAAAGTGAAGTGGTCTCTTTCATAATGCAGATAGTAAGTCTTTTCACTCCTGACAATGTATGACATAATCTGTCATAAAATTATTCGTTCTGAAAATTTGTTTATTTTATGTTTCAGTTATACGTATATGCTGTCGTGGCCTTGCTGTTGTCTACATCAGCATTTGATGTACATTCTCTGTGATGCCTCTGTACTGATGTCTTGATGGTCATGCCGTGTGTTTTTTTTATTTAACGTTCTTTTTTTTCTCATTGGTGATGACCGGATGATGCCCTCCATCATACAAGTGAGTCCACCGCAACTGCTCTTTAATAAAAAAAAAATAAAAAAATTTGCTTCAACTAACATTTTGCCTAGTTAACACCTATTAGGTCATGCCAAACAAAATTAATTTCCTTTTTTATTGTTTTTATATTTCTATGTATGTGTACATATATAGTTTTATACATAGTTTATACTAGGAATTTCAATGAATTTGAACCTTGAGACTCCTGAAATTGATTTTTCAATAGTTGCCAGTCCACTGATATAAATTTCTGACTGATGAAATTTCAAACATGAGCAGTTAATGTATTTTTGCATCTGTTCGAAAACATTACCAAAATAAGTTCTCTGACTATATTTGAGTAGGTATTTTTAGGAAGGGTATTTTGCTTGAATAGAGCGATCCCGTAATTTTGTTGCTGACAAAGGACAATAAATTTAGAATTTTTAGTCTAGCGTCAGAGACTCGAGGAAAGCCCATACTTTCGACCAAAATAATTGTTTCTTTCATCAACTGAGTCAAATCATACGCATAATAATCTGCTTTTCGAATCACTCCCTTTTCATTAATTGTTTGGTCTGCAATATAAGTAAAATGTCTATGAGTTTAACATAATCATGCTTAGACTTACAACCATACTTTAAGCTCTCCTATTTTATTCACCATTCAATAAACAGGTATCATAACTGTTTAAATTGAAACAAGTGAAATGAATAAATTATTGATTCAGTTATAAATGGAACAGAAATAGAATCAGTCTATGGTAAGGCAAAAAACGGGGAAAACCACTTAAATTAAGCACCTAGTACCTATTCTAATGATTTAAAATCATGATTCTTCAAGTGCTAGAAAAATTCATTGAAATTCTTGGACTGAAATTTAGTTGTAAGTTATGAATAAATAGTTATCAAATTGAAAATTATTAAGTTTTGTATTGAAGATGATTTAATATTAGTTAGATAATTTTATAAATTATTAGTTCAATTTCATCAACAAATTTACCAATTTTATTTATTTTTTATTCATTTTTTTTTTTTTAATTTTTAAATTCAGTTGTTTGTCTATTTCCTTTGTACATTGAAAGTGAGCTGATCTCTTTATTGACAAAAATTCATCATTCACTACTGACTAATTTATTTTTAAGAATTACCTAATCTTTTTAAGTCAATATTTTTATGCATGAACTTAATTTGATTTTTTAATTATTCTCCAGGCGTTAATCAATTAATGATAAGTTTTTGAAGTGATCATCTTAGATTTATCCTTCAAAAAATTTTAATTTTGTAGCTTTTGCTCAGACTTTTCCCTCCCTCTATTCTATGATATTTGAACGTAGGGTATTAAATATCGAAAATTAAGGGGTTTTTCTCATCAGTTCCTCTCTTAATTTTTCTAATTTACTTGTCAGGCTCTTATTTTCCCCTTGTTCTTCATTGCACAGGGGGTTCCGGGGTCCCGTTTGCAAATGCTTTTAGGAACTATTATATTCAATCGTAATATGCGCACAATCAATACTTACCCAACTTTTTGCCATTTTTGCAGCCTGTAGTTTTTTTTATCTAATTGCTCAGACATTTATTTCCTTCACTCATTTTCCCTCAGTTTTCTCAGAATCACTTCCGTCCACTCTCGTTTTTCATTAAGAGCCAATGTTTGAATCAATTTCCTAAACAATCGTTTTTTTCTTTTTTCTCGCGTTTGAGGTAGATTAGTTAGGCCAAAATGCAATCATAGTCCTTTGTAAATAAATCAATTAATTGAGTAATTACCCCTGAGATTTTAACCAAATATTTACCAATTGAAATGGTATAAGTATTTACCCAGTAATTTTTTTCAATCAGTATAGTTGTAAACAGGCTCTCAAAGATCAGCAGGGCCATGATAATTTTAACAATCTCTTTTTAATGCACAAAACAGAGCTGTCTTTGACCCATAAAACCTGAACACGCTAAGAATGTACTTGTGATGTATAATGAGGACAAAGTTTAGAAATCATGAATAGAAATGGTGGAGACGTTTTAGATTTATCATTGTTCAAGAAGTAATATGAAATTTGAAAGAGAACTTTTTAATATAAAGTCAAAGGAAATTGTTTTTTTTTCGTTTGAGAAACATGGCAAAAAAATAAATGGTCTAAATTCCGGAAATCTTAAAGTCATATCGCTCTCATCATTCACAACGTCGACATCTTTATTCAGTCTTCCATTCAGTCTTTTTCCTTGGAACTTTCATTTCACATAGTATTATCTAGAGCCATTCCTTCCTAGATGATTGAATGTTCAGCTTCATTGAATACTTGAGAGTCAGTTCAGAACAATAAATGAAATTCATCCGGGCCTAAAAAATGTTCAGAGCGAACTGGCATCAGAAGTGAGGATCCGGATTTTGGAGTCAAGAATAAGGGACCGTCCGTCCGCACCGGACATTTATTGGGCTCTGCTGACTGATTATATTGCTTATATTGGTCTCAGATTATTCTGATATATTTTCTCGATTGAATACGTGTTTCACATTCATCACTCCTGGCGCATAAAAATTAGGCATTCATGGGAAATTATACCTTCCGTATAATCTTCAGTTACAGCATTTTTGAACAACAGGAACAGGCACATGGCATAATCATGGCTACAAACTTACAGATTAATTTCGGTTTTTTTTTTTTATTTTTATTTTTTTCATTTTATAACTCAATAGAGAAAACAAAGCTTCTTCTTGTCCAACGCTGGTTAAGAGCAGGTTAAGAGTTGGAAAAAAATAGATTTTGAGTGTGAAACTCTGATTTCAAAGAAACCATTCTCAAAGTTCCTGACTGTACATAAGAACGTTGGAAAAGCGGTTCTCATTCATTTTTCCCAAAGATAAAATTGCTCTGGCGACGCCTCGTTTCAGAAGCACCTGAATTTTACAAATCTCAGCAGGTTCATGATAATCGACAAGAACTGGCAATCACTGATTGAACTATTGATTGCATGTCTTAGGCTAAAGAGAACATAATCCATGAACATATCATCTTCCTTTTTGAGTGTCCTCATTATGCTAAGACAGTGTAAGTGTAACTATGTACACGAAGTAACATCCAATGACATCCGTCCTTTACTCCAATGCAACTTGAATCCCAGGAAAAAGTGGTCAAGTAAAATGTTCCCCGAAAGCAGTACATAAATGGTGTTGTCACATCAATTCCTAATGACCCATATCATTATGATGTATATCATTGATACACTTTGATTTGTTTTTTATGAATGTGGCTTGCTGGTTTTTGAGATCATAATACTTGTTTAGTTTAAAGCTGGACGAGAATCAGTTCCTTGCCGTAATACATAAATTATGTTCTGGTTGACGGTTTGTTTATCTCAGAGATATTTCTGTGTTCTTGCATAGCATGACTCCCAAACAGTTTAGCCTGGAAATTTCAATTCAGTCTTCCCGGTGCTCTCAAGCAGAATTCAGTAGAAAGTTCAGCTCACATTTCAATGAACAAGTTAGATTTTTGCATGAGCTTCATTGTGCAGGTGGTGGTTTTGTTATTTTAGTTGATAACTGTTTGACTACGCGCACGCTGAAAAATATCTCAGCGAAGTGTGCTACGCAGTTATTTCACATAACACCAATTTTTCAGTTTTATTTGTTTCCTTTTTTATTTAATAGTTAATGTTATGATAAAAATTGGACGAAAAAATTCCTAGAAATTGTTCGGTGCTCATTTGGAAACTTTCAATGTCAAACTACTCCCAACTTTTGTAAAGTTTTTCAGGTAGTTCCTTTTAATTTTAAACCATTGAAAACATTATTAAGAATTGAAAAATAATGTGTGTGTCTTTGAAAATGTTTTTCTTTCTCTTTTTCGTTTTTTTTTAAAGATTAAAATCTGTGAAGATGTGTTTGAAACCCATTTTTAACCAAATATTTGTCGTGTTGTTTTTCATATTCCTTGGAGGACCCCTACAAGAAAAAATTGCTCTCCAAACATTGGTTCTTCAAATTAACCTTCACACGTAACTAGTTCCATGACTGCGAATTGGATTTCTTACTCTGGCATTCCATGCTTGTAGCTGCTTGTCCAATTACGTATTGATTGGCGACAGCATAAATTTTACGAAAATAATTTTTGAACAACTATACCTATTGAACGAAACATAATATACAAACCTTCGAGAGTAAGGTTTTGAAAAAAAAAAAAATCTTAAATTGGTGAATAAAGAGATAGTCTTTAAAACATGTAGTCCTCTTCAAAGTTTGGTCCTTCAGACAATAAAAAACCGTTTTTTTCTTATTTAAATGCAAAGAGAATCATAATATCGGATTAAGTTTGATCCAAGTTTAGCACAAAAAGGAGTGAATACAAATGTCTAAAAACACCGCTGTGGAATACGGTTTAGATTGCATTTCTCAATTAGTCACCATCATAAAAAATGCCTAATTCACAATCCATAGTGCAAACATAGTGGTTTCTTCCGCTAAATCGCTGATCACTGACAGATTCACTCATAATTAGATCATACCCAGCAAATCAAAAACAAACTAAGGTACCTTCATGAAAACATCATGCAGATATCATAGTTCTGCCACGTAGTCCTGAAAAATCTATTTCACCTTAAGACAGCAATACTTTGAATTCTAGAGAGGCTACGTTACCTAATTTTTCTTTGCCGGATCCCTTTCTTCCGGGAAGGGTTCCGAAAACATGTTTTGCGTGGAGAAGGAAGCCCCCTTGATTCTCTGTCATGGAACTATGCAACTACAATACAAGAACTATGCAAGGGAATTAAATAGCCCAAGAAAACTTGGCGCTCCACCACAGCTTCGCTCTTTTAGTCACCTGTAACTGCAAAAGGCTGTTTTAAACACACTGAAAAAACAAAGTTCAAAGTACAACCGAAGCAGCTTTTTAAAATAGCTTCGCAAAGCAAAGGTTTTAGCTCTAAGTACCGAAGAAAGCTGCAGTTGAACCGAAACACTTCTTCGGTAGAGTTCCAGCCTTTTTTCTTGCTTTTGCGCTACCGAAGTAGTGCTGTAGTATAACCGCAACTTGCTTCGGTAGAGCTAGAACTTTTGCTCCGCGAAGCTATTTTAAAAGGCTGCTTCGGCTCTACTTAAACTATGTTTTTTCAGTGCACATCCTTTAAGTATTGATGGAAATTGGTTCTTAAACACATCATCACAGGTTTTTTCGTAAAAATACAATCACCCTCTTTGAATAAAAGCATCAGTTTCTTCTCCCTCAATATTATCTAGCACCGTTGTTCCAGCAATCACACCCCAAAATTCAAGCGAGATTGAACATAATATCTCCTCATTATTATTTTTGAGATAAAATCTCTTATTCCTGTTAATCATTCCATTTTGTCTTGACATAAAAAACCACGATTTTTCTCGTTCCTTACACGATTCTTACAATAAAAGTTCTCACGGGCAAAAACTACCATGAGCTGTTTTGAGTTTTTCAAACTCGGAGGTGACGGAAAGGTGATCCAACGAGCAAACTTAACTAGTTAACTTGAGGCCGTGCGATCCGCACCTTTTTTCAGGAAGTAAAGCCAGTCTCATTAAAAAATTTAAAAAGGCAAAGTGGTAGCGTTGCAATTTTTCACTGAAACCTATGCCACAGCTTGACTGTAAGAGTATCTGTCGCATACAACACTGTTTGATGACTCTCTTCGGTTAAAATGGACAAACTGTAATGTTTCTAGATTGAATGCTTCGCCTTGCACTGCTCATTACTTGTGAATTCCAAAAACTGCAACTCTCGTCAGTGGTACTGCGTGCAATCTGGCAACACAGAAATTCGTCTATTTGAACCCAGGTAAAGAATCAAATCGAGGAAGTGCCCTGTGCCAGTGGCGTAACATCTAGGCTCGATCTAAAGGCACCGTCAGGCCTCCAAAGGGCCCCAAAATGGCTCAAGAGAGATATATTTATCGTTTGTCATACGAGCGAAATAATAGCCTTTGGGCCTTCCTTATGTTTTACTGTTATTTTTCCCACCCATAGATTCACTCGGGTTAATGTTTTGAGTGTAGTGTGAACAAACGGAAAACACAATCTCCCGTAGCTTAATTTTCGGAATTCAAAATAACTTTGATTTCAAAATTAGAGACAACTATTTGGTAATCGTGGAAAAAATCTCCAAGTCCTGATGGGGGGGGCGGTGCAGTGGTGTCCCTCATGACTCCTCTTGAGGCTTTGAATTTTGTCGCCCCTAACAAAATCACGTGGGGCCCTCAATTTCGCTGTGATGCCACTTCAATGTGCGTATACCTAATAGTTCGACCTGGTTCATGTATTAAATACGATATTGCCAAATCGCTCATGAGGTCACGGACTCTCTTTGTAATTTTCTTTCCTCACTCACACGAGCCAAAATTCGAATGAGGCTTTTCTCACCTTGCTCTTCTCCTTCACAGTAACATCACATACGCACACAATGGCTGCATTTTTTCGTCATTCTTGATCGTGAACAAATCAGAAACGGCTCGTGGACTTTTTTGGCCCACAAAAATTTTATTTAGAATGATCTGAAAAAAGTCCTACAGAAAATGTAAAGCATTTGACCTTGGACTCATTTCTGGAAGAATTTTTTTTGGATCCTTTTAATTGTAATTAAGAACAGAATACGCATAAAATACATGGCAACTGGCTTCAACCTCCATTGTTCTTAACTGCGTTATAAATCTATAGATTATCACTTTTCAAAAAAGAGTTCTCAAAGCACATCTCGTTGCGGGCCAGCATGAAAAATAAAAAACACCCGTCCTTGACCTTTAATACCTAAAATACTAGGTGAGAGATCAGTGTGTGCTGTAAAAAATATTTTAAAAAAATTCTGATCCGTCGCTTTATGATACTTAAATACCAAACAGGTCGGAGTCAATTCCCATGAGGATTGTGTCGTATACTTTATTACCCAGAGACATATAAAACTTTGTGCAAAGAAAGCTAAGTAAGAGAAATGTCACTGACCTAGATCATTGTTAATTTGGTGTGCATCTTTCATCAATCTTTCAAAACTTGTCCCTAATTTTTAAGACAAGTCGTAGGAGATCTTATAGCTCATATAGTTATAACTTTTTTCATCTCTCAAGAAAATTGTCAAACTCAGTGGCTCAAAGCTGAATATTTCTTCTCATTGGAGTAAGCAGACGTAGATCGATGCCAAATCGACGAAAATTTTACGATAGATGATATTGAGGGAACATTATTTACGGCCATCTCTTCGCATAAGTTTTTTCCGCGCATATGCTAACGATTATCTGACTTTAAACCATCGATATTGTTTTTTAATTTTCTTTGAACAAATTAATTGCTCAGTAAATCTTGCTGAATCCTTGAGTTCACCAATGGCAAATCAATTAAAATTAGGTTCAACACATGGGCAATTCTAATCCATAATCACAATACATACATATGCAACTGTGAAACTGGAACTAAATGAATAACAAACAGACAAAAAAAGAATTGTCAGTCAGAACACAATACTTACAATTTTGGTCATGATCGTAGTTGTAGTAAATCTAGCAAATTTATTAATGGAAAATTTTGGATTTTTTGTAACATTTTTACTGTTTTATATGTATGTATATGCATGTAGCGTGGCTCGTAATTTCCATGATCTAAAGAAAAAATAAACTGTCAGTAAATCAAGGAATATCACGTAACACTCGAATAGTTTTTGTTATCGCAACGTAAAACTTTAAGATACCTGCTGAATAGCAGCGAAAATTTGCGGTTTATCAAATTATGTACCCATATATTTATGATATTTTTTTTTGCTTTTGTTTTTTGATTTTTGTCGTTTCTTTGTTTTTTGTTTGTTTTTGTTTTTTTATTTTTTTTTTTAAAAAAATTAGAATCGTAATGAATAATCATTGGTGCAGCAACATTCGCTTTCATACACTTTCACCCGATATCTATCAGATTTTTTGCTCTTCAGCGAAGAAAAATTTAGAGCATTTGCCCTGTATAATAATTATTTAAAATGGAAAAAATTATTTTTATAACAAATATTTGTAGCCTGGAAAATTTGAAGTGGGATAGTATTCCACGTAAAAAAAATGTATCTGAATTAAATTTGTGATCCAAAAAATCATTATAATGAAAAGTTGATGCATGTTGACGATGAACGGTTAGGTAGACTTGACTGACATTGCTCACTATTTTAAAAATGTCGCTTCAAAAAGAACAAAGGGTCAAATAAAAAAAGAACCTATCTCCCAAACGGTAAAAAAACAGTTTTCACTGGGGCATTGAATTAGGTTTCAACCAGTTTCTAACACGATACTGATGTATTTCAGGTACTGCTCTGAGGATAATGAACTATCCAAGTATATTTGAAAAATGTCCTTGCCTTGCCATTGCCTCAAAAAAATCTGGCCAACTTTTAAAAAAAGGAAAATAACGCCACATTTAGAGTTTGAGTTCATCCAATTTTATGGCAGTTTTGGGTAGTTAGAGTACACGGTCAATCATACATATTGTGGAAAAAGGCAGTCGATGAGTTTTTAATGGAATGTAACGATGTTATTTTCCAGACTTTTCTGAGAGTCAGTTCAAAGAATACCAATAAAATTGGGTGCGTGTGGTAATCGTGTGAAGTTAATGGCGAAACTTACATCTAGCGGAACCAGCACTTGAGTCTGGGGGATCTTTAAGAAACATCAAAAGAATCTGTTTTCGTTAATCTACTTTTGCATGCGAAGGTGTGTGCTTGGAATCCCTGCGCTTGCCGATTTTTTCTGTCGAAATACTTGGAAGGGGAAATTTATCTGAGAGGATTTAGTCATGCGTGGTTTAAGTAGAAGCAGTGCACAAGCAGGTGCTAAATATGTAAATATGTATAGGCGCATATTCAACTCCGCGTCTCTTTCTGTCGTTTTCTGGGAGCTTTAAGCTTTGATTACTCCAAAAAAGATCGTATAATTTCGTTGTTTGGCCGTTATATTGAGAACTTTGGCTTAGAACGTTCTGGATAGTAATATATTCCAACCTTATCCAAATACCATCGTATCCATTTCCCAGGTGATTTGTGAGATGTTCTTTGCTTTCTATTGTTTTCATCTGACAATTTTAATTGGCAAATGTCAGTCTTTAGATGCCTATGAATGACTTGATGAGAGGTATAAATTGGTTAAGAAATGATTGATAGCTTACTTCAGAACCGATTTTGAGATTTACTTCTTTTAGATTTTTACGTTTTCCAAAAAATTACGTTCTGAGTCAAACGAAAGGAAATCCAAGAAGAGTCAGGGAAGGCCTTGGAATTTTGATCAAACGTCATTCTTCAAATGTAAGATTTTGTTATCTTTTCACGAGGATAATTAGATTACCGAATCATTAAATTTTTTTTAGGGCTCTCCATCGTAAAGTATGGACAGTTTTTGCATCACTCTCATAAAAACTTCATCTCTGCTGTATTTATTCAGTACTTTAAACTACCGATGCATAACTTATTTCTCCTCCCTTTTGTTTCCCTACCATCTTCCTTAAAATTTCGGAAATTCCTGGCATTGCGGAGAGATCAAACATTTTTACGACGGACATACTAAGTTTTTTCTTCTTCTTTTTTCTATTCTTTTTCTCTTTTTTTTGAAACAAAACGAGTTCAATATAAACGTGGAAAATTAATTTACAGTAAAATTTTTCCAGACAGAAAAAAACTCAAGGCAAATCACTCGATATCAAGAGAATTCTCAAAAATCTGCCAGGAGTTATAAATAATTTTGTAAATGAGAGCATACACCTGGAATTTTACTATTATTCGTCTAAACATGGTAGTGTCCTTTATTTTTTTTTTATTTTTTTTTTTCACTTTCATTGCAGTTTTTCATGTTTGACCAAAAGGAACGAGAAAAAGAAGTTAGTTTCAGTAACAGACAAAATTTAGCATCTCAGCTTGTTATGGGAAAACAATTATATTTTTTACCTCTGAAGAGCTTTAATCTTTTGTCACAACTTGTAATTCTTAACTATAGTTGTAAAGTGACTGCAGTTCGATCATAGTGGAGCTACTTCAAGTTAAAGACAAAATTTCTTAAACCATAATAAAGTTTGAATGCCGAGGACATTACATCCAAACAAATAGTCGACTATAAGTGAAGTTCGCTTTTCGTGTATGCGGCAACGCAGCTCATGAATCAGAAATCACAGATATTTTGAAAATTAGTTTAAACTATAGCAGACTCGTAACAGTAGACCCGGCTTGCATAACCAGCGCTGTTTTGGAAATGTTTTTAAAAGTAGTCAACATATACTTCATATTTATCTGAAAGCTATGTGTAAGTCTGAAAGGTCTCAAAAACTTCTACAAAGTTTAATTATAGCTCAGTGAAAATTTCAAGACAATCAATAATTTTCAAACAGTAAGACGTACAACTGAATATACCTCTAAAGACTCAAGAGTAATGGAGGCAAAGGTTTCCCGGGAGAAAATGCATTTTGTTACAAACACTCATACCTTTATTGATGCGGTATCTTGGAGGGAGGTCGATTAATTATCAGGTGTTCCTTCTGATCTATTAGAATTCGTGATGAAGAGTGGAGTGTAGGTTCTCCTCAGAAGAGCACAACTCATGTTTCATGAGCTGTTCTCGGGTATTGTTATAAGCTTTCTTCTCATGACAAAGTTGATCTCTTTACACATTACACTTTTAGGAGATATAATGGTCAGACATCTCTGAGAGATTTAGGGACGCATCTTAAACATCGACATTATTTTTCAATTAAGATCTTACATGAGTTTACTTTTAGATCTCCTCCAGGTCTTCTAGTCTGATCAACGTATCCGATTCTGTGCGACGTGAAGATTGTTCTTTTTCTATATCATTTTCCTATGAGAGACTTGTTTATTTTTCCATTCCTTTGATTCTTTGGCTAAAGTTCTGGCTTACTCTCATTGAAATTTAGCATCACAAACCATATCATACTACAATATACTTCCCCCACCTAGCTTGCAGCATGTTCTATTTTAATTACTTGCCTATTTTGCTAAAAAGAAAAAGTACGGAATTCTTTAATGTGAGAAACTTGTGGTCGAATTTGGTGCGTTAGAGGTGTAGGTGCGGCGCTTCCCCGAGGTTACAATATTGTCTGGTAATTTTTAAAATATAATTGACCTCCGCTACAGGGGCCTTATCGAATCATGTGTGTAAAATGAATGTATAATTTCAAATCAAACGCATTTTTTTCGCAATTTCAAATGCAGTTGATCGTAACTTTGTCAATCACAATTTCTTTGCTTTCATTCCTCCCCCAGTCCCCCCTTAGAAATTTCTGACTTCATTTGTGTCACAGCGTATTAGATTGAATGGAAACCACTCCACTTTTCTTAAATATTTGGTATCATCTGTATCTACTCGAAAAACTTCGAACACTTTTATTTCTCTAAATGTTCAATTACTTTTACTCTCCCAACTCAAAAATTTCCCTGATTCTGAATTATTTTCATATACCATTCTTTTTTCACACACAAATCTGATTATGCCTCTGTGGCTTCGGCGGTCTGTGATCTATTTTTTTCTCTCTCTAAACAATCGCTTTCCTTCCTTTGCATTTTCTCATTCAATGACATTTAAAAACTAGTTTTGACATTTTAAAACATATTCATTATGCAAATATTTGAAATTTATTTTAATCATAAAATAAATTCTAGATTGAGCTTTTACCCACCTTTGACAATTTATTATCGATACTGAATGAAAAACAAAGTGAAATGTAAATCCAATTTTGTATTCACTGAACCTCAAAGTTATCTCATATGTATTATTATAGTGAAAAACTAAAGCAATTAATCTTAATTATGTGCGTAGAAAATAATGTTACTTAAACCATTCAATTAGATGATTACTGCACGAGTTTCTTTCCTCTCTCCTCCAACGGAATTTCGTATCAGTTTTCTAATTTTTCTTGTTTTTTTTTTTTATTCCTTTTCATTTATTTTACTCATAAGGAGTTGTGATGAAAAAAGAATGAAGTTTTATTCTCAGAAAAACATTATATTATCCATTGTGATTTTCAAACGGAGGACTGGAAATCTTTCTGAATCACTATTTTACTGAAAGGGGGAGAAAAGATTTACTGCTTTTGGGACAGCAACTCATGCGAAATCGTTGAGCTCACTGCATAGAAGCGATCAAGATATCAACGAGTGCCTGGTTTTTTTCTTAAATTCATCTCCGTTGTGAGTTTAATATTCTTGAAAGGGAGAACAATTTGAAACGATGACATGCTACGCCAAGATTTTAAAGAAAGGACTCATTCAAGGACTATCAGTCTGCTCACTCATTGCAACAAGTAATCTTCATAAAGTTGCTCCATCTCTGAAGCGCCCTGTAGCTTCCCAACGGAGTCAAATGTTTATTTTCTGAGGAATTTATCTTGATATAAATGCATTAACTTCTTTGCTAATCAATGTTCAACGTTATTAATTACTTGATACTGATTTGTCAAGTTCCAGTTCTCTTCCAAAAGCCTCGTTCGATTTGAACGGCTTTTTCATTGCATTATTTTGCTATCATTTAATTTTTTTTCTTTCCAACTGGAATTTTGTTACTGTAAAACGTATAAAAAAGTAGGCATTTTTACTAACCATTAATTTCAGACGTTTTCTCCTCGCCACTTTTGAATGTTAAAAGTAGTATTACCAGATCACATGCAAATGATGCAGCAAGAGGGTCCCTTGACGAAACAGCAAATCTTATCTCAAATTATCCCCATTCTTAACATTTTGCCTCTCTTTATCTGTTGAATTAGAGGATTAGTGCGATGGTTTAAAAAAGTAGTGTATTCAATGGACATGCTGCTAAAGCTAGGGAATAGTTTTAAAATCGACTTCTGAACTCATGTCCAAGGTTTGCCTCTTATTTTACTTTATTTCGGCATCCTCACTCTTTGGCATTTCCACTCTCCATTTTCAATTTCTCCAGAAAATGATCAATAACGAATTCATTCTAATATTATCTCATTTGAAAAAAATAATTTTATGTTAGATTGTAGTAATTTTTATTTATAAAGTGCCTATAGAATGTTAGATAGTGTGATTTAATATTTGACGTTTGTTTCATCCATTTTACCCTACCCCCTCCCAGCTCCCCTAAATCTTTTTTATTATTAAGTTAGTTAGTGGTGTTATGTTTTAATTCTAATCTGGTGTTATCCAGCTTTGGTTTTTTTTGTTTGTCCTGTTGATTTTTTTTAACAAATCATGTTTGACTTTTGTATGCATGTATTCATAAAATAGTCTAACATTTTGTGTCTGGAGAATTCTTTTCCTAAATTTGTTTCATCTCTCTTTATTATCTACTTGATTTATTTTCTAAATTACTGGATCTTCTGTCATAACACCTAGCGAAAATGACTCCTTACGTACGTCGTACATCCTACGTACGTGGCATTGACTGTCAGTAACTTTGATGGCTGCATTTTTTGCAAATGTGGAAAAGATATTCTTTCTTAAAAGATCATCGAATCAAAGAAACATAAATCAATCTTCCTATAATTCGTAAATATCAAATTCTTAGATAAAAGAAAACTCGTCAACCTTTTCGGAGAAGAATCCTGAAATATGTGAAGTAGAACTTCAAATTGTTCACACTAATTTTCGGGGAAGTGATGAACCGTAATTTGACAGACAGCATAACTATATTTTACTTGAAGTTCAGTCAGAATAAATATGTCCTGGTTTAAATAGATTCGGTCAACTTTGATTTCAATGGTTTGCAAAATACTTAATCTAAAAATCCTACCCATAACTTTAAAAGGTTATTCAACTTATCAAGTAGTTTTGGTCCTGATTCTCGTGGAGTTTGTCCCCGTATCTTTTTTGAAGTCAATTTTTTCTTATTTCTTTCCCATTTTTCTTTTAACTTTCCCGTTTTCAGTTACAAAACAGGACAAGGAGTTTTAAGAAAACCAAAGAGTGCTTGTAGAAAAAAGAAACTCTGAGGGAAAATGTCCTAGAATCCACGGAGAACTTCCAGTACCTATGCGAATGAAAAGTGAATATTTTTGTTCCTATAAAGAGTAAATTGGTAAGGAAAATTGACATCTTAGATGTTTTGCATGGATAAAACCTCAGCTTTACTCGTGTGAAAAAAGTATCATGAAAAAATTTGCTTACTCTTTACTCACAAAATTATTTTATCGAGTATCTTCTGCGTCTCTCTGGCATTTTTCCTCAGTCTTTCCAAAATTTTCTCACTTTCTCTGGTTTTGTACCGTTCTGTTCTGTTTTCTTTACCTCTTCTTTTCTTCTTGCAATAATTTTAAATTATTTTCACAATGACACTCCAGGCACTGTTTAATAATTTATTTGACCCTCACCAAAATTGAGAATGCAAAAGAGCAGAATCAAAGCGGAAAATCAAGGATTAACGATAAGAAAGAAAAAATCCCCCTTTAGCAAATAAATACCCTTACAGTCTTATCAGTTTAGGTGTCATATATGATGATTGTCATTACCAAGCTCAAATAGTCTCTAGTGTTAGTGACAAATTTTAAAAATCGCTGCCTAATTTACTCTACACACTATGCTCATCTTTTAAGGAATGAAGTTAATAATCAAGACGCAAAGTTAATATGTTTGTTTTATTTTTTCCCTATTCCGCAAGTTGAATTGAAAGAGAAATTGAAACATTTTTACTTCAGTGTGTTTACTTCAGAATCTAAAAATTTCATCCAGCTATATTGCCTCTCTGAAACAGCCTCATAAGAAACGTTATAGTTTTCAATCCGGAGTTCTCATTTCCATAGCCCTGAACTGACTCATTAAATTCAGATTATCTTTAGTCAGCCTCCTTTAATGCAATATTTTTCATTTTGATTCAATTTACAATTACTTAATAGTTAGCTGGCCTCTAGTTTTTCTTCAAATTCTTTTGTTTTTATTTTTAATTTTCCTTCAGTGTCCTCCATGGTTCTTCTTCTTTTTGCAGAGCACCTCTGATAACAGCCGTTGCGTCGTCCTGTTGTTTTTTGGTCACTCGTCCGAGCGACTCTGACTTTTCTTTATTCTAAATGTCATTCTCTTCAGGTCTTCAATTCGTATGGTCTTTTTATTATTTTTTCTCTGTCAATCTTTTTCTATCAACGAATTACTGCTTAGTATGTGATGAAAGACTTGAAACGCATCCTCCAAACCTTTGAATACCAATTTTTTCATATTTCGAGGGTTGATTGTTTCATTTATTTTTATTCATTTTTTATTAAAATCTGAGATTCAATTTCGATTCAAAGATTTAATCTGTGTTCAAATCATGAATGCATGTCCACGGTATCAAACTATCCTTTTCGACCTCGCTCTCTCTTCCCTTTTCTTTTTCTTATTTTTTTTCTTTTCTTTCATCACATTCTTTACTTACATCACATTACTTTTCAGTTGTGCAGGAAAAGAGACCTAATCTTTCTTTATCAAAAATTTATAGAGACTTAAAATTGTGAGTAATTGTCATATTTTATCTTGCTTTTCAAGGTTTTGATAAAAATTGTCGTTCGTTTAGGCAAACTTATGATTTTCATTTTAGTCTAACAATATAGGAGCGTCTGTATTCATTTCATGACTATATCCCAAAGGTATTTCGAAGTCAAGTTCTCTTTCAGTGCATAGTTTCCCCTGAAAGTCTTTGGGGGTGGTTTTCGCTAATGCTTTTGATAACACCGTATATAGTCTCTATCTCACATCACAATTTAATTACTCCCATTAATGCAAATACGTGCCTATTTTTCTTTTGAGATCCACGAGGGGAAGGTTACTTTTCCTGCGCAATACCTACTTTTTTTGTAACCGCCTGTCAAGGTTGCGTTCGATTCTTAACTCTCTTTAGTCCCAAAACACAAATCTCATGAGCCTAAAGAAACAGATATATAATCGTGATAAAAACTTCGAACAACGTAATTGGAAGAGTTAATAACTCTGGTTAATTCACAATACAAATTAATTTTCTTCCTTGCTAAATAATATATCTACATGCTCTCACTGCAGAAAATGCTCAGGCGAGATACCTGGCTGTGCCGGTCGTTTATCTGACACTATAGCGTTCCGGGCGTGACAAATGGAATCTCCAGGTGGCTTCACAGAATAGCTGGTGTCACGCTCGGAAAGTGGTTGTGCTGGACAATCGCCCCGCGTAGCGCGCTACCTTACGCGAATACTTTTTCAATGTAATAGCGAAAGAGATGTTTGTGCAACATTTTTTACCTACAGTTGATGTACCTGTATTGAACTCGGACTCGTCAATGATAATAACATGTAATTTGGGAGATCTATTAAGTAGTTGCAGGATTAAGATTTCTAGCTTGGTTTGTTGTTATTTTTTGGTAAGTTTGCGATTCGTTTGATCATATTTCACGACTATTAAGAAATTGTTATTGGCTATCATTGGCCCTTTAAAGAAACATCGTGAGAGCTTACTTTAGCCCCATAGATTAAGATCAGTTAAACAAGATACAATGCTTATGAAACTTGAGTTCTTTTCCAATTCACACAGTGAATACATGACTTCTGACTTATAGAACAAACATTTAAGCAACCTCTCTTGAGAGATTTTCCTCATTCCAGATTTTATAAAATTTATTGCTCCTTCTAAATTATAAAATATCAAAACCTAGTCTACGTCCTTTATCATTTAATGATAAATTTCAAGAGAACATTTTAAATAGTGAAAATGAAATTACAAGGGTGGATTTTAAAGTAAGTTTACATATTTTTTTTTCTGAGAAGTTATCAATGCTAGAAAAAAACAAACCCAGCGTTGAAACTTACGTACTTTCAGCTTTCTAACGAGCTTTAGTTTTTCAAATTTGGCCAAAGCGTTGCGGAGATATCGTGGATTTTCCCCACCCGTCTCTCCTTCAAACTTGCCCACCTTTTCACGCGCTACAGAAAACTGCGAGTTTCGGCAGGTGATGCGCTCATCTCCGGATCAGACATCTCAATAACACCTGAACGCATGTTTTTTACTAAACAGACTCCTCTTCTACTGATAATATGATCCAACTTGTATCGATCTTCAAAATTTCGGTCAATACTGAAAGTGCAATCATCACGAATTGACACTGGATTAACAGCTTGCGTCAAAACCTGGTTGAGGAGTATGGGGAAAGAGTTTTACGACGGCTGTATACAGAAATTGTTGCACCGATATGAAAAATTCAAGAATCTAGCGGGTGACTATGTCAAAAAATGAGGTGAGATGCCTCACAACAATGTGAAAACTTGTTTCAATAAAATAATAGCTCTCTTTCACTTTTTCAAAGTCTGAAACTCATGTTTTCTGTGAGGCTTAAAAGGTGGGCACGTTTGAAGGAGAGACGGGTGCGGAAAATCCACGATATCTCCGCAACGCGTAATCCAAATGTGAAAAACTGTAGCTCGTTAAAAAGCTGAAATTACGTACGTTCCAACTCTGAGTTTGTTTTTTTTTCTAACATTAATGGTTCTCAAGAAAAAAAATAGGTAAACTTACTTTAAAATCCACCCTCATATAAGGGGAAAACAAGAAAATTTGGTGCCAATCGTGTCAAAAATACTTGGGTTTGTTTTGGTTGTTTTCTAAGGCTCACAATGATTGTGAACAAATTTTACATTTTTGCAAATGTTGTCACTTAAAAAAAGAGAAATAAGACAAATAAGTTGCTCCTTTTTTCTCAAGCCTAAGCAGGTCTTTTTAATAAAATAAGTTCAAATTATTCAAACGAAAAGCTACGCAATTGACAGTTTAGGTGGGTTACGCTCCCCTTTTATAATTTTTTCCTCAGCTTCTCATTCAATTTTTTCCTCCTCCTCCATATTTTTTCCCCCAAAAGTTTTGTTACAGTCTTTGCAGGCATAGTTGTCCGCTTCAGTTTATTCGAAAGAAATCAAGCCAAGCTAAACTTTAGGACCTATTGTAGTATGAAGAGCCATTTTCGCAAAAATGATTTTCTATTACCTCCGAATTGAGTTGAGACGTCTTTTTACGTGTCACATGCCCAATCACCCCAACTTTCAGTCACCCTGTCTGAATTTTTGAAATGTTCCTTATTAATTATGAAAGTCTTGAATTTGGCTACTCTCATAAAAAAATTCTCTCGGAGTACTGAATTTGGACTTGCTGACCGTTGGGACTGTTTGCGCTGTTCAATTTTGTCTCAGTTCCAATATTTCTTCATCAGCTTCCACTTTCATGTCATAAAATAACAAACATAAACTATGGACAAATTGCGTTGAAATTTTGCAATTAAAGAGTCATATGGAAATCTTTCCTTGAAATCAGCATTTTGGCAATTCACAGCTTGTAGTGGATTTATGCTAAGAAAGTTTCTAGTTTAAAACTAACTTGTAGGAGGAAAAAGTCTGATTTATGGTGTTTTTTGCGGACATCAATGCCTTCACAGATTTGTTCTTTAGAGAGTCCCATTTTTGCTGTTTTGTTACCCAAAGTTAATAATAAAAAAAATGAAGGAAAAATGAATGGAAATGAAACCTTACAGTAAAGTAAAAGGACTATTGATTAATTTTAATTGTTATGAAATGTTTTTGGCGTTTCAATTATTTGTGTAATATACTGTAATTTTATTTTATTTGTCTATGTTTTTACTAAAATATTACAAAATTTGTAATATTATTCTATGCACTGTTTTAAGTGCTATTAATAAACTTGAATGTGGGAGTAAGTGTAAAAATGTTATTTTTTTTATTAAAATTTTTATTTATTTATTTAATTATTTTTATGACCATTGAATTGTTATGTAGTTCACTGTTCATAAGATTTTTTGAAATCCGCATGTTCAAGAATATTCAGTTCATCCGATGAGTTTTTTATTTTCGAAGACACGCGTGTATCCTAAAAAGATTAGGGAACCTCACAAATCTCAGGGTTTTTTTCTAAGAGCCTGTCTTATAAATTCTAAGTCATTCTTCTCCTTCAGATCTAACAAAAAACGTCGAAAATGTAGAAAATAAAGTAGTTTCTCACGATTTTATAAGAGTCGAGAGAAATGTTGTATCTCTCAATTTTGGATAGTTCAGTGGATCTACGCGGCCAAACTTAAAATTTATAATCGTTTTCAAAATTCAAAAACTCTTTGGATCAACAGAATTCTTGTATACATGTTGCCAGACCATTTTTGATGCACTGTATTCATGATTTTGTTTCAGTATATTTATTTGTTATTTTTCAATTTGATTATGCTTATTTCTTTTTCCTAAACCAAGAAAAAATGAGGTTACCAATGATCTAAAAAATTAGTTTTAAATGCCAGTTGTTCTTTGCATCGTTTTTCTAACAACAGGTAAAATTGCCTTGGGGACTCAAGAATCAGATCTCAGGAAACCTCAAAATGTTTTCTTTTACATGCGCCTTTTCTTGGAAGTCGTTTCACGGAATAAATACAAACCCTAGATAGAAAGCCAGACTTGTACAAAATGGAGAAAAAAGTCAAAACATGATGTAAACCACTGCTTCAAATTTTTCCCGAGCAGTTTAATTATTGCCGACTATCAAGACAGCCCCTCCTCTTTTCCAAAACTCTCATTTTCAATTAAATTCGATCTGTTGGTTCTCTCTCATTCCTGCTGAATATTGAGTCTTGTCTGGAAAAATATTTTCTATCGTACTTGAGGTGGTCTCAGAAGAGAGGCCATAAAACATGAGGTATGCTCTTTCACAGAATCTTGAATTAATCATAATGCTCATAGCTTGAAAAAAGACAATCTCATGTCTCATGGACTCCTCGTCCTGAGATCCGCCTTGTGTTCACCCTTTTGGGAACAGACTAATTACTCTGATGTTTGCTGCCACGTGTGCGTAGTGTTCATCGTGTATTTTTTTTTTTTTTTTTTTTTTTTTTTTTTTTTTTTTTTTTTTTTTTTAAAGTTTAATGATTGAATTGGAGACAATATTGTTGAGATTTGACCAAAGAAATTGACAGAAGTTGTTTTCCTACCTTCCTGCAAATTGTCTCTCAATTTACTGTTAGTCTTTGCTCAAAAAATAGGAGAAAATGACCTTTAGTTTTTGGCGAAGGGCCTATTTCCTTGTCACAGTTTGTAATGCTTACAACCTAAAAGATTATTCCACCCAGTTTTGAATTTTCTTTCAATTTTCAAAACAATAAATCCACAACTCAAAATTAATCCACCAAAATGAATAAAATGAACTTGTTGATTAGAGATTAAAATATTTCTACTGCTGAAGGACTCAAGCAAAGAAGTTGTATGGAGAGCGAGTTATTTAAATTTTTAATTTTACTCTAAATTCTGCATGTTTGAGCTTCATTAACATCTCGATGTAGGTAAATCAATCGAAGTTAATTTCGATTTTTGGTTTTTTGTGTAGTTGAAAACTTTGATAATGGCTCATCTAATTTTCAATTCAAATTTTTAATTTGATCAAACTTGGGTCCTTCTTTTATTAAAGTATTCAATGAGGAGTAAGTACATCAAACTTCATTCAGATCACACAAAAATGAGACTGTTACTTCTTAGGTTTGCTAAATCAATAAAGCAATGAATCGAATGATCCAATTTTCCAAGTAATCTACAGTTTGTTTTCAATTTTCTTTACATGACTTTTCCTTTCTTGCTGTGCTATTTTTTTGTTGAATGACTTTTTGTGAACATCGGCTTCTCTGGTAGATTGGCAATTTCTGTTCTTTCTAATGTGCCAATAAAATAATAAATGAGTGTAACTTACTCTCTCATGTCTTTAGCTTAACGTGGCTAGCAAATTGAAAAAGTTAATGTTAACCTCATGAAATGTATACTCAAATGCATCTTCATCATCTGAACGGAGTCATCTATTGTTCATTCTACATTTTTTTTTTCAACCATTTCAGGTAGGTCCAAGTTAAAGTACTTTCTTCATCAAAGATAACATGGAAAATAAATCAAAAGATGAAAATAAATAAAACAAAAGTTTAGAGGAATAAATGGCAGAAACCAACAAATTGTCCATCACACCAAGAGTTTTTTAAATCCTAATTCTCATGTCCTTGGTAAAATTATAAAATTTGCCACGCTATGAGAGTATCACAACTATCTACCAATTCCGTCTAGTCACTGAAAATTAAGTCAGATTTTGAAGCTATTGGTGGCTCATTTATTCTTATTAATCCAAGTGAGTATCCAACGTTACTACAATGAATGATGTTACAAAGTCAAAGTGTCAAGATTGCAATTTTTTCCAGACCTCAGATAACTCTTAGTTTCCAAACTGTGAGAGAAATATTTTTTCTAAGCGTACCTACATTTTTATGACAGTCTCCCGAGTTTTATGAGGACATTGTAGGATATGGTTTTTTGATTTCTCCTGAAGTTGTGAAAATAAATTTTGTAACCCCTCGAACTCTTTTTCAGTTGGTTAAAAAAACCATACGAATCTGTATGTTTTACCGCGATACTTAAACTATCAAAAAATATCCTTTCCCTATTCTCCCCCAGAATTGTCAAATGGCTCTATTTTCTCCTTGAGGTGAACGATTTAACTACTTTCTATCATACTTTTGATCATTGTTTTTTCCTCCTTGTCCTTTGTTATCATCTTGTTTTTTCTTTATTTATTTTGTGTATGTATTCTTTTTGTAATAACGAAAACATTCCTAGGCTGTTATTGTAAATAAACAAATTTATTGTTAGGTACAATTTTTTCTCTTCCTCCTTCTCCCCCGCGCCTTCCTCTCCTCCTCACCGTATTAAATTATTCGTGCAATCCGTCATACATTTGAAAAACTCATCATTTCATTTTATTCAAATTATTTGGTATTTTTATGAGGATTTATTTCGTTTTCTTTCTCCCCTCCAATTCAACCTTACTGTAAATGCGATCATAAATGTATAATTCCCTCCTTCCCTGCAGACTCATCTGGAAATATTGTTGAATAGTCTCATTACATCTTTTTTTGTTTTATCATTTCGTATTACACTTTCAGAAATGAATTTTAATATGGAATAAACATAAGATTTTTTTTAAAATTATTTCGTGTCTTCCTCTGTTTGTCTTCTCCTTTACGTCATTGAATGATGAAGTATGCCAAGTTTTAAGTAGAAAGTAGACTTTTGTTGCGATCCAAAATCTTTAAAGGCAAGCAAATAACATCAAAAATGGCCAATATGGGCCTTCAAATATATATATATATATATATTTTTTTTTTTTTCATTTAGTTTTTATTTTATTTGTATTATTATGTTGTTTTTTTCCCACCACATACGCGGGTGGTGATGGTGATCTCACGGTGGCGGAACCAAACAAAATGGTCCTAAGCCGTGCGCTTATTAGTGTGGCATTTTACAATATTTGCCGCGTTATACAGAGTGTACCTAAACTCCGAGCAAACACATCTACCATGTTTATTTGAGGTCAAAATAAGACTTTTTTACCCTATAGAGGGTTTTAGTAATGGCGACTGCCGGTGATGAGCGTTCCAAACAAAGCCAGTTTGTCTCTCTCGCTCTCACGTGACCCCTATGTACTGCCATCTCACTCTAATTTCAAAAATCGTATATAGAGACTTATTTTGTAAAATTTTATGGCAGAAATGAATTTTTCGAGGCATTTGAATGCGATTTTGATAATAATATGTCGTAAGACAAGGCCCTGTATACGAATTTCGATACTAAAAAGAGATGGATATACATACATGATGGGGGTCACGGGAGAGTGAGTGAGATAGTTTGGAACGCTACGCCAGTTTTATCACAACCGATTGCGACCGATGAGTGCATTGTTGTGGTTGTTAGCTAACCGTTGACTTCGCACTAAAACCGTCTATTCACATGGGTCTGAAATTGTCCCCTTTTCGAGCTACAGCCCCCCACATAATTATTTAAAAATGTATGGTTTTTTGGTACAGCGACCGCAATTATAAACCAAATGTCATGGAAATTGGAGTTCCGTGGTAATTTTACTTGTAAAATCCATTTACGACCTCGAAAATTTCAGAAAGTCAGTCTGCCTGTACTTTTCCGGCCTTGTATCTTTAACTTTGTACATTTTATGTCACGGATTAATAATTTAACAAATAGTTTCTAATGTCAGATGGAGAAACTTTCAGAATGAATTATTTTAGTCTCTTCATTTTTTTCGACATGACGCATAGATTGCTGCGCGACGTGGAAAGGTGAGCGATTTTACTATGACGGGCAGCTGGAACCAAGCAGCGTTGTGGCGGGTTGCATACTTGCTATCGCTCACCATGGTAAAAGCGTTGACTTTTCTACGTTGCGCAGCAATTATCTCGCTTCAAACACGTTGGTTATATTTACTTAATTAACTTAAGTCAGTAATTTAATTAAATTAAATTAATTACTTAATTTAAAATAACGCTTTAATTAATTAATTTAATTTAATTTGTCTAGTATAAAAAGGTTACAGTTTAGGTTAAAAAAAATAAATAAAAAATAAAAAATAAAAAAAATAAGAAAAATAAAAAATTCAAGTGATCGAATATCTTTCTAAGACTTTTTGTCATCTGATTTTAGTAACTATTCTTCAAATTCCCGATGCATAACACAAAATTGGTGCCGCTAGAGGTACGAGATTGCCTGGAAAGTATCAAACTGAATTTCTGAATTTTTCGAGGTCATTAATAGATTCAACACGTAAAATTAATACCTCAGAACACAAATTTTCATGATGTTTGGTTTTGGTTTGGTTTTTGGTTTTTAAAACTTTGTTCGCAGTAGCTCATAAGGAGGGGGGTGCATTTTTGGACCCATGTGAATAAGGGGGAAAAAAGTATTATTTTGACCTCAAAACTACGTTGTAGAAATATGTGCTTGGAGTTCAGTTACAACCTGCATTACAGTATATTCTAACTGTGGGTCGTAATTGATATTATTTCCCCAAATTTCCAACTCTCCTTTGGTGGGACTCATCCAAACTTTTGCTCAAAGCAAGTGAATGGTTAAATCTGATGTTAAAACCGGAAATCATAAAAATCGCTCTTAGAAAGTCTAAAATTTAGTAAATAATGAACTCAGAAAATAGCTGTAACAGCAAGATCGTAATGGCGGAGCTATGGAGGTATCATGGGAGATCCCTGTCTAATTTGTTAATTTACCTATGGAAACTCTGAAGTATGTCTCAAGTAAGATAAGAATATCCCACGATACCTGCGTATCTCCTCTGGTAAGCCTGATTCTGAGAGTGAATTTTGTGATTTTTTAGTGTACTCATCGATCCTTCGTCATTTTTGGTTTTTATGCAAGAATCAACTCTTCAATCACCTGTAGAAAAAGTTTGCAACCTTCTGAGAGTAGTATGTGAATATCCGTCGAACAATCTGATTAGCCTGAGAATATTCTGTGCATAATAACTTGTGCCAAGTTAACCCTTTAACTACTAGGTTACGAAGACAAATAAAATCTCATTCGGTCAAATTAAGTGGGTAGATAAATAGTCCTACACAGCGGTGCTGATTTTGCATACACCGTGGATTGAAGGCGCTCTAATAATCATATTTTTTTAAATTCTAACAGTTTGGAGTCGCAGCTGCTGTGCATACAGAACTGAAATATTGCGAGGCAGACCTAATTGCAGAAACGAGTATACTCGTGCGTAGTACTGAAAGGGTTAATATTCTGGGAATATTCTATGAATATCTAAACTTTGTTTTTTCATTGTAATACTGTAACTTCATCAAGAAGTGACCAATAATAACTAATAAGAGACGACTTTCTTTTGACGCCGGTGTCACTAGTTGTCACAGTACCATTAATAGGATCACTACTGAGGGACCACAAAATGTATGACCCTGGCAGAGTGCGCGAGTTGAATTGCGTGCGGTTTCGACCAATCACAGAGCCAACGCACGCACGCCACATGACAGTGCGTAAGTTAAGCTCGGGACCAAATATTTTGTGGTCCCTGTTGTCTAATTTCTTTGAGAATCTTCCGAGTCAGCATAGAGAGAGTGAAGATAGTGACGAAACGCTACGATAGCGAACGTTGCCAAGTCGCACGCTACGCCACTAGTTACCATCGTTATTTGTCGAGGTTTTTACTCTTGAATCTACCTTTAAATTGCTTAAATAGCAAAATGAAGCCACAGCCTTATTCTAGGGGTTTAGAGGAAGGAGGGTATTGACCAGATTTGGGAATTAAAGTTGAAGACTTTTTGACCCAATCTGGCAATACAGCAGAGACACGTATCGACTCGGTGAATACTTAAGACGAACGGACGGACTCTGCTCAGTCAGCACTTGATGATGCGCGCCCGAGATGAGGAGCAAAACTGAGCGGACTGAGCCTTGGGCGAACTAGGAATTGAAACAGAGAATGAGTTCGATTTGGGTCGTGATGAGAGCTAGCTGTGGTCCTAGTACCTGCTTCCCTCGCTAAAATCACGTCCCCAAATCAGCCGGATTTCTATTAGTAGATTTTCTGTAGTAGATAGAGTTACTATCTATCTACTACAACTATACTCTGTTCAGGATAATTTGAAACTTGGCGAGTCAGGTAGAAACGCACTACTTTGCAACGCGGCACCCATTGAAACGATGATTTCGGGTGGCATCGCTCATTCGGGGTTTGTCCCACTCCACCCGCCGTCGTGATGGAAGAATACCGAGAAACGGCAGACTATGAATTTTCTCTGTGCAAAAGTCAAATTACAAACGGTCAGAGATACGATGAAATGGATGACATTTTTGCCCCAAACGACCGTAACTCGTCGAAAGTAGTCGGAAAACGTATCATACCACTCTCGAAGAAAAAAGTCGGAACATTTAAAGAAAGGCTTTGTTTGTTTTTATTATTTTTTTTAACAAAATAAATCCTCGAGAGTGGTAACATATGTATTCCGACTACTTTCGTCGAGTTACGGCCCTTTAGGGCAAAAATTTCATCCATTTCATCGTATCTCTGACCGTTTGTAATTTAACTTTTGCACTTATAAAATTCATAGTCTGCCGTTTCTCCGTATTCTTCCATCACGGCGGCGGGTGGAGTGGGACAAACCCTGAATGAGCGATGCCACCCGAAATCATCGTCTCAATGGGTGCCGCGTTGCAAAGTAGTGCGTTTCTACCTGACTCGCCAAGTTTCAAATTATCCTGAACAGAGTATAACTATTCTTGATAACAACCCCTTCCTTTTTTCAGGTCTCGCGTGAAAGTCACCATTTTAACCGAGTGGTCTTCGGCAATGAGCAATAACTTTAGAGTGGCAGCAGGCTGGTCCACCTTGTGCCACACAGGGTAGAAGGAATCCCGGGAAAAAGCGGAATTTGGACGGCAGATTCCAAGGTTTGAGGTTAAGTTTTGTAGGTCGTTTCCAAGTCGTTTCCGGCGATGTCCGAGTTTGCTTACGGAACGACCGGAAACTACCTACAAAATTTAACCTAACGAAGGTAAAGACGTATAATAACTGCTCAAACAAAAAATAACACCTCTTGGTAAAGAAATTAATGAGGTACGAGTGAATCAGCGGATCACGGGTGAAGCCGATCTGCCGGCATTCGTACCCAATCTTTAAAAATAGAAAAAATCAAATAGAAGCCTTATGAATGGGCTCCTACTAATCTCTACAAGCTCTATGCAAGACTCTCAAACAGTTAGGTTTGATTGAAATCATCTTGTGCTGCCGGAACTTCACACTTAAAATTAGTGCTTTCCCCCATTTAAACACACGTTAATTTGAACTCCCGCTCGTTTTCGCCTCGATGCGTAGAACGGGCGTGTTCTCGTAACCGGAGTGACTGACCTTGCTTGGACCAATGAGCTATAACTTTAGAGTGGCACATGAAGGAACGTTCCGCTGGTTCATTGTTGTCACCTAGGGCGCCGCCATCTTGCCGTAAAAATCGATTTTGAGGTTAAGTTTTGTAGGTTGTTTCCGGTCGTTTCGTAAACAAACTCGGGCATCGCCGGAAACGACTTGGAAACGGCCTTCAAAATTTATCCTCAAACCTTGGAATCTACCAAAGAGTAAACAAGAGTCGCAATTGAATGGAAGGCCTGCGTGGTCAACGTAGATAAGGGATCCGAACGCGGGCTGGCCTGGGCTGGCCTCTGATTGGCTGCAACGGGTGGAGCAAAAATGACTCGGGGTATAGGGAAAATAACACGGGATTTTCGTTCCGGGGCGTTTATCTCGAAACCTAAGCAAAATCATATCTAAACAATTCATACGAGTCGATTCAGCAGATTTTTCCAAACAATTTGATAGGTCATAAGTGCCACTTTATTGCAAATTCGAAAAGACTGTTTCAGTTTAAAAGTACGCACAATAGTGTGATAACATGCTTGGCGTGTGTTCGAGCAGTGTTTGAGTAACTCACTATTGTGCGTACTTTTAAACTGAAACAGTCTTTTCGAATTTGCAATAAAGTGGCACTTATGACCTATCAAATTGTTTGGAAAAATCTGCTGAATCGACTCGTATAAATTGTTTAGATACGATTTTGCTTAGGTTTCGAGATAAACGCCCCGGAACGAAAATCCCGTGTTATTTTCCCTATACCCCGAGTCATTTTTGCTCCACCCGTTGCAGCCAATCAGAGGCCAGCCCAGGCCAGCCCGCGTTCGGATCCCTTATCTACGTTGACCACGCAGGCCTTCCATTCAATTGCGACTCTTGTTTACTCTTTGGAATCTACCGTCCAAATTCCGCTTTTCCCGGGATTCCTTTTACCCCGTGTGGCACAAGGTGGACCAGCCCGCTGCCACTCTAAAGTTATAGCTCATTGGCTTGGACTTGGAATGAGGATGCCCCCGGGCAAAGATATTATATACTATAATAATATCTTTGCCCTCGGGCCCGAAGAGCGGCTAATAAGGGAAGTTTTGGGTGCGCTTTGCTACTCTGGCGTTAGAAAGCCGCTGAGATGACCAGGTCTGCTTGTAAGTCTAATTTCTTATTTATAATAATATTGAGAATTCCCCGAAAGAGCTGAGATGGCAGTTTGAAACCCTTTTTGCCATTTTGGTGTTAGGAAGCCCCCGAGTTGAGCAGGTTTGCTCATAGGCAAATATGGGCAGATAAGAGTGTAATCGATTACCTATACGATTACTGGGTAAGTAATCGGTAATCGTCAGACCTTTGAATGGTAATTGAATGTATTTTTCACTGATAGATAGTCATTTTTAGGGTATTTTCGATTAGATCTATAATTCTTCTGCATCTAACATGATAGGTGGCTTGTAAAAAATCAGCCCTGATTACTATAAAACAGGGATTGGGAGCCGGAGCCGTGGTTAGATCTGAATTTTATGTTCTCCTCGGCAGAAAACTTGGGGAATACTAAAATGATATACAATTTATCATTCAAATACTGAATCAAGTTATTGCGTTGGGAGCTCCCAACGCAATAACTGAAACCAAATCTTTGAAATCAAGTTCTGTTGGTGCAAGAGCCTTTGGAATCAGTATTTGAATGCTAAATTGTTACTCATTTTAGTATTCCTAGTTCTTACAGTTTTCTGCCGAGGAGATCATAAAATTCAGATCTGGCCACAGGCCACTGCTTCGGCTCCCAATCCCTGCTATAAAATCACCCTCCGAAGAAACGACGATTACGATTACTCGGTAATCGGGGGTAGGTACCTAATCGATTACCACACCCCCCTCCCCCATTTGCCCAACTTTGCTCGTATTAGGTAAGTCTATTTTTATAACTTTTATACTGTCTATATTTTTGAAGTTGTGTAGGTATTCGGGAAGTTTTGTTTAATTTAGAGTAAAAAGGGGGTTACTTCCGTCGAAGAAACCCAATGTGGGGTGCCGGCGGCAGCGCCGGATTTAGGCACGGGCAACATGGGCCGTGGCTCAGAGCGGCAGATTTCTGGAGGCGGCAAATTTTTCACTGCATTTTTTTTTTTGTTTTGTTTTTTTTTTTGGTTTTTTGTTTTTTTAATGAGTGCTGTCACAAGTGCGCTGCCGAAATTTGAGGAAAAGCTGACACGATGGTAGACGAGTAAAAAATGTGCAAAGATTCAGAATTTTAAATTGCAGTAGCGACTCGAAAGCGCGGGGCGGGCGGCTCGGTGACGATGCCAGCGGCCGGCGCATCATTTCGTGGGCATGCGTCTCATCTCTGACTTCAGGCATGTTGCTGATTTCCTTGCCGAAAACAACGCGGTGCATTAACCCGTTAAGGGCCAGACCCAGGTTATTCAAAAGGACGCCACTCTTCCGTTCATGAAGGGAAGGTAGTTAACTGTTCGTACTCGGGGTAGTTGAAATTGCCTATACGATACACGGAAGGCGACCGAAGACATCTTATCTGTGTCTACATCAATAATTCAATAGTCGCGTTTATCCGGGATGAAGACTGAAACAATGTAAAGCAGACTAGAGAAGAAAAACGAGCATACTCGGGCTTGGCCCTTAAATAAGAGTTAACTGCGAGCTGCGTTGTTCACCACTAAAATCCAAGTCATGCAATCCGTGGATCGCGGGTAGTTGGGTTTCCCAAAAAGGCACCCCTAAATTTCAATCGGCCGTAACTTTGGATTGAAAAGTCGGTTTGACTCGCGGTTTGAACCATTATTTTTCTCTTTTTAAGACCTTTTTAGCCATGTATCGTTCAATTTTGGATCATTTTTCTGAAGGTCCCCCCTTGAGCCCCCTAACCTTAAAACGGCCGCCATTTTGGAAGGGGGTTGTTTTTACGACTTTTGGGGGGTATCACTTTTTTTGTCTCTGAAAGACCTTTAAAATGATGTATCACAAGCCATACCTTTACATTTGATCATTTTTACGTAGGGCCCCCCGAAGCCCCAAAATTTTGGGGTGAGGGGGCCATGTACCCTTTTTCACAAAAAATAGGCATGTGATACATCAAAAGAAAGCCCTTGGTCTGCCCTTTCAGAAACTTCTTAGTTTTTTGAAATCCAATGATTTGGAGGGTCACAGCGGTCAATCAAAGATTACCCCTAAATTTTTTGAAAACCACCCCTAACTCAAAAAAGGGTGGTTTTTAGAAAAAAAACTTAGGGATAAAAAAGTTTTATTTTTTTATGTCGTATTAGATTCCAATGTCAAAACATACCTTTTCCATTTGATTTTTTCGAGATACGGGTACCCACCCCCCTAAATAACCCCCAAGGGGTGGTTTTGGGGGGCTGAAAATATTTTCATTGGATTCCTTGGGGTCGATATACCCACTGAAAGTTTTGCCCCCGAGGCTCAATTTTCGGCCGTTTTTGAGATAAAGATAGTGGACGGGTGGTCTGCCACACCCTGTATGTCTCTTCTAATGACAAATGAAATGACTATCAAAATTCAAAACCATCCAAGCTCGCTTAGCAGTAAACTCCACCTTCCACCCCTCACCGGTTACTTCTTTCGTAACCAAAGTTTCGAAACCACGGTCACTTGCGCGAGCCAATCACAGACAAGAAGCAAATTTTATTTCGTGACCAGGTTACGTTTTACGTGACCAGGTTTCGAAAATCGGTAGTTGACCGAAATTTCATAGACCTGTTTAGTGTGACGTCACGAAAAAAATGGTTCCAAACAAATGCTCCATCTCACTCGCTCTCGTGGGCTTTTCCGTTAGAAACAAGATCCAAATTTTCAAATGCAAATTTGTGCTAGTAAACAACAAGTTCTCTCAGATTTTATTTCACCATCGGATTCCACGTACCCTAAAATATAAACTCGCTGTATTAACATTTTCGAAACATCACGCATTAATTTACAATCACAGTTCTACCGAAGAAAGTCCTATGTTTCGTCCTTGTCCCACTCACAGTTTCTTATGGACACAGAATTCTCACGTGTTATTATACCTCGAACAAGCTTCGACACGAAGAGAGGTTAGGATGATTGAGTGTCATGGCCAAAGACATTATATGTCTTTGGTCATGGCGGTGATACTCCCATAAGAGACCGTGAGCAAGACAAGGACAAAACATAGAACATCTTTCGGTATAACTGTAATTGTAAATTCGTTTGTGATCTTTTAGGAACTGTGTTAGAGTGAAAAGATACTTTAAGGTACGTGGAATCTAATGGTGCAATAAAATTTGAGAAAACTGGTGGTGAACTAGCATGAATTTGCGTTCGAAAATGTGGATCTGATTTCTTATGGGTAAATCCCCGAGAGTGAGCGAGATAAAGCATTTGTTTGGAACCAATTTTGATCGTGACGTCATCACTAAACAGAGCAACGTACGGTTATGTACGGTGCCGTATCAAAAGGTGACCGGAAACCTCTTGGTTCCGAATTTCGAGACCTACCTCCCGAGGTGGGTTACTTACGTGAAACGTGACCGGATGAGTAGGTGACCGGAGGAAATATTTGAATTTTGAATCGCCTTGTCTGTGATTGGCTCGCGCAAGTGACCGTGGTTTCGAAACTCTGGTTACGAAAGAAGTAACCGGTGACCATTGGTTACGAAATAAAATTTGCTTAAGGCGATTCAAAATTCAAATATTTCCTCCGGTCACCTACTCGTCCGGTCACGTTTCAGTCGGTTTCACGTAACCCACCTCGGGAGGTAGGTCTCGAAATTCGGAACCAAGCGGTTCCCGTTCCCGGTCACCTTTTGATACGGTACCGTACATAACCGTACGTTGCTTGGCTCCGCCCACTTTTAGGTGACCGGAATAATAAAATTTCGGTCACCTCAAATATAACTTATACATAAGTAACTTATGTATAAGTAATCTTTGGGTCGCCTAACTCGCCTACCGATTTTCGAAACCTGGTCACGTAAAATGTAACCTGGTCACGAAATAAAATTTGCTTTCAAGCCTTATGATTGTTGTAAACGGAAAAGTTATTCAGCAAATTCCGGTAAAAGCCAGAAGCTTAAAAGCTGTGAGCTGATGTAATAAAGAACAAGTTATAAGTCAACTGGTGGACTCTGGTGGAATTAATTTTTTAAGTAAGGTTAGGGTTAGAGTAGGTCATGCCATGATGTGCCTAGAGTCCGATGTGCCCATGCTATTGGCCCATGCCCATGATGAGTGAGTGCACTGCGCTTGTTCATTCATTGTTGACTTTTTCATTCATTGTTGACTTTTTTCTGTCGGTAGCCGGTCCGGGTTCGATAGGCTGATTGGTGTGTGATTTTGTCTACTTCGATTTTGATCCCATGTATTTAGTGTGTTGCTCACTTGCTGTAAGTACTTCATTTACCTGAGGAAATATACATATCTACAATTCATTTGCAAACATTCTTCTCTGCTGACAGACTGCCGCGGTGTGTGGACGATGGAAGTTACTCAGGAAAGTAAGTACAATAATCATATCATCGGGACTCCGTGGGGGATAAAAAATGCTCCTTGAACTCTTAATCAAATTAATCCGGCATTTCATTGCCGTAATCCTTGCTAACTGGTCTTCTTTATCAGTATTTATTTTTCCTCAAAATGTTAGATTTGGAGCGGCTGTTTGGATCTCTAATTGAATCCTTTGAAGTTACTGGAAGTTTGAGTACCGCAGTACCATTCGCTGAAGAGGAAAGTTGATGACAAATCTGCCTGTGATGCAGATTTATTCGTGTTTTTTTAGGCATTCTTGGAAACAGTCGGGAGTAATTTTTAGCTGTTAGACCCCTTGAAGCCTTGAAATCAAAGCTCAAAGTTAGGGAGAATCCAGTGACTTACAGCAATGCAGTAATGCACGGAGAATAGTCCCTATGATAGAGCAAGACCATTTTGAATGTTGAGTTCTGAAAAGTAGCAGTGCTTGCTTCCGAATCGCATCACAGTGCATCGGTGAGCGATTGATTAGCAAGGCGTCAAAACTCAGCGCTCAACGAAGAGCCTTGATGCAGGTCGGAAGCAGGCACCGCTACATGTCAGAACGCGATACTCAAAATGGTCCTGCCCTATGTAACAATGATATCTTCGAGTTTCAGAGAGTGCATTATTGTCTGTAATTGACTACAGACAGCTAGCACTAGAAACTCTTTTTAGAGATTTATCTTGTCAGGGGTAATGTACCAATCCATAGGAGCATATAAACATTCTCCTGTATCGGAATAGATGTCGGACCTGTCTTTACCTTGTTTTATTTTCTGATTTCCGAAGAACACTAGGAACACCGAAAGTATGGTGGAGTGAGAGCAGGAGTTCTGAGATAATTATTTTAACAGTAAGTATAGCTTGTCCCAGAAAAGATTGGATTTGACACTTCTATGGTTTTCATGAAAACATCAGCTTCTTACGGCTCCTAACCAATCAGGTTGCTCTATCTGAGGATGGAAGCTGATGTTTTCATTTAAAGCTACAGTTGTCAAGTCCAATCATTCTTGGGACAACCTATAGAGATTGTCGCTCGAATTTAACAGGTGACAGCTCAACCTGTTTCTTGTGCTGTAGAGATGCGTTCGAGTCCCTGTAACAAGGTCTGTGTACGCTGAAATACATAGTTGCAGTTTGCGCATGAAACAAGCCTACCTGTTATCTGCCAACTCTCTTGAAATAAACAACTTCTATCCAGTAACCAGGTCATGTTTTCAATGACCAATTTCGAGAATCAGTAGGTGAGTGAACTTTCATTACTACGGTCACTTAAAAGTGGGCGGAGGCAAGCACCGTAAGGTTATGAACGGGAAGTACCGTATCGTAACCAAAAATGACCGAGAACCGCTTGGTTGCGATTTTCGAGACCTACCTCCCTCGGTGGGTTTTGTGCAATGTGACCGGACGAGTAGGTGACTAGAGGGAAAATTTGAAATTGAATCGCTTTGTCTGTGATTGGCTCTTGTAAGTAACCGTGGTTTCGAAACTCTGGTCACAAAAGAAGTGACTGCTGGTTTCTAAATAAAATTTGCTTTACGATTTCTAACCAACTAATAAAGTTGTAATGTTTAGAAGCTTGTCAAAGCTTACGTAACCTTTGAGTTATAGCTCAAAACAAAGCAGGAAGTTTGCATGATGTAAGTACAATGGTGAAGGCATCTGCTCAGAGCTGATTTCAAAATGGGGTAAAAATGTAAACAAACAGCTCAATGTTAGGTCATGTTCGCTTTTATACCATTGATAGGTACGCGCTACGTAGAAGTACTTGTTTTTAAAGTGGGACAAGTCTGACGATAGTCCGATCAGCCGACACCTAGTGGAAAAAGTTTGAGCTACCAGCTCCTTCGTGTTGTCTTATAGGTTTCTTACTTGCTTTCCGGACGTTTTTTGAATAGACTGCTGGCGCAGATGGCAATGGAGCTTTGTGCATGTTATTTCGGGGTCAGGAGTTTGATTCCTGCATTTATCCTGAAATCTTAACATTTTTCAAAATATTATTCAAGAACTCTTGAGGGGGGGGGGATCCCATCGAGACACCAAAATTTGCCCTGAAAAAGGTCATTTTTTGTGATTTAGAGAAATTTTACCGCAATGTTATCTTTGAACTCCCCTTGACAATTTGGGGACTCCGGACCTCTTCCCTCGAAAAATTCCTGGCTACACTACTGCTAACTATGTTTCTTAGTTTCTTAGTGATTTTTGCTTGGTTATCGCAAAGTCCCGCCTCTAACTTTTGAATTTTAAAATCGAAGACGGCACCGATGAAATCAATGACTGCAGCTGCGGGTTTGGTTGAAAATGTGCCATTCTCTAAATCACGCTTATGCCTGAAAGTTACTCTACCTGCTTCCACAGAACTGAACTTAAACTGTTGGGAATGAGTTATCGATTGATTTGATGTATCATTTTTTTTATTGCTTTAAAACTTGATGATTCATTTGATTTTTGCAAAAAATTGGGTCAATCGCCTTGAGAAAACTCAGTGACTAAGTAGTGTAACTCGTATGATGTCATTGTGGTATGGATGCCTCCAATTTTGTTTAAATTCTCCATTTTCAAAGAAAGAAATTTTTCTTGATACGACCTGAATTGTCGCTTAAATCGTGTGTCACAAAAATGTGCAGCAATTTCATAGGTTGTGTCACGTGACTTTTGTGCCTCCATTTTTCAGTTATATCTTTGCATCAATGACGGTTATTAATTAAATTAAAACGGAGACCGAGGGCCCAAAATTTTTGGGATGGTCTATCTCGCATGCGGATGATTGGTGAGCACTTATTGCCATTTCAAACCCCACGCAAGCTCTCACTATCCAATGTCCTGTGGGAACCGTCCGCCCCAAACATTTTTTCGGCCAGTAAGGCCTCTACTGTCAAAGCAGCTGACTTTGTGTAGATGCCTCCAATTTTGTTTAACTTCTGTTTTAGTTGAAGCCAATTTCTTGGTGTCAGTGGCGTAGCATGCAATTTGGCAATGCTGTCATGTGTCCATTTAAACCCATGTAAAAGATTGAATATGAAGGTGTTCACCAAACACCCAATACTCTAATATTTTTTGTGTGTTTAAATTGACGAACTGCAAAGTTGCCAAATTGTACGCTTTGCCACTGCTTGATGTGTTTGCCCTTCTAATCTTTATACTCTCAATTTCTAGATTTCATTTCCTTGCTGCCCAGTGTCAAAAAGGCTATCAATGAAGCGTCCTTTATTGCCATTGACGGTGAGTTCACAGGACTTAGTGATGGACCTCGAGCAAATCCTTTCGATACTCCAGAACAGTATTTTGAGAAAATCAGGCACGGCTGCTCAGAATTTTTACTTATTCAATTTGGTCTCTGTGCGTTCAAATACGATCAAACGAAAAAAAGGTAATTGAAAATAATTTTATCTTCTCTCGTGCTCTATTTTTTGCTGTTTTAATTTCTTTCCCTGCAAACTTTCTAGATCAAAGTCTTGTAAAAAAGGCCATTGAGATTCTTTGTCTAGAAAAACAACACACAATTTTTCAATAAAATGATAGAAGGCATTTAAAACTATGTTAAAAAGCTTTAGAATCTCATAAATTTAATGGCTTCTTTGAAATCAAAGTTAGTCCTAAACTTTTTTAACTCTGTAAATTTTTGTGGACCCTTCTCGAAAAGTTTCCTTTCACCTCCACCATATAGAAATTACCGTTGCGAAATCAATCATGCTAACTGTCCGATGAAAGTTTTTGGCAGTCAATATAAGCACTATCATTGTTCTAAGTGGCACCACAATCTTCCTGGAATTATTCCTGAAATCATTTTTTGCTAGTGAAAAAATAATTGCATTTTATTGAAATAATTTGTT
Source organism: Trialeurodes vaporariorum (assembly GCA_011764245.1). Classification (NCBI taxonomy): domain Eukaryota; kingdom Metazoa; phylum Arthropoda; class Insecta; order Hemiptera; family Aleyrodidae; genus Trialeurodes; species Trialeurodes vaporariorum. The sequence goes on from VMOF01000388.1 coordinate 66,545,878, forward strand.
CTTTTGTTTGTTCCAGATTCGTTCACACTGCCTACAACTTCTACACATTCCCAAATCCAATCAATAGAAATGTTCCTGACTTTAGATTTCGTTGCCAGAGCTCTTCGCTAAATTTTTTAGCTTTAAATAACTTTGATTTTAACAAATTATTTAAAAGTGGTATGCACTCTTAATTTCTCTTTGATACTTTTCTGAAGCTAAAATTTGGTTTTAATCGGTTAAAACGTTAAGTTCCTAGACTTATTCTATTGCCAGCTGTCGCCAACAATTTGTTTTTGTTGACGACAATTATTGTCAAATCGTCAACTCTGCCGTATTTTCAGAAGCCAATTGGAGGTCCTCAGTAGCTCTACTGCAACTTACCAGGTGGATTTAAAAATGACTGTGAAAAAGAAGTAAACAAAAATGAAACGTTCGAGATGTCTCAACTTGTAAACTAATATGGACTGTGTCAATACAAAGCGTCAGTGTGATTGACACACGCATGCCTAAAACCCATGTTTTACCTATGAACTTGCCAAAAAAAGCCTCAAAAGTTACAAGATGAAGCACAAATGCCTGTGAGAGGTTAAAATCACCTCGCCAACAAGCTTGGGAGCACGTCGGCGATTGTTGGCGACAGTTGTCAACGAAGAAGGAAGTGGCGTGATATTCAATGCTACCAATCTAAAATCTACCTTGTTACAACACTCGACGATAACAAATTGTTGGAAAAATAAAATACGTCTTAAGCCTGGTTTCCAATGAGACGCAAGGCCTTGCGTACTATAGCGTTGCGTTCCTTGCGTTTGGTAGGTTTGCGACGAAGGACGAAAAGTCGTTCCCAATGAACGCAAGCATCGACCAATCAGCATCAAGGATTTCAAAGGGCGCGCGTCGAAACACTCAAAATGGAGTCGGTTTGTTTACATTTTAACTTTCGACTGTGTTAGTGAGGTTAGGTTACTAGTTTCAATTTACAACAGCGCGTTTTCTCACTTTTACTTTGCATGTTTTTATTTTCGTTTTGTCTCAAAAGTTATTATTTGGTTTTACACCAGCAAGATTCTCAAATCGCAATGGCGGTTTCAGCCGAATTCTGAGCGCTTCTTCTTCTTCACTTGTTGCATTTGTTGATTCGGGACTCATCAAACGCTCACCCGACAAGCAGCGGCCAGCGAAATCCGTCTAGCTCCTTGCGCAGCGACGCAAGAGTTGAAAAATGTTCAACTCGGCCGCGTCGTTGCGTTCCGACGCAAAGGTTTTGCGTAGCATTGGGAACGATCCCATTTGATCGCGTGTATTTCAACTTCGTACCGTTGCGTCGTTGCGTAGTTTTGCGTCTCATTGGAAACCAGGCTTTATGGAGACAAAATGAGGCATCTATTCTATGGAGAAGGTTTGAAGACCAGTGGCGCATTCTATGTCTCTTGTCTTTCTCCATCAAAATGTGTATGTTTGACAAGGATAGTTAAAAGTCTGAACTTTCTCCTCCTACGCTTTTTCAAGTCATTTATTCTGCGGGAAAATGAGAGGTAAAAGAGATTGTGGTTGCGCGCCACCTTTGAAAAATTGATCACAACCATGTTCATCATTGAAAGTATCTCCATCCCAATCAGATAGAAATCTATTCTTTCCATGGGCGCCTGCAGCAGAGAGCGGGTGGGGGGGGAGTATAAGTAATATGAATTACTTTTGGCGTGTAATTTGACATGAACGGTAGCGCTCTGGTGGCAGAAATCGGCACAACGCTGAAGAATCACCATAAGATTTGAATCGCAGAATTTTATTTCTGTAACTACTGCTTCGTGTATACTCCCCCTCCCCCACTTCTTCGTTTTTTACAACGAAATCCGTTATTTTTGTAGGAATTCCTTTTTTGACCCAAGAAGCAGAAGAAGCTCTACAGGAAGAAATCTCAGACAGAGAGAAGAGCCTCTTGGACTCGTCAATCTCAACAAAAGCTCCTGGAACTCCAATCAGTGTACCTGAAGAATTTAAGGAGGATATTGGAAATGCATGGTAGGCACTTCTTTTTGATGAACTTATTGTGATTAGTGGTCAACGTGAATCCCAGGGAAGCAAAATTTTCCTAAATGTTGGAAGTTTCAAGCGATCCGGGACTTTTTTTTCACAGGATTTTTGAAAAAATCTGTATTTTGATACAAGAATCGATTTGCAATATTTTATTTGTTGGTATTTTCAGCCTTATTCTTGAAGTTATTGGCGATATATTTTGCAAAGACATACTTCAGATGATTATGTAGGTAGGAACTGACACTCTGTTTTCTCAATTATAAATTCTTTTTGGCCTGCAATTTGACATTAATTGAACGGTAGTGATCTGGTGGCAGAAATTGGCACTAAATGCTGAAGAAGAATCACCTTAAGGTTTTCTTTCCTCAAAATTTCAAAGACTCTCAAATCTGTAAAATTCAGAAGTCAAACCTCTTTTTTCAAATTTTCTAGACTTTTATAAAAATATATATTTTTTTTTATTATGGTCTGTTTTGTTTTGTTTTGTTTTTGTTTTTGTTTTTGTTTTTTTTTTACAACAGTTTTCTCAACTTTTGCTGTAGCTGAAAATGTCTGAGTTTTTTTTTTTTTTTTTTTTTTTTTTAAATGCTAGCACTAGGGCGGGTTGTAAGTGCGGCATGTAGTCATAGTGGAGTGCGGTAGTTTTCTCTTTTTATTCATTGTGTGCATCGGGGAGGGAGGGATGGAAGGTGAAGTGAAAACCTTATCTTTTGTCCCTTTTTCCCTGCGGCAGGTTGTGGAGATGGAGGATGCCACCACACACCACTGTGTAGTTAGAGCACCTGTTTCGTGTTAGTAGTCGTAGTTGTTGGTAGATTAGTTGGTGTTGGGTAATGATAAGAAATTGGTGGTGGCTTGCGAGGGAAGGTATAAGCAGGTAATTTGCTCATGATGCTGTCACTGATGGGGACCTTCTCGTGTGTCTCATCGCCGGAGGCCGGTCCCGCCTGAGTATTGGGTCTTGATGAGAGATGGAAGTAGACCCTCTAGCCAGAACCCATTCGCGTTTTTAGGTTTTTTGGTTGTCGGTTTTCGGTTATTCGGTCAGCGGTTTTTCGGTTATTCGGTCAGCGGTTTTTCGGTTATTCGGTCAGCGGTTTTTCGGTTTTTAATTTTTTTGGTTTCTCCTCGTTTCTTGGAAATTAATAGGCAAGAAGAGAAGAGTAAGTTTCTTTTCTCTCCCAGAGGACCTGAAGTGTAAACATATGAAGAGGAGAATGTTGTGATTTTGGCTAGATGAGCGCATAAGAGGATAGGAATTCAAGTGTATTCAGATTTTAGGGTGAGTGAAACACTTCCAAATTGCTCTTGAGGGTAGAGGTCATTAATGTAGCTTCAGTGGAATTGAGAGAAAAAAGAATAAAATGTAGCTAACTTGTCTGGTATAGGTCTACACACATCTCCTTGAAGACTAGCAGTCTATTGCCCCCCCCCCCCTCCCCCCAACATAACTGGTGAGGAATACCAAGGAAATTTTAATGTGTGGGACCAGGGATGTTATAAAAGTGCCGTGGCATGGTGTTTCGAGTATCAGTTATATCCCCTCCCCTCCCGTCTCCCGGCCAGGAAACATGCGTTCTTCAACGTCCATAGGGGTAAGGGCGGTAAGGGTAATAAAACCTGTCACACTTGTCACTCGAGGGTCGTATTTTGCCTGGGTTTCTGGGTCTTCTGTGAAAACGAAAAGGGAGCGGTCTCTTCGGAAGAAGGGGCGTCTTGACACTCCTCAAAGTCTTATCGTGCGTGCTTCAGTCCCCCGCCCCCACCCTTCGCGTCTCCTGGTGAACGGCTGTTGAAAATGCCGATAGCAAGATGCTCGAATTGCTCGGCTCGGAGTATCACGCCGCGTCTCGCCGCCCGAGATGTGCAGTAAAAATTGTCAAACTTGTCATTAGCGCTTGGCTTGTTGATCTAATTTCTCGTAGGATTGACGATCGTGTGAGCGGACCCTACAACTTCCCATAATCCCGACGCAGTCTACAATGTTTTACATTCCAGCGTTTTTGTTTTAACGGCGTCTTACGAACTGTACCGCCGCGTCATAACCATCATCAAATGTGAGGGTGACTTCACGGGGCTTCGATGAGCGTGAGAATAAAGATCGTATACAAATGAGTTTTCTAAAGAGTTACCAAGGTGGAGAACAGTGTTGTCATATTGTGGTGAAGGAGTCGTTACTACTACTACTATATTTCGATATTGTTAAAATGAGAGAGTGAATTATCTCCTGTAAAACATAGAGAGAAAAGTTGAACAGTTCTGAAGTGAGTTGAAGAAGAAGAATGGAGACAAGAGTTGCACAGTTGAAAAGAGAGTTGAGAGGAGATGGAGAGGCAAAGATTCTTCCGCAGTTTTTGCGGTGATACTTAGCAGAGTTGCCAGAGTTATACCCTTTTTTTAAATAAATAATTTAAAAAATAAAAAAAAAAAAAAAAAAAAATAATAATAATACACAAGAAATGAAGCAAAATAGAGAAAAATAGAGAGTTGAGAAATATTTTGTTTGAGAGAAAAAAAAAAAAAAAAAAAAAAAAAAAAAAAAAAAAAAAAAAAAAAATAGACATATTTAGAGCACTTTTCCTCCTTGAGTGCTCTAGGTATTTCCTTCCCAAACTTGAGAGTCCCTGGCAGGTCGCCGTTACTCTCCTCTTTCCTATCCTTTGTTTTGAGAATACTTTGATTGTCTTTCCTACCCCTTCTTTTTTTATGCAGTCCAGTCGTTCGCTGTGAAATATCAGCATAACGAGCCACGTGTTTGGGCGGCTGGACTTTACTACTACTACTACTACTACTACTTTTTTTTTAAATGCTAGCACTACAATAAAGAAAAATTTTGTGAAAGAAAATGAGCAATTGCAAAAATTTGTAGTACAATCTTCTCCATTAATTTTGGGAATAGTTCTTCATCTTCATCTTGTAACTGTAAAAATTTGAATTGTCCTTAAATCATTGAATAAATTACAACTCATTTTCTCTCGTTCTGTTTTTCCCCCAGCAATAAATTGCAAAAACTGCTAGATGATGGTAAACCTGGAGATACGGTAGAAATTGAGGAACCTCGAGCTTTTGTAAGGAAGCTTATCTATCAGGTCAGTCGGAACTTCACATAGATTTGTTTAACTGATTTCCTTTGCAAAGAAAATGTCAATTTTGTTGAAACAAAAATATGCAGTCTAATGGGTCTGTTGCAAACTTTTGCTGCAATGATAAAGAGTGTTTCATCGTATGTAAAATCGCCCGAAAAGTCCATTGGTGGCATCAGAAAGTCATGAAATGCGATAATGAACTCACAAGAGACGTTTAATGAAATCCAATATGGCGGTAAAATATCGAGCAATCTGTATGCATGCACCTTTAACATCCAAGGATTGCCAACGTTAACAACCTCACAGCTTCAGAGGTTATATGTTTATTTGCATTGTGATTGGGTATGATCGATATTGTGAGGTTGGCTATCCTCGGATGTTTGTGGTGCATGCATACAGGTTGCTCGATATTTCACCGCCATCTTGGATTTCATATTAGGTGTAAGTTTTGTGAAGATGAAAACCATGGATTTACAGTTGAAAGAAAGAACGCCTATTTTTCTGGAATTGTTAGCTGCCTCTGATAAAAACTTCTGTTGTTACTCTGTTAAATTTTTTTGACCATCGGATTTTTTTCTCCTGAATATCTTAATTTTCTGAATGAAATGTTCAATCAGGCAAACACAGTCTAAATGACTCTGAAAAATGTGGCAAAAACTTACACCTTGGCAACCAACTACATGCATAGATCCAACCGTTCACAACTGTCAATTACCGTATTTACCCACGGATAGTGCGCACCTAAAAATCAATTTTTTGCCGAAAAATCGGGGTGCGCACTATAAATCAGCCCCGTAAACAGTCGGTGAAGCATGAATACAAACACCAATGCTTTCCTCTGTTCAACTATAGCGGAGCACGCCCGTTATCGCGACGAAAAACTAGTTTCTTATCGGGAACTAGATCGCGAGATCGCGTTTCAAATGCGCGCATGCGCGTATACAACTTGTTTTGTTTATTTCCGCTCCCGGTAGGCCCGTACGAAATCAGAATGTCTTCCCCTCGTCCGAGACGGGTGGCGCGTCGTGAGGGTGTAGGCGTGGCTACAACAGAGATAACAGGGTGCCGTGCATTATGTTGCGTGCTCTGCCAGCAAGCGCTTGCACGCGCCACATGTCACGGGTTGCGGAAGTCGAGGTCAACCGGTTTCTTATCAGAGAGGGGAGGGTTACCTATCTTATCTGCCATCTATTCGTATTGTTACGCAAATTAGGGTTGTGTTTTGACTGACAGGTGTTTGATTTATTGCTCTGGTGGGCTGTATTAGTGCGCACTATATGTGGGTTATGGTTTTTTTTTTTTTTTTAGCTCCAAAATTTAGGGTGCGCACTATACGCGGGGGCGCACTATCCGTGGGTAAATACGGTAGTGTGCAAAGCATGGTTTTTTTTCTGTTTGAAAAGTTGGAGAGCTTTCACTTTGTATTACCAGTAATAATAGGTAATCAATCGTCTTTTTACAGGCTGTTGAGAAAGAATTCTCTGAGGACCCTCTGATCGTGGAAACAAAGAAACTAGAAAAAGCTGGAACCAGAAACTATAGGTTTGCTCTTGTAGGCACTAAAGGACAAAGCAAGCAAGAACTAGAAAAAATTAAAGCAGAGAAAGGGTTAGAAGAGTTAAAATCCAGGCTACAAGAGACTGTTGGTTTCTCAGCTGTAATCAGACTTCTGTCGGAGTCGGTAAGTACTCAACATTGAAGCACCGCATCAATTTTAAGTAACATTACAACATGCTTTTCATTTTTTTTTTTTTTAGATTTTAGTCTAGTGACTGGTTTGCCGCACTTCTCTATCTCTTCCTATCTTGAGCTAGTTGTTTCATTTGTTTTTATCTCGCACAGTCTACATTACACCCGGAACTATTTGATCTGTATGTCGCTGGCAAAGAGCAAGCCGCTTATTTATGATTAGAAAAAACTCAGATGAAGCATAATGGTTAGAGGTTGGAAAATTTTGTGGCTGTGATTCGCCGCAAAATTTTTCAAATGCTCCTATGGCCTTGAAAACTGTAGAGGAGCATCGATCACGGTCCTCTGATTAGTAAAATGCAAAGTGTGAAAACGCTATAACGGCCGTTTTTTTGGTGATTGCGCGAAATCGCCATGAATCCTCGAAATGGCCGCCAAGTTCGGCCTTTTTGAACCAGCGAAATGCGGCCTTTCGGAGCGAAATCGCGAAATTGACAAATTTTTGCGGAATTATCGTAAAAGTGCGTGCGCGTTAAATTTATTGCGATTTTTCAAGTTTTTAGCTGGTTCACAAAACCACTTGACTCTGCTACTTTTAATTGCTTAAGTGGCCTGAGTCCAATGGAAGAGAAACAATTCATGCTGGGAGCTAAAATTGAGAAGGAATTTGAAGTTTTCATCATTACATAAGTTAAAATAGGAGGGTGACGGATCATAAAACTAACTAAATTACATTATATGCGCTGTATTTTTTTCTCTATGATGCAAAAAGCATCGCAGAAATATCACCGAAATCAACAAAAAATAACACAGAAATCAACGAAAAATAACATCGAAATCAGCCAAAATTAACGACAAAATTTTCCAACCTCTAGTAATGGTATCTTACAGAGTAATCATATCGAGATTTGATTTAGCTCATTCTGAAGCTAATAAGCTAATGATCATATCGATATCTACAGATTAAGTTTTTCTCGACTGTCCCTCTTTTTATGAGCTTTTAAAGCGGTCAAATAAAGGTGTTCAAACACACTTCATCTGAAACACCGTGTGTAAAAAAGTAATAAAAATAAACCTAATCTAATGAAACCACCATTTTCATCTGCTTATTAGCTTTCAAATGAGCTGATGTACCTAAATCTTGATACAATTATCCTGTAAGTCAACATTACGTTTGATCTGAATTTTTCGTGATCCTAAATGAACGGCTTGTGATTTGCCTAGGCAAATTTCCTCTGCAGTTTTTGCCTTTTACTTGCCCTACAGTTGCTAAGCTAACTATTCCTGGGTGTTTTAAAACATGTCTTATAAGTCTAGTTCTTCTCCTATTATCAAAATTTTACATATGCTTCTTTCCTATCCTACTCTCTCTAAGACCATTTCATTCCTTACTTTGTCAGTACATTTTATTTCAAGCATCCTTCTATAGCATCACATTTCAAATGCCTCGATACTTTGTCTTAGTGCCTTTCCTATATGGTCCACGCATCTTATGAGGCCACACTTGTCCGTACCGCATCAAGCATCGCCGCTATTTTTGTCAAAAATGTAAACAAACACTAAGGAGAAGGAGAAAGAAATTTTTAGGGGAAAAAATCCCTGGGTTGGGCCAACCAAGGTTGAGATCTCGCGTAAACAAGGCTATTGATGCAGGCTTTTGGTAAAGAGCCAAAAGTATCAAATGTGTGTGTCAATTTTTTTTTTTTTTTTTTTTTTTTTTTTTTTTTATTGTATTCTTGACTATTCATTTATTTTTTCTGTTTCTTTCCTCTCCTAGGGAAAACTCATTGTTGGGCACAATATGTTTTTGGATATTTTCTACACAATATCTCAGTTCTGTACGCCTCTTTCAAGCAATTACGAGGAATTCAAAGAAATAGTGCATTTCACTTTACCCAAGTACGTATTTTGGTTGAAATCTGTATTTAAGCTATTATTTTTGTTACGGACATAACATTTATCAACGTCAAATTGAGACATGGGCGCCCGCGGGGGGGGGGGGGGGGGGGGGCACTTGCCCCCCCTGGAATTCAAAATAGTCAAAATTTCCCGAAGAAAAATGAAAGGACCAAAAGAAAATGAAATGTGAATCTAAGGAGTAATATAGTTGACGAACTTTATTATTAGTTTATGTTGTAATTTAACTCACTTTTTGCAAGGAATAGTAGAATTATACATTCACTACCATTATATCATCTGTCGTCCGTTTTTTATAATATCAAACACGTCAAAATTATTATTATTTGGATACACCTTAAATGGCTTAATAATTGTTCACTATTTGTATGAAGAAAAAAAAAAAAAAGTATTCCCTTTTTCCCCTAGACCTTCCATCGAGGCTCAAGAATTTTGCCCCCCCTTGGAAATTTTTCTGCGGGCGCCCATGAATTGAGATGAAAGCAAATTTATCCATTTGGAGGAAAAAATTGAAAAAATATAAACGTATGGAAAGGAATGGGCTGGACATAACTAGAGTCCCTATATATGAAATAGTCTCGCCATACGAGGTTCCATCTCTGATTGGCTGCTGAAAACTGAAAATGAAGAAGGGGTCTATGAAGCCTGGAAAGCGCAATAGGAGTTTCGAGTTTAAATTGGGAAATTAACCAAAATCGATTTTCAAATATTCAAGAACACGCAAATATTTTTGGTCAGCTTTTTGGAGTAAATACTCCTACGTGTGTCGTTTAACGGAAGATGGTAGATGACAGCTTGCCTCATGTCCTGCGCTGTTGGTTCATTCGCGTCTGCGCATCGAATCTCAGTGCGCAGAAACCTTGACTCGCCCACAGGGCAGTAAAGAAGCCGATTTACTATCTGCCAACTCTCGTGAATTGACCTCTATCTACTTTCGATTTACTCCCCCCCCCCCCCCCCCTAGTTTTCCCCAAATTTGTATGATGCGTTTGTAATTCCTCTCACTCTCTGCCTTCTCAGATTAATAGACACTAAATTGATGTGCGCTTTGGCTCCTCTCAAAGATTTAATTAAATCAAGCGTGCTACCTCATCTGCTAGAAACAGTACAAACTGAACCTTTCGAAATACAATCAATGGGTAAGATTTTTGTTGTTTGTACATATTTAAGTGGAGCGAAAAATGCAGTTTAGGGAAAACCGTGTTTAAAGTTTCAATTTGTGTTTTGCAGCGGCTTAGGCCAATAAATCCGACCAATGTAATTTTTTCCTCACCAACCGGGCCAAAAAGAACCTAAATATAGATAAAAGAATGTTTAATTGGATCCCAAATAATTTTTCTATTTGGGTACGATATATGTTTGCTGTTTGTTTGCTCAGAATGGGACTGTTTCAATGAGAAAAACTAAAAGCACTGACTTTTAATGAGTTCTAGAGATTTTTTCAACCAAAATAACTCCTCCAATGCGAAAGAAAAAACCCTTTCTAAATAGAAATGATCTGGCAGGTATGAGAATCAACTCGTACATTACTATTGGAATTATTGGATTTTTGATTTTTTCTTTTTTTTTTTCCACAACTGCTGAGCCAGAACTGAAATCTAGATCTAGTTAAAGTAAGTACGACCAATCGAGACGTATTTCCTGATCTTGGTTTGGTTTGGTTTTCCCCGGTTTCTCTCGTTCGAGTTTTCAACTATATTTCCAAGAATGTAGCGTGCTACCAAATCCTCCAATAAATTTTTTTCTCTGTGCATGGCCTTTACCTTTCTGAAGAGATTCTCTCTCACAAGGTGATTTTTTTTCACCCGGATTATATTTTTCTAAGTGTTAATCCTTTCTGTGTGTAATTGTGTGTTATCTTTTTATAGAGGTGGAAGGAGCAGGTTACTCTATAAATAGCCGGAAAGAGCACGAAGCTGGCTACGATGCTTTTGTAACAGGCGTTTGCTTTATAGCAATGTATGACCATTTAAGTAAGTATAAAATTGCTCTTTCTCTTACTAGAGCGTGCAAAGGCGGACTAGAGTTTCGTGACCAAATTTTCAGGATCGATAGTTCATAAGATTCTATTGTTGATGTATTTTGCCGATTTTACGAATGGGCCCTAGGGTTGGAGAAAAAAAAGGGGCCCCTTGCATCACCGTAAGTAATCTTCACGGACAAGCACCTTCCAATGAATCTAGCTTGGCCGAGAGGATAAGAGCACCAATGGGCAATGGAAAATATTGTGGTTCTGGGTCCGATTCTCGCCGCAGTGTCTGTATTTTTTGCTGTGTACTTTCGCATAATTTTTTTTTTACTTCAGCAAACTAAGTATTTTTCAGTTTGGACAACTTGATTGATGAGCCTGAAAACAGTTACTGTGCTGAAACTAAACTTTTGAACAAAAAGAACTTTGCACGGAGATCTTACGTACACAGGTGTAGTAGTTGAAGATGGGGGGAAAATGGCAATCGTGAATATGATTTAAAAACAATTATTTTTTTTACGATTTTTAGGAGGAAAAAAAGAAAAGAAAAAATATGAAACAGATTTCACACTTAAAGGCGTAAGATCCCCATGCAAAGTTTGTTTTGTTCAAATGTTTAGTTTCTGCATATTTACGGTTTCAGGATCATCAACAGAATAATCCGTGATATCTAAAAAATTATCAGTTGGTTGAAGAAAGAGTAAAAATTTGCAAAAGTTCTCCGCAAAAAATAAAGATGCTGTGGCGGGAATTGAGCCCGGTGCCGCAAAACTTTCTTGCAGCAGTCTTACTCACTTGGTCGCACCGGATTCGTTTGAAGGAACTGGTGACTGGAGACTACTTTGGTGTCCCATGGTCCCTTTTTTCCTCTATCTCTGGGGCCCATTCACAAAATCGGCGAAACTCGTCAACAATAGAATCCAATGAACTATCGGTCCTGAAAATTTGGTCGCAGAACTCGGGTCCGCCTTCATACCATCCCCTTGTTATTCCAGTGTTTTACCTATTTATACATATTTTAGATTAATGATTATTCATCCTTCTAGATATCCTTTTATCTACTAACTACTAATTTGTCTACTTATTTTATTTTTATTTATTAATTTATTTATTTACTTAAATATTTACATAAATATTTATCTATTCATTAATTCGGTGGAAAACAAGGGGCAGCCACTGTCAAAAATACAAAAGAGCAGTGAAGATCCAACAGAAAGACTCAATCAGAAGTAGAGGCACCTTTTTCCGTGGCTGCGATTCGCGTGAAATTTTGAAAACACCGCAAATCGAGTTCGGACCTGCTCCAAGTACCTCAGGGTGCTTCGCTGATTTCAAAAATGTCGCGCGACAAAACGTGAAATCCGGACTTTTTCCGCGAAAATGCAAAATTTGGCATTTCACGCGAAATTTCCCGCAAAATCGGCTAATTTTTTTGTGATTTCGTGACGTGACAAAATTTGCGATTATGTGAATTTAAGAAAACCGGTGACACGTCTTTCAATCTCAAGCAGACGCATCACACAGTACATTGAACAGTTGAATCTAACAATGGAAAGAACAAGGTCAAAACTCTAGTCTTGGGGAGGGTTTTAACCAAAAAATTGCGCTGGAAGAAATTTCAAGCCCATTTTTGCATCTCTGTCCGCTGGATACCTTTTTTTCTCCTTTACTACCTCTTAAGAACACGTAAAACCTGTCGCTTGTTATGCCACTGGAAAAAAAAATAACCAAATTTTGTAGCGTCGCAGAAAAACAACTAAAACACCAAAGTTGAACTTTTTTTATGAAGAAATCTCCATTTCAACTTGACGAAATGAAGAATTCGAACTTGACGATAAAAAGGTGCCTCTAATCAGGAGACAAAGAAAAAAGTTTGTATTTTATTTTTTCACCTGGAAATGGTCCAAAAACGCTATGTTTGATGTTTCAAAATTCAAAGGTGTGTGCTCCCTGATCCACTCTCCAGAAAAACTGCCAGACCTAGATCTGCGACCAGTCATGAATGTTATCTGAATCTTAGAATATTTGTAATCTTCGAAACTGATTAGTTTTGTAAAACTTCACTATTGCTGTTTTGAAGAGCTGCTCTTACCAAACCTATAATCTATTCATTCATCAAGTTTTTTTCGTTATAAATTTGAGCCTCTCTTGCAGACATTGTAGCTTTTAACCCAGAAATCCTCTAAACTATAATTTTTGCTGTACATTCAACTGTTTTGATTAATTTTTCCCTTGTTAATTTCCATCCAGATTCTTTAAAAAAAAACGATGCTATGGATTACAGTAGCTCTTACCTAGTCAATTCACCCACATTAAAAGACTTCATTAACAAGTGAGTATTGATATTTTGTTTTTGTTTTTTTGCTGTCCTGGTCATTCCCAAGGCAGCGTCTGCCTAAGCGGCATTTGACTTGTCCGTCCCTATGGAGATCTGTGGAAGCAGGTTCTCCTAACCTGTAGCCTTTGGGATATCTCAGAACTGTGGTGACGATCAACCTACTTATCCATGTGTAAAGATCAAGCATGCAGCAGTATTTTTGTGATTCTAGAAAATAACGTCAAAAATAAGTCTGAAAGTACCAAAAAATGGAATATCGCATTTCGATACAAGAATTGATTTGTGATGTTCCATTTTTTGGTACTTTTAGCCTTATTTTTGAAGTTGGTGGTCAAGTGGGGAAGTGCACGCGGAAAATAGGCCCTTACAAAAGGTGCACTTGAGCCTCTGCCTTCCCAAGTCTATAGTAGTACCTTCACGAAAAAAGTGACTGGCCAGGATCACACCTTGTTCAATGTTTCATGTTCAACACACCCCCCCTGTACAGCCACTGTTCATCCTTCAGATAGAACAGCCCTCCATAGTTGACCACCGGCTATTTCAGCCTTACCCCCTCTACAGTAAATTACCTGGCCAGGCTCTGAGAGTGTTTGTGACACAGGAAGCTGAAACAAATGAGAATTTTGTTCCCTCTCCCCTTGCCCCCTTGGTTCTCTATGGTGATGCAAGGGTTAATCAATGTAAGATGGGGATAACAAGGGAAAATATCAGAGGAAGGACATCCCGACGACAAGCCACAGTATGCAGCACAGCAATACGGCTAAGTATCACCCGCACAGGAGCTTAACCCGTTTTAAAACGAACAACAAGCGATCGTCATGGTAGACCTTCTGAAGGATGTACTTCTAATGATACACAACACTTCATCATAAGCAAGATAGACAGTAAATTATTGCACAATTGCAACTAATGGGACTAAAGATAACCATCCTACGGAAATAAAGTCTTCTCTACAACCTGGCACATCCCTACAGGAACTTGCCTGCTTGCTTACCTCCAACTTAATGGAAATAACCGGACAACGCCATACATGCATTGGAAAGGGAATTGCTGATCAAACCTGGAAATGGGAGCACTACGATTCTAAACGCTAAGAGAAATACGCACTTAACGCACTTAAATTTAAGCTTAGAAATTGAAAAACCCTTGCACACCTCCCGAAGACCCTCCTTTGGCTACATAAGCGTAAACATCAACCCTTATTACGCCGTGTATAGTATAATAATATCCCTTCTGAGTAATTGTGAATTGTTGAAGCTTTGTGGGTCATGACGCTGGTGACCGCCGTTACGGGGATTTTCCGAAAAGTTGCAGCAATATGGCACGTGGTTCTTGACTCTCCTCTCCTGCCTCAGCCGAACAAGGTTCCTCATAACCTTGCCAGCAAGACCTACAAGATTCATCTACCTCCACTCCCACACTCCCGTGGTTGTCATTGTAACATGATTTTGGACAGTCCCTCAACTGAATTGCTATAGTAATAAGATGGCACGTGGTTCCTAACTCTCCTCGAACTGCTATAGTAATAAGATGGCACGTGGTTCCTGACTCTCCTCAAACTGCTATAGTAATAAGATGGCACGTGGTTCCTAACTCTCCTCGAACTGCTATAATAATAAGATGGCACGTGGTTCCTGACTCTCCTCGAACTGCTATAGTAATAAGATGGCACTTGGTTCCTAACTCTCCTCGAACTGCTATAGTAATAAGATGGCGCGTGGTTCCTGACTCTCCTCGAACTGCTATAGTAATAAGATGGCATATGGTTCCTGACTCTCCTCCCCTGCCTCAGCCGAACAAAGTTCCCCATAACCTTGCCACCATGACCTACAAGATTCATCCTCCTTCACTCCCACACTCCTGTGGTTTGTCATTGTAACGTGATTTCGGACAGTCCCTCAACTGAACTACTATAGTGCGAATCTGTTGCCTTTCTTCGTGGTGGCTCTCATCACTGAGGGTTGCACACCACCACGAGATTGGCATATTTTATTGTTTCATGTCCAATATGTGTGTAAATTGTCAAACTAATTCTTGTCTCCTCTGTTATAGAAGTTAATGTATTAATGTCCAGATTCTTAATCAAGAAAATATATTAAGAAGTCCAGAATTTAAGCTCATTGTATTGTAGAATGGAAAAGGAAATTGTCATCGTTCAGGCAGGAGCGGTTGAAGTAGCTGTAATACCAGGGGATGGAAGCTGCCTCTTTAGAGCCTTGATACACCAGTGGGAATTGAATGGGGGTAGGCAAGGCAACCTAAACATTCCGAGATTGCGGCTTATGATTCAGGATTATTTGCTTAGCCACATAAATGAGCCCACCGTATTCTATAATGTTCTAGAGACATGCAGAATGGATAGCAGGTTCATGGAAGAGCACATTAGATACTCGGATGAGGTAAAAGTTCGGGCCTTCCTACAATATTTGGGTCATGTTCAGACCACTTATGGCGGAGCTGAGGTTATAATAGCCTTTGCAAACCTATTTGCCTGTAGTATTAAAAATTTTCAATGAAGAGGGACCTGAGTACACCATTGGGACGCAAGGCCCAACACTGCAAGTGTGCTACAGAATTGGTGCACAACCTGGGTCGAGAACTCATTACGACAGTGTATTAAATGTGTTCACAAACATCAGTTGCGACCCCAGGCTAATTCAGCACGAGGTCTTACCTAAAGTACCTAATACAGCAATAAACAATGAAACAATCACCAGAAAAACCAACGTAGAGAAGAGGAAATCACAAGACTCCAAGCATAGCAACAAAAGAAGGAACAAATGTAAAAAGCAGCAACCTTCAGGACCTGAGAATGAAGTGCAGATTCATAACAGGATGGATAACAACATACGATCCCCACAAGTACCACAAACCAGATATGACATCAGAGCGACTAGCCTCACACCCAACGTGAGCACACCCATGATGCCTGAGAGAGAAACTGTTCGTGTCATCACGTGGAATGTGAGCTCTTGCAATGAGACTGCGAAACAGAAGCAAATTGAAGACGTGTTAGAACAATATGATCCAGACATAGCCATTCTACAAGAGACACATCTTGTGAACTCAACTTTTTCCACTCAAAGATTCATATGGTACAACAGTGGAACAGCAGCTGAAGAAAGATCGTGCCAAGGAGTAAGCATCCTCGTCCGCCAAGGGTCAGAAGTCTTGAGCGTTAAATGCTGTTCACAAGATATCATCGCAATAATGATACAAATACTTGGAAAAAAATACGAAATCTTTGGATGTTATGCTCCCACCACAGGATCCTCCGAGGCTGAAGATTTCTTCAGTACTCTTCAATCCAAACTTTTAGGTGTTAGCTCTGAAAATAAGCTGATAGTTGCCGGAGACTTCAATGGTCATCTAGGGTGGATGGACCAACTACCAGAAGATACTCACCTTATAGGAAACATCTTAGGCCATGTGCGTACCAACAGCAATGGAGAAAGCTTGAAGAATGTTGCAAGAAATTACCATCTGAAAATTGCCACAACTTTTGGAGATAAACGCAGAAACTCCTCTTTATTTTGGACTTGGCAAAGAGGAGAGTACAAATCTCAACTTGACCACATTCTCGTACGAGGATTTTGGGCTAGGGGGGCTGGATGTAAAGCCAGATTTGAAAACTCTGTCAAGACAGATCATAAAATGGTTATGGGAACATTTACTCTTATGAAGAATACAACGCAAGAACCAGCTGCTGACCAGCATGATGGAAATGGAGACAACATTAGGGTCAGAGAAACGACCCCACCTAGTAACAACTATGATTATAGGAATTGGAATGTGACGGCGCTTAGAGACAAGAGGATAGGTGATAACTTCCAACAGCACATCAAGGAGCAGGTCAACATTATGGAAGCAAACCAGATCACACCCAGCTGGAATGAACTGGCAAACATTGTATGCTCCGCGGCTGATAAAATATTAAACATACCCTCCTCACCCATTACACCCGGAACAAGAAAATCAATGGCCAAGTATAGAAAAGCGCAATTTGTTCAGAAAAGAAGACCAGGTTGTAGAGAAGCAAAGGCCCAGCTGAGACAGTCCACGGCCGCTCTAAGAGCAGTCAAAAAACAACATAAGGAGAAACGCTTTGCGGAGTTTCTAGACAAAATACATAAATACAAACCATCAGAGAGACTGCGTATCATGTACAAACATATACATGCCCATCGGAGAAAACCAAACCAACGCCGGGCAGAACCAAAAATTTCATTGAGAGACTGGGAGATGTACATGAAGAAAACATTAGGACAAAAGGACACTACACCCACAAGCGGAGCTAATGCCCATTCAACAGATACCACAAACATCGAGAACGAGTCAATCCCTGGACCAAGCGCCGCACAATTACAGATAATTGTTGGGAAAATGAAAAGTGGATCTGCTCCTGGACCTGACCAGGTTACTGTGGACCTGCTGAAACAATGCCCCAATGAATTCTACAGGAGTCTGGCAAAATGTTTCTCAGCGATATGGGAAAAGAATGAGCCACCGGACGAATGGTTTAAAGCAGTAAGAGTACCCATACCAAAAAAGACGGCTGCAAAAGAACCAGGTGATTATAGGTTAATAACACTGAGTAGCGTTGGCTACAAAATATATAGTAGCTACCTTCTCGACCAACTGAGAAAACATATCAGTGAAATTCCAGCCTATCAAGCTGCGTACCTACATGGAAGATCAACAGATGACCACCTGTTCACACTACGCCGAATCCTAGACTCCCTTTGGAATTCTGGAAGGAAAGTCATGGTATTATCTTTGGATCTACAGAAAGCCTTTGACACAGTAGACCATTCTGCAATTCTTAAAATGCTGAAATCCTATGGTGTACCAGCAAGTTTAATTGAGCGAATAACTAAAGCTTGTTTACCTGGAGACGTTTGTGTCAGGTGGAGAGGTAAGTATACAAAATATTTCCAGGTTAACAGAGGAGTTAAGCAAGGATGTCCAATCTCTGGGATGCTTTTCATATTGGTACTCCATTTCGTCATCAAAGCAGCATCAGAAAGGCTACCATTCTTTACGGTAGAACAAATAGAAGACATGAAGTTCCCTTGCATACTTGCTTTTGCAGATGACATAATTATACTGTTTGAAACGGAAGAACAATAGCGGAACTTCTAACTGTTTTGTGCGAATTACTAGCAGAAGTTGGACTAAACGTAAATTGGAGTAAAAGCTGTGTACTAATAAGAGACCCGGAAGGACAGAAGGAGAGACCTGAAGACGTACACGAAGAAACCCACTTGTATTTCGGAGACTTCAAACTACCTAAAGTAGACCACTTTCTGTATCTGGGATCTACCATAACAAGTAGTTTAGAACGACCGCAAACAATTAGAAACCGAGTTAAAGCAGGATATAAAGCTTTGTATAGTCTACTACCCTTCCTACAGGAGAACCGACTACCATGGGACTTAATCTCAATACTGTATACCAGCATCATCACACCAACAGTCGTGTATGGCCTGAAAGTAGCAGCAGTGACCCGACAAAACAGAATATCCTTGAGGCACTTTGAAAGGAATGCTCTAAAACTGCTTATTAAAGTAAGCTCTACAAAGCCAACGGACCTTAGAGTATCTTCTTTAGTCAGAAACCTCACCATCACTCGGCAAATCGCAATCTCAAGAATTCAATACTGGGGCCATGTAACTCGGAGACCTGAGGGACACCTCTTGAAACTTGCTGAGTCATTTGTGGGTGGACCTCGGAAACATGGACGCCCATGCCTAACGTGGTCTGACATGCTTCAGAAAGCCATCAGATGGTCTGACCATTCATCAGAAATATGGAAGGAGCTGATGCAGCAACACAAGATCCCAAGGGCCATACTACAAAGCATCCGTGAGAATCCAGAGCTGTCTGACACCGATCCAGAAATTAAATCTGAAGACTCTGATGGTTGTGTAGTAAGCAATGAAGATGAGGATGAAGAAGATAGATGGTAGATTAGCATTTAAGTTGTGTATGTGGTAGACACTTGGATTATATGGTAAAGGTAAGGAAATCAGTGTGCTAATCAGCATGTCAATAAAGAAGTGGGTCAGCAAAGATCCAGACAAGTGTTCGGCATATCTAGTCCAGCTGAGATCTGGCATCTAACTTCCTACTCCGCTGCTGACATACCCTACAGCCAGCTCCCGCTACTTGGTAGTTATAAACTAATTATTAATTTATCAGTGACAAGTAGCCGTATATCTTACAGGAGATTGCTCTGAAGAGAAATATTGTCCCCTTTACCCTGCAGGCAGCTGAAGCCACTTAAGACTAATGGCACTTTTGGGGAGGTTCTTTGCTTTTTCAGATTCAACAAGAACGTTTTTGTTTTTTATGTTTTTTATGTTTTGTTTTTCTCTCCAGTATTACAGGTACAGATTTACTATCCCTTACCCTACTTCTCTTCTCTCAAACCCTACAGTCAAAAGAGAATATTAGTGTCTGAGTTCTGTCTTCTAACTTTCTATCCCTTTTCACCACAAACCACTCAACGCAGAGCATCTCGTTTGTCGGAGTTCTGTTTCCTGATTCCCACCGCCTTCTTCCCCTATACCACTCATCTACACAGAGCATCTCGTTTGTCGGAGTTCTGTTTGCTACCTCCCTTTTTTTTCTCCCCCATACCACGTGTCAACGCAGAGCATCTCGGTTGTCGGAGTTCTGTTTCCTGCCTCCCCTTCTTTTCCCCCCATACCGCAGAGCATCTCGTTTGTCGGAGTTCTGCCACCCTTGCCCACATTCTCCTACCCAACACAGAGCATCTCGTTTGTCGGAGTTCTGACACCCTTGCCCACATTCTCCTATCCAACACAGAGCATCTCGTTTGTCGGAGTTCTGTTTCCCATAACCTACCCTTCAAAAAAAAAAAAAAAAAAAAAAAAAAAAAAAAACCAGTCCAGTCGTTCGCTTTGAAACATAAGCATAACGAGCTATGGCTAGCAGCTGGGGCGGCTGGACTTTCTACTTCTACTTCTACTTCTACTTCTACTTTTAGCCTTATTTTTGAAGTTATTGACTAGATATTTTGCAGAGACGTTCTTTAGATGATTATCTAGTTACTGACTTTCTGTTTTCTGAAATATAAGTTACTTTCAGCCTATAATTTGACATTAATCAAACGGTAGTGCTCTGGTGGTAGAAATCGACACTAAACGCTGAAAAATCACCTCAATATCTTTATTTTTATTACCGTGATTAAATTATTAATGTTTTGTTTGGAATCAAGGGATGCTTTGAAACTCTGTTTGTGATATCTTCTTGTCTGCAGTAAATTGATCCGTATTTACAGTGAAATTCTTTGTTTCGGTAATTTAATTGCGCTTCAAGATGATGGCAGTTTTTTAAAATTTTAAATTTATCACAATTTCTCTTTCCATGTTTGAGATTTCTTCATTTCTTTCGTTCACAGAATTTTCTTGATGAAGAGATACGACTCACCCTTTCTGAACCTAGCGGGAAGAGATCGTAAGTTCCCTCTTCTTTCTTCACTAAAGCTACTTGATAGTTTCAATTTTATTGAAAGCCTCTTTTTCTTATCTCAAGAGAGTTGAAAAAACGCTGAGTCCTGACGGATTATGCTTATTAGCCATTCAAGATGTCAGGCTTTGCCATTCTGACATGTGCAGTTGGCGAATCAAATAATGCCAGTAGACACCTTAAATGTTGGCAAGGTAGGCCTTCTGCAATGCTTCAATGCACTGTGTTAAGTATTGCAGGTTGCCTATCTAAACCAATATCTAAGGAGTCAACTGACATTGTTTGATTCGTTGACAGTACATACAGATAGCATTGGATCATACAGCTTTGTATTTTTAGTACAACAGAATACAGGAGAATTTGATCACTCTTTTTCTGCTCTAATCAAATACATTATAAAAAAAAAAATTAGCAGTAGCTCAGAATATGGAAAGACTGTGTCAGTACTGGTGAGGTCATTGTGCCTTGCGTTTAACCTTTTCACAGGAAAAGTTGCAACACTGCTGAACTAAAAAGAAAAGTAGACAGATCGAGATAATTTCTCTTTGCACTGCTGTATATTTATTATTTACTGTCATCAATGAGAGTTAACATTTGTGACCGAAAAAATTCGGAAAGAGCAAGGAAAGCGGAGAAATGTGAAACAAAAGCGGATTAATTGTCGCTGGTCTCTCGAATCTGAATCGTGCATGAGAGGGGAATAATGGGCGTGCAGGGTGAGGGAGACTTAAATTGTTTTAGATAGAATTCAGCAGATATAGGGGCAAAGGAAAGAATGTTCAAAATGGGCTGGCCGGACTCTAAGTTGAGCCGAGATGTGAAGCGGCGCGGCTTGTACCAGAGTCCCTTGATGGAAATATTGTATAGGGAGTACCGACACGACGCTTTATGAGTTTTGACAGGAGTCGATTTTGTCGACCGCGTGAACGCATTCGAAGGTTAAGTTCAACAATGGACCAGTGGTGGACTGGCGGATTTGCCGGCATTCCGGTCCGTTCCCATATGTTCCTCTACGAATCGACTCCTTTCGTGTGGAGCCTTCGATGTCGTCGACTCCTGCTCGACTCCTTGAGAGCCTAAAACCAACGACCAATCACAACTCGTTGAGCTCGTGTCGGTACTCCCTATACAATATTTCCATCAAGGGACTCTAGCTTGTACTACTTCATCATTGCGAGCTGACGCACGAGAGAAATAGTTCCGGTCTTTGAGATCTAATAAGTAATAACTTATATACTGGGCATGGGATCACTTTGGTGCTGTGAGAACTTTTTGTAAAAAAATTGTTATCTGTTGATTTATGATTCTCAAAAAACATTTAAACACAGGCCAGTTCCCATAATGTTTGTGCCACGTCCTTTCTTCGTGTAACCTTTGACAAATTTGCTGGAATCGTGTAATTTCAAAAGGTGATTTCCGTAAAATTTTGAAAAATTAGATAATTTAAGAATTTAAGGCCTAACTTTTGTGAGGCTAAACACAGTACCACCAATCTGCCGTGCTAAGGAAGAACGCCGAAAACGACATGTGTTACTTAGACTGTTTTTGCTGTTTAGACCTCTATTCTTATCCTGAGTTCCTCTTCAGGAGTTTATTATTGTTGTGCCTACCTGGTCACTCAACTCTCTCTAACAAAGGCTCTCCGCCCGTCCAAGCATTTAGGAAAGGCCAACTGTCTATTGTTCAATACTGGAATCCTTGGAAGGACAAACCATTTGAGGCATTGAAGGTTTAAGATTGAGGGTAAACTGAAAAATGGGGAACTTGAGCTACATTGCAAAAACAGCATAAGTAACAAGGCATTGAAGGTTTAAGATTAAGGGTAAACTGAAGAATGGGGACCTTGAGCTACATTGCAAAAACAGCATAAGTAACACATGTTGCTTACGGCGTACATCCTTAGCACGGCAGCAAAAGTGTTTTTTTTTTTTTTTTTATCATACTTTTTTCTTTACCTGTTCACATCCTCTCCTACTTTTTAAGTGGAATTTGTCTCTTTTTATTTTTTCAGCTACTCCTTTCAGAAAAAATGTTTTTCACACAACATTCCCAAGGGAATGGCAAACGCACGACATCATCAATCTCTTCAGTGCTTTTAGTAAGTCACTTTCATGTAAACTAATTTGTAGCAAGTTTATTAGTTTTTCCAGGCTAGGTAATCTGATGGTTCTTCATCAAAACCTTCTTTTAACCGCACATCTTCGTTCCAAAGTAAGAACTGTCTAATGGCAATCGGTGTCGTTTGGCATTGTTGCAATTTCTTCCTTTTCAACCCTCGCAAATCAGCCATTTCTTGGAGATTTAATGTGAATCCCTGCAGTAAGATACTGTCCATGGGATTAAATATAAACGGGCAAAATGCCATACTGTCATACTGATTAAGAGGCTGATTCTGCTTTTTTGGACAAGACGAGACAAGATAATGGGAATCGAACAGCGCTATTGGTTTAAATGGTGTCGCGCAACAGATTTTGAGCCATTCGATAGACGGAGGGGTTGTATTTCTGAAATCAATGACTCAAATGACTCAAAATCTGTCGCCGCTCAAACCGTTGGGAATCATTTATTCCTGCTATCCCGTCTCGTCTTGTCTGAAGGAGCAGAATTAGCCTCCAAAGCCATAAAGCCTCTAGACTGCCTTTAACATTTAATCTATGAGTAACATAAATTACTTAATCAACGAGTAACATAACGTTTTTAACTGTGTGCAGACTTTCACAACTTGTTAAAATTTTGCTGTTAGATTCAATTATCTAAATGATCCTCACAATTTTTTTACTATTACTTTGCCCCTTCATTATTTGATGACCCCAAATATATCAAGACTCATCTTCATGCTTGAAGTAATCAATAACCTCATGTTATGTAATGTTAGAGGAATTCCAAGGATGAACAAATCGACGGTCGGCATGGATAGGGAGGGGCGTAACTCCTTTTCCATAATTTTCGACACTCGCTAACTTAAGTCCTTCTGCCTGGTCTATCTGTTCATTTTTTCAAGTTTTGATGGTGCATTTGTGTTCCTACAACAGTAATCTATAGGAATTAGGTTGTAAAACCCATCTAGATGCAAAGACTGGCTCAAAATACGTATAAATCAATCAACAACTCAAATCAGCAAAATTTTGACTCATGCACCGTTTAAATGTTCGACCCTTCTTACAATCAACACCTTTTTTTCCCCCCCGCAGATATCTCTAACCGTTCTTTTCGTACCTTTTCTTTCAGGTGAAGTGGACATTGTTTGGATTAGTGACACCTCTGCTTGGGTTTCACTCACAGATAGAAGCAATAGCACCATTCAAAAAGTGATGAAGAATTTAGTAGATAGCTCTGAAGTGAAACAGTTCACAGTAAGAACCTTTGCTCAGTATCAGGAATTACTCAGTAATTTATCAACTCCAACTAATTCTGAGAAACGACATTCAAGGCCGTATTCGTTTATTAGGAAACGGAAGTTCAACACCTCCTCCAATGAAGTTCAACCTAGTCGAGCAGAAAAAATCCCTAGAACGGAACCACCTTTACTTCCTGCCTCATTGTTAGTATTATTAATAATTGTTTCATTATTCCGTCTCACGTTTTACGTAACGCGTTGTACGGAACGGTACAGCCTTTATTGTGTTGTCCTGCTTGCTATGTTTAAAATTTTGTGTGCCTGATGCATGGAACTTTTTGAGTTTGAGTGTGTTCAAACAGCCTGATGTTGAAACACAGGTCAGTTTGTCTGCATTTCACTGGAAACGGGAATGGCTGTGTGTGAACCGTAAAGCATATTTTATTTAGTAACCAGGTTCGGTCCCAAGGTTATAGTCTATAGATTAAAGAGGTATGCTCAACTGACTTCGCGCCACGAAGTCAGTAGCGCACAGTTCAAAATCCAGATCCAAGATGGCCGACAAAAGCAGAAAACATTGGTAGAGGGAAGCCCAATGTTTTCAGGAAAGAGTATACAATGTTTTCTGCTTTTGTCGGCCATCTTGGATCTGGATTTTGAACTGCGCGCTACTGACTTAGTGGCGCGAAGTCAGATGAGCATACCTCTTTAATCTGTAACCTTGGTTCGGTCCCTTTTTTACTGCACAATCAAATGAGTGTCCGCCATCTTTGGTTTCGAATTTTGTGACCATTCCAGGTTACGGTTTTCGAAACCTACATAGCGATGTAGGTTCCGAATTCGTGACCAGGTCACAAAAATCTGGGACTGGAATAATTTTAATATGTGTAACATTACTTTTATCTACTATCAAAATGGTATGAAATTATGTTAACATTAAAATTACATACGAAACATAACTGAAAAATACTATACAAATTTTGAAGCATATTATACAGTCACCAAGTGACCAAACTGTGACCGAACCCAACTACTAAATTAAATTTGCTAATTGAAGCAAGCATCTGACCATTGATAGCAGCGCAAAACTGATTGAACAGTGCACCGCCAATCTTGCTGTGTCAACATTGAGAATCTGTATCTCGCAAACTAAAAACTGCCTCAGGTTGTGGTTGGCGCAATACAATACAAAAAGGAATGACAATTTTTACGTCAGTCATGTGATATGGTTCAAGCCATGCCCTAAAACGCTGGAGTCTAAAAACCATTCCTTTGACTTTTGTAAAAATATAAAAATAATTCTAATAATCAAATCACATTTACATTGAATTGCACAATGTTCTCTGTTTATCAAAAGATAGCTCTACTTAGGATATTTCCTTCGGGGCAAAGATCAGCTCAGTAGCTTTATTCAAAATAAAATATTGGGCAGTTAAGGATTCTAATTTTTTAACCTCCTCACCAATCCCTGTGGACCGAATTCAAAAATCTGCGGACTAATTATTTACTATTTTGTGAAACCATTAGTCAAGACTGTCTATGAGTGATGCTTTTGGCCGAGCATTATAAGATTCGGCCATTGCCATGGTAACTGTTAAGTTTCCTGATAGCTGTAGCTTTGTAAAAGCTACTCATGGGTAGCTATTAAAAACAGGCTACTTGAAGCAAATTTTATTTACAGTGTCCGGTGAAGATTCAAGGTTCTGAACTTGTTGGGGGATACCGAAGGCCATGATCTAAGTAAACAGGTCAGTCTGGTAGCGATTCACCGGAAACGCCAACCCCTGTGTTTGCACTACGGCGGCTTTGCCCAAGAGGCGATTTTTTTAACATTGAAGCTTATGGAGAAATGCCGACTAGTTGTCGTTAAATCCTAATTTCTCTCTTACGGTTGATCAAAACATCCAATATGTGACTGAACCTTGTTCATCAGGGTTTTAGGAAGATTTCCATGCCACATAACAGTATTTTACTGCACTTGAGACATAATACGTGGCTTTGCCCAAATGAAAAATTTATTATAATGGGGGCTTATGGAGAAATGCTGTCTAGCTGTCGTTTATTTCGAATTTCTCTCTCATGATTAATCAAAACGTCCAAGATGTGACTGAACCTTGTTCACTAGGGTTGAAGGAAGATTTTCATGCCACTTAACATTATATTATTATGCTTACAACATAATACATCAGATTTGGCAAAATGAGAATGGGGGCGTAAGGCAGACTAGCGGTCGTTTAATACAAATTTCTCTCTTACGATTGATCAAAACGTCCCACAAGTGAGTGAAACTTGTTCACTAGGATCTAAGGAATATTTTCATGCCACTCAACATTATATTATCACTCTTATACGTAATTTATCAGCTTTAGGCAAAAGAGAATTTGACAGCGGCGCGGCAATATCCTCGTTTATTATTTTACGTAAAGCACACACTATTGAACAATAAAATAGAGCCAAAAGGCATGCGATTCTTCTTAGAACCCTATTACACAAGTTTCTGTCATTTATCAAACATTTTGATCAACTTTATGAGGAAAATTACGTTTCGAAGACAGTCGGTCAGCGTTTTTGTTTACTCCGCCATGTGTGTGGTCGGAATATGTGCGGTGGCGCACTCAATCCCGTTGCCGGTCGGGACGGACTGACCTGTTTACTTAGATCATGCCAAACGCCAAAGTCAACAAACCCACTTGTAGCTAATCAGGAGCGTTGTTTATTGTCGTCTCTCACGGTTGAGTTTCTCTTTTTGCCCCCACCTTGCAGAGCAGGTACAGATTTGGTGGTTTGGGTACAGCATCGGTGTCATCCATCGTTGCCCAACAAACAGTTCAGGTGAGTTAATAAAATACACAACTGTAGGTTCGCCCGACACTGTAAATTAAATTCGCTTTTAACACTAATTACCACAGCAACAGTTGAGACTTATGGTTCTAGACCAATAGCGTCACTCGTAGAAAGTCTTTACAATCGGCTGAAAGAAAAAGCAAATGATCTCTTCTTTATTTGTATTTGAACCCCTGGAGTTATCCTCTATCATCCCTGAATAAATTGGTTCACAGAACTCTCGGAGCCAAGGTCACCCACTTTGAATGAGGCTCCTTAATCTCTATATTTCATAGCAACCCTATGAGTTTCTTGACTGATGTAGGGATCTTTGCTTTCCTAACAAGTAACAACCATATCCATGATTTCTATTTTGCTTATTATTCATGGTTCCTATTCTACTTATCGATTTGGGAAATGATCCATAGCACCGTTGCAGAGATGCAGAATAGTTCTGTTTGTCTTTCTTTTAATTTTCTTTTGTTGTACTGTCAAGAATTCAA
The DNA here is from genome assembly GCA_011764245.1 of Trialeurodes vaporariorum. Taxonomy (NCBI): domain Eukaryota; kingdom Metazoa; phylum Arthropoda; class Insecta; order Hemiptera; family Aleyrodidae; genus Trialeurodes; species Trialeurodes vaporariorum. The sequence goes on from VMOF01000388.1 coordinate 66,573,050, forward strand.
GGTATGTGACTTATCCTTGTGTAATCAAAGCAACTGTCAGTGCACCGTGAGCATTCTTGACTGCGAGACTTGTGCGTTTGCTAGTACGTACCTAACTTTCTTCTTTGTTTGGAAATAATTAATAAACGAATTATTGGTGTCAAGGAATCTTTAATGCTGTCCCATGACTTCTTTTTATTGACCATTTTAGTGATGACATCTCCATTAAAATTAGATACAAACAATTGTTCTATCTTGCTCTCTCTTGTAAACTCACCTGTAAGGATTTAAATCCAAATGTTTTAATGGGCCAAAACGCGTGTAACGAACGGGACACCTGACTCTTAAAAACTGGAAAAAGATGGTGAAAATGTTGAAAAAATAAGTCAAAAGCAGGCTTAAGTTGTGCCAAACGGTGCCTATGAACACCTTAGAAAATGTTTTTTTCTCTGTTTTTGCGTTTAAGAAATATTTTGACTTTTATGGTGTAGCAAACGGGACATCTGGGAGGAACTCAGTTGTCCCATTCTTTACACCATAAAAGTCAAAATATTTCTTAAACGCAAAAACAGAAAAAAACAACATTTTCTAAGGTGTTCATAGGCACCGTTTGGCACCGTTTCGCTAGCACCTATTTTGTAATTAAAAATGATCTTGAAATAAATGGCAGTAATCATGGCTATTCTACTCGCAATAGAATGCACCCAAAAACAATAATAGTACAAAAAAAGAACAGTGTTAATTATGAACTTAGAAATGCTCAAAAATTGTACAATGCTTTACCTGAGACTCTAAGAAATGCTGAAAACCCCATACAATTAAAAAAAAAGACTGAATTGTACTTAAGTCAAATGGGGTGCTATAGTGAGCAAGAGCTACTCGACCATGTGAGTTGAACTAGCTATTCAAAAGTATTTGTAGGTTTTGAATAATAGTGGAATAAGATGTGATTGTTATTTGTGACTAACATTGTATATTATATTATATTATTGAATCTGACTTTGTACTGAGCCTGAAAAAGGACAATGTAAATAGTGCAGTAAATAAATAAATAAAAAAAAAACAACTTAAGCCTGCTTTTGACTTGTTTTTTCAACATTTTCACCAGCTTTTTCCAGTTTTTAAGAGTCAGATGTCCCGTTCGTTACGCGCGTTTTGGCCCTAATAAAAATCCGTGCTTGTAACAATCATTTCTTTTAAATTTCACTGCATCATTTGCTGATATCAGGAGCCTTAAAATATCTTTTCATTTCAACTTTATTGAAAGATATCAATTTAATTTACAATCTTAATATACTGAATGAAGTCCCATGTTTTTTCCTTGTCTTACTCACAATCTCTTTTGGACACATTGCCGCCGTGACATTCAAGAAGACTTATCCTAACCTCTCTTTGTCTTGAAACTTTCTCGAGAACTTAATGGCATTTTGAAATTCACCGAAGATTCCACCGATTGAGAAAAGATTACAGAGTTTAGTTCAGTGTATGGCTGCAATTCACGAAAATACTAGCGTATTTTATCTTTTCTCAACTGGTATATTTTAATTAATTCAGGGCATTTCTACCGACTGAGAAAAGATTACAGATCAGACTATTTTCGTGCATTACAGTCATAAACTGAATTGAACTATGTAATCTTTACTCAACCGGTGGAATCATCGGTGAATTTAAAAATTCCATTAAATCTACGCAAATCGGCAGCTCTGCAACGAGCCCATAGGAAACTGTGAGTGAGACCAGGGTAAAACATAAAACTTCCTCTGATATAACTAAGATTGTAAATTAACTTTCAATATTTCAAGGATTAAGTTGAGACGATGCTATGCACTCGAAACTTTGGATCCAATTTCTCACCAGAAGCTGTGTGAGAGCAAGTGAGACAGAACGCTTGCTTGAATCCAGTTACTTTTCTAATGCCACTCTGAAATAAATGCTCTGTTGAAATTTGTCTGTACATATTTTATTTGAGAGTTGAGTCGGCCGAATTAAAAGTTTCAAGTTTTTATTTAAATTATGGTGATTCTTTAGTGTTTAGTGCCGATTCCTGCCACCAGAGGGCTACCATTTGATTAATGTCAACTTAAAGGCCGAAAGGAATTTATATTTAAGTAAACAGAGTGTCAGTTATTAGATAATCATCTGAAGAACGTCTCTGCAAAATATCTTGTCAATAACCTCAAAAATAAGGCTTCCAAAAAGAAATGAAATATTGCATTTCAATATGCACAAGAATCAATTTGCGATATTCCATTTTTCGGTATTTTTAGCCCTATTTTTGAAGTTATTGACGAGATATTTTGCAGAAATGTTCTTCTGATCGTTATCTAGGAACTGACTTTCCGTTTTCTTTAATATAAATTACTTTAGGCCTGTAATTTGACATTAATCGAATGGTAGCGCTCTGGTGGCAGAAATCAGTGCTACACGCTGAAGAGTCACTATAAAACTTAAGTTAGAAAAATTCACAATAAAAATTACTACTAAAAAAAAAGAAAAATAATGAACTTGCCTTTGATAACAGCTAAAAAAAAATTATTATCTATCAAACTGGTTTACATGCTGCTTCATTTTGAACGGTATGCGCACCAAACATTTCATCATAACTTAGCATTCTGTTGTAAGGACTGTTATAGTTTGTTCGATTTCGCTTTCCATTTCTGACAAGACTGAGAAAAGTTTCCTGCTTATTTAGACCTTGCTTCTCATTCAAGAGTTGAGTACCATCTTTCCCACTCTCTCTTATCAGTGGCATATTCTTAATGCGGATCTCAATTTCTGGCACAGTGCTTTCTTGACTCTCTTGGTTGTCCGAAAGAGAAATTCTGGTATTTTTATGCGCGGAATTAAGGACTGTGCCCTTTCTGTGACTGGCATCTAACTCAGAGAGGATTGGTATTTGGTTTAGTATCTCTGGAAGTGAATTTTTCTGGAAAATGTTTCTGTAGGAGAACAAATTTCTGTTTACAATATCCAGGTCGCTTTGATCGGCTTTTCTAAAGTTAAAAATTGAATTATTATTGTTAAGTATTTGACTAAAGGCAGTCAACAGATCAAGTTGATTGTTTTGTTCTAGCTCCCCTTTGTTTCCAGTCATTCTCTTAATCGGATCTAATTCGTAGAGATAAATGTTGGAGTGGGGGATATTGTACAGTGGAATGCCCGAGTCTTTAATCGTTAGCTTTGTTGTAGCTATCGGTAATTTTAAACTGTCTAAAGTTCTATAATTCTCTTTCTTTAATGCTGCAAGTGTCGTGTCAACTGAAATAGGATCAATTTGAAGTTTGCTGTGCAGTGTCATGTCTTGCTGCTGAAATGTCTTGTTGCTGACATTTGAAGCGTTTGAAGAATTACCAACATTTGAAGTGTTTGAAGTATTACTGACATTTGAAATTGCTTGTTGAAGCTCGCTCTTCCTCTCAAAATCTTTTTTTGGGTCTAAAATGTAATTTTGATTGTAATGAAGTTTTTTATTTACTGCTTCAACCACATCGGTGATAATCCTGTCGGTCAGAATCGCAATTTCTCTCTCTCTTAAACTTAGGTTTTTCAAATTTGACAGTTCTATGAGCGATGCTTTGCCGTTTACTTCGTTGGTATCGAGAAAGTTTTTAAGCTTGTGACGTGCTGGTTCATTAAACCTTTTTGCATGCTCTAAGTGATTGAAATGGTGCTCGCTCAGATTTGTATGATCGAAAAATGTTGAGAGCTTTTCTCGTTCAGCTGAGTTCATGCTCGAATTTGTCTTAGTCTCAGTCAGTTTTTCTTTGTTCTGACTTTTTACACTCCTATAATTTACTTTCTTCTTTTTGCTCCTTTCGTTCTTTTCGTCTTCTCTTTTTGGAGTCACTGTAAGAGAATTTATAAGTGCATCATTTGCCTTTCTTTTTTGTGTTATTTTTTTATCAACAGGCCTTAAAAATAAATTGTTTTCGCGGTTGTTAAATTTTTTGCCGACATCAATCATGGTAGGGCTATTCTGAAGCTCATTTTGTTTGTTTGGATTGCCATGTAAAGGTGACTTTGTTGAAAATGTATCTATTGTAATGCTTTGATTCCTTCCTAGCTTATCTTTTGTTACATTGCGAATGTCAATCAAAAGATCTGTTACGTTAGGCCGACTGTCGTAGAATTTTGTCCCTGTGCGTCCATCTACTTCCACTGGACTCTTCAGCATTTTTGTATCAATTTGAGCGGAGCTGTGCCAATTGTCAGGCATAGCAATGTTTCTCTGCTCGCCTTTCCGTAGTTTCTCGGCGAAGAAGGGCATTAGTAAATTTAGGAAGCTAGATTCTCTCATATCTTTGTAAAGCATTGGAGATTGGTTCGGATCAAGCTCCTTTTCCTCCTCATTTTTTGCCTTATTTTGAGAACCAAAAACGTTTTTACTGTCTGGTTTTGGGAACCTTGCCTCGGCATTATTCATCCCCTCTGAATTTTTTTCCAAATCATTGGTTGATGCAGGTGAAATATCATTAGAATTCTCATTATCATTCAAACCGTGGAAGTTGCTCTTTTTAAAATCTGACGCTTTTTCAATCAAGGGTGACATGTCTTCTGAGCTCTCTTTTCTACTTTCTTTTACCGACGTATGATCTCCTACTGCAGGTGATAGGATGTATTGTATCAAATCGTCAAACATATTTTCTTGAAGCCACTTCAGTTGTGATGCATCGGCCTTAGCGCTGAAACAAAAATTGCAGCGGTTTGTGCCATGAATATTTGGCATTCTCAGAGGAAGAGCTTGTCGCTTGGGAGGGAAATAACATCGCTGAAAAGGGTATGAAAAACTATCTCTTAAGTTCTGAATGGGCACATTAATCCTCAGATTTTTCCCTTCAGTTGGTTGTTGAGCAATAGTCCCTGTAAATTCAGCTCGTTTGAATCAGGGAACACTTGCACCAAAAAACATAGTGACTTCCTCAGGGTAATTTTGCTGTCCCATAATCTCCTAATAGTTTCCTTATTTTCTCATCATGCATGTTCAATTGTGTATCATGTATGAAATAACATTTAAAAGCCGAGTTGAAATTGGTTACAATGGAATCGTAAAATTCATGAAGACTGATCGTGCAGCTACCATAAGTATGCAGAGCAATGGCGTCGCGTGTAATTTGGCAACGCTGTATTTCATCCATTTAAACCCATGCAAAATATCGATGGGGTGCACTGTGCACCACTAATAGTTTGACCTTTTTCATGCGTTTAAATGGACAAAATTCATCGTTGCCAGACTGCATGTGAAGTCACTGCGTTTGAGACAGTGGCGCAGCGTGCAATATGGCAATGTTGCAGTTCGTCCATTTAAACCCATGAAAAAGATCGAACTATTGGGTGTTCGGTAAACACCTTTGCATTCAACCTTTTTACATGGGTTTAAATTGATACAAATAATACAAGGTTGCCGAATTGCACGCTACGCCACTGATTTGAGACTGAGGTCTCAATGTCTTTCATAAGAGCAAGGTTTTCATTTGGGCGTCTGATCTACGTGTCTGAAAAAATGCGAGAAAAAAAAACGAGCTTTCTGAAAATTAAAAAAAAAAAATGCAAAACCTGATGGTAGTGAAAAACGTTGACAGTTATTTCTGATGTAGATAGGTTTTTGCTGACCTAAAGGCTCCAGGTTTTTTTTGTTTTGTTTTTCATATTTTGCTTTTAAAAATTTAAAAGATTTATTGATCGTTATAGCAACAATGGGGCTGGTGCAAGCTTTTATCCTTACATGAATGAACTATGGATTGCAAGGTAAAGCCCATCAAAAGAAACGATGCCCCATTAAGTCAACAAAAGCTTAAAAAAATGGGGAACTTCTAGGATGGAGATAGATACTGACACACCTACGGACGGATTTTCCCATCTATTGTGATCAACACTCTGTGCCGCGGCAGCTTACCTAAATCGAATTATTCTGGAATAATTTGATGGGTATAACAAAGTTATTGCAATGCATCGGCACCTTCGTATTTTTTTTTTTTTTTTTTTGGGAATTTTTGAGGCATCAACCATTGAAATCGGTTGCGATTCATCGAGAGAGTTTTCGCCGTTTCGGTTAATGAGTGAGAGGGAGAAAGTTACACGTCTTCCACCTCACTCGCACCCATCGAACAAATGGCCGAAACTGCTCTAATAGATTACTCTCGTCGTTAAAAAAATAAATTGCCTTGCTCATTTTTCTCAAGCTCTCTATTTAAGATAGGAAAAATCCAATTGCACCGTTGAATTTTTCATATCCTAAGCTTCTCAATTCCATGTAGTTTTTTTTTTTTTTTTTGTAAAAGGTTCATTTTTGGCGGAGATATACATAGGTATTTTTCCGCTCCCATCTCGTTCAATTTCCCGCCAACTTTTTACGAACGAGAGCAATCTTCAAATCAGCGGTAAAAATGATTTGTCTTCAATCCGCGACGCGACGTGTGAGTTCTTCTAGACGTGTTATCAACTTTTATCTGATATCAAAATAAGGTGCAGACCGATCGCAAATCGTAAACCAAACATGTCACGTAATCAGTATTGTCTCGTTCGTTGCAATCGCTCCATCGCTGTCAAAAATGTGGGCGTGAATAGAAAACCCCTCAGATGTCAAAGTACGCGAAGTGATTCGTTTTCTCAACGCGAAAAAAGTTCCACCCGCTGAAATTCACCGACAATTTAGTTGAGGTGTATTGTGGAACAGTTACGTCTCCCCGAATAGTTTCGAAATGGCATAGTGTCGTGTTTCAAGAGTTTCAATCGTGATTTTCACGTCTCAGGAATTGTGATACTGGTCAGCTGATCTCAAAAGTGCATCTATGTTCGAGACAATTGCGTCGAAAAATCTTGAAAAATAGGGTCAGTTCAGTAAGTTATTTTTTCACTAAAACTCTCTATTGAAATTTGAGAAAACTTGAGAAAATACTCTGAAAATGTTTAGTGTAAGCCATTTTTTCTTTATCACTGATTTGAAGATTGCACTCGTTCGTAAATAGTAGGCGGGAGGTGGCGGGAAAGAGCCTCGCCAAATTTGGACCCTTTTTTCGTCCCTCGAAATCCTGGACCAAATGTGGCTTAAATTACTCCCTAAGGTGACCTGATATTCGTGTTGAAATTTCAGCTTGAGTATAGGCACGGTTTCCGAGATATGGGAGGGGGCCTAAGTTCCCCATATCTCGGAAACCGTGCGTATGCTCAAGCTGAAATTTTAACACGAGTATCAGGTCACCTTAGGGAGTAATTTAAGCCATATTTGGTCCAGGATTTCGAGGGACGAAAAAAAGGGTCCAAATTTGGCCCTTTTTTGGCGAGGCTCTTTTTTGAGATGGGTGCAGAAAAATAGCCATATCTCCTCCGCCAAAAATGAACCACACTTAAAAATTGTAAGTCGTTGAAAAGCTTTAGATGTGTCAAATTCAACGGTGTAATTGGATTTTTCCTAGTTTAAATGGGGTCTGAGAAAAAGATAAATGAAACTTACTTTTTGAACGAACCTCGTACTTTAATTCGCACCGATGCACTATGGGCCAGATTGAATTCTTAGGGGGTCATAAATCATAACTTGGCTATTATTCAATATTTTCCATTGAAAATTGGTGGACAGGGGTTTTATGGGTCGCTCTTTCCGTTTTTGAAGTCAAAAATCATGAAAAGTAAATTCCAAGTTAATTTTGTTAAGTCAAACTTAAATTACAGTATTTGTACTTTACACTGGACTGATGAAGGCGCCTTGTCTACGGCTTCTTATTGCTCTGTCAAGTAAAAAACAGCGTAAAATTTAGGGAATACTTGCAAATTCTCATTTGCAGTAAAAATTGTTCTTTAACTCCGAAAATCTGTCCAGCACTAAAACATTATCAATTTTTTTTTTTTTTTTTTTTTTTTTTATTATTATTATTTTTTTTTTTTTTATTTTATAGAGAGATTACTGTTAAAACATAATATCGAACATTATGTTTTAAATGAACCAACATTTTTGATAATACAATTTTTCGAATCATGATTTTCCCATTTCTCTTCTTCGTCTTCTCCTTCTTTTTCCCATCGCCCTATTTCTTACGAGAAGTACTCGAAGTGCATGTAATATTTATTCGTCTGAAAAATGGGGCGCGAAGGGGAAATATAACTGTTCGATAAATAAAAAAAGTCCAAAGTCAGAAAAAATATGAGACTGTGGTCAGCATCGAACCCAAAACCTTCCTGTGGAAGTGCGACCTCGCTACCGACTGCTCCAACTCTGAACTACGTGAAGGGGGTCGAATTCACCTCTACTCAGTCGTTGATGCGTTGGTGTGGTGCGGTCGACGAGCGAGCGTGTTGACTGTGCTAGCAGTGCTATGAAGATGGCGAGAAATTAGCGTTTCAAAACACGGAGATACCACTCTTAAAAAAATGATTCTGAACGCGCTACGTGCTTGTACGTATTGAAACTTGGAGAGAGTAAACCTGAAGATATATAGAATCGAATTATCAAATAATTTTTTTGTCCTAAGTTGACCTTTTTTTTTCCGGGTCCAAAGAAATTTTGATAAGTGGTGAAATTTCGCTCGGTTTTTTCACTTCACTTAAATAGCTATAAATCGGTTTAAAATTCAAGTTAGATCAAAAATAAGTAGTGATAAATAATCTCCTTGTTTCAGAGAAGCCATATCAGGTTTCCAATCACGAGTTTTTTACGTTCGAAACAAGCTAAAACATTGAAAAGTGTTGAGCTCGCGCACCGAGATTTGCTCACTGGCGCGGGCTCTGTCATGGACCGTCAATGTTTTCATCAATCATCCGACTTTTAATAACAAAAATGATATCAAAGTATACATTTTTGAGGTCCCCAGACCCTCCTGAGTCAAATGACATCAATGTTTTTCATTTTTAAGATGGTCGAAAAAATGATTTTTGGCCCCCTACAAAATCGATCTGGCCCATAGTGCGATGATGGCTCAAAAATTCGTAAATCAAATTGTGGTAACAAGGGGGGGGAGGCCCCCTGAACCCCCCTTTTTTACGCCACTGCGATGCAGCGAGGTATGTGATGTCACTTTATCAGGTTATGATGATTCAATTTTTTGGCCTGATGACAGTGGGATAATTTTCACAATCCCCTCGCAAATTGGAACTGGCGGAATCAGTCAAATCGGTGCTGTCGTAACCCCCCTTTAATAACCTTGTTAATTTGTCGTGGTCAGATTTTTTGTTCCTTTTGTCTGCTGGATTCATCAATTTTGACGTTCTGAATTATTGAAGGTGATATATCTGACTGAAAGAAAAAATGTATTAATTCTAGTTTGTATCGATCTTCTCCGGTTCCTTCTCTTTTTTCCTCCTCACTTAACTTTGTTTAAACTTTGTTTAATTAGTTATATCTGCCTGTTTGGTCCTATTCTCCCTCCTTTTTTTTCTGGAAAACTAATTTTGCACTATGAGCAACATTTTCGGGAGAAGCATTACAATTAAATTCGATGGATGCTTATGAATTGTTTAAAGTTACCTCGGGAGAAGCATTACAATTAAATTCGATGGATGCTTATGAATTGTTTAAAGTTACCTTGAAACTGCTGCTGTATTTTGCACCAACGTAACACTAGCCAAAAGTATCAAATACACTCGCATTTTAACTCATTTTAGTTCATTATCAAAATTATTTTCGTATGTTTTCAAGTTTCGAAAACGTTGCTCTAAGCAGCCGCGAAAATGAGGTTAGGGCAGTGTTGCTAGATTGTGTTGAATCTTTTTATAATTCATTAGTGTTGATGTGTAATCCTTAAACGGCAACTTTGGTTTTAATAAGTTCGATTCGTAAACATATGATTACTCGAGGATTGCTCTGTTGTCGGTTGTTTTTTTATAAGCCTTTTGAGTTTTGCGTTGAAGTTTTAGCTGCAGATTTCGGATGTATTAACGGTTTTAGAGGTTACGTCATTTGGTGGAACAAAGATCGTTGGGCGTGCCCAACCTATCTCTCTCACGTAACCCCTGTGTAGCACTCAGTGGCGTAAACTTGGGATTTTTATTGGGGGGGGGGGCAAACCAACTTTTGAAAGATGCACTAGGGGGGGGGGGGTCCGGGGGTCCTCCCCCGGAAAAATTAGAAAATTCAGGCTCTCTCAGACGATATTTTAAGCAATGTTATCGCATAAAAATGCCACCAAATTTAAAAAAAATTAAAAATAGATTTTACGTTTATTTTCTTCATTTCTCAGGCAAAAAGGGAATTTTTTAGTTTAGACTTTCAGTTTATTGATGAAGCTGATATTTCTAGGCGTAGGGAAACTATTCCTCAAGGTTAGAAGTCTTCAGGAAATTTGAAACTGCGGTAAATGTAATGTTCCGCTAAGTGGCGTAAAATTTGAGATTATATTTGAGGGGAGAGGGTAGCAAACACAGTCCAATACTTTAGGGAATCTGAGGGGGGGGGGCTCTCCAGTAATAGGGAATCAGGGGGTATTCCCACGGAAAAATTTGAACATTAAGGTTCTCTTAGACTATATTTTAAGCAACTGAATCTTTCAAAAATAACCAACCGACAGAACAGAAGTTAGTAGACTCAATGTATATTTTCTTTATTTCATTGACAATAGAGGATTTTTTTCACTTTAGATTTACTTCAGGCGCAGTATCGCAGGGTAAAATAGAGCCACTTATTCTTGCCATTTTTTGCTTCTTGGTTCCTGTAATCATTCCTTTCTTCCTTTATTTTTGTATATTTTTTCGTCTTTTCTTTTCTCCCTCCCTCTTTTTCCCTCCTCTTTTTCATCAAATTATTGGGGGGGGGGGCAAAATGATACTTTGCCCTCCCTTCTCAAATATTGGAGGGGCGAAAAGGCCATGCCCCCCCTAAGATTACGCCACTGGTAGCACTGTCATGACACCCTCGTCGCTGTAATCGTGTTCTGAGACATTTTTTTTACTGAGTGAAATTTTTTTGACAGAAATAAAGTTGTATAGTATTTTTAATGCTATTTTGAGAAAACAAATATGTCGTAAAACAAGGCCCTGTGTGGGGTGTACGAAACTCGATTCAAGAAAGAGAAAGCTATTCATGAGGGTCCTAAGTATATGAGCGTGAGAGGGATAGAGTGAGAGAAGAGATGAAGTTTCGAGATGAACAGGTCTGCTCGTTAGTCTGTTTTCCCATTTAAAATAACATTGAGGATACTCCGTAAGAGCAGAGATGGAGTTTTGAGAGCCCTTTGCTGTGTTGGCATTAGGAAGCCCCCGAGACGAGCAGTACTGCTCGTTAGTCTATTTTCCTATTTAAAATAACGTTTTTGGTGCCCCGGAAGAGCAAAGTAGAAGTTTTCTGAGCCACTTGTAAGGACGTAACTACCATAGGGCAATCACGGCAACGCCCGGGGCTGCCGGCGTATTTTGTTGATCTTAGTGGGAAGCCAGAATTCCCCTAGACTTCACCTGAACTTTTCCATTAATGGAGGGGTCATTTATCTTGTCCCGGCAGTGGCGGCTCGTGCAATTTGGCAACAATGTTTGTCCTCCAGTCAAATCTATGTACATAATCTATGTAATCTATGTATCTATGTATGTCGAATGCTGGTGAAGCGCTGCTTCACTGCCGAATCGATTGTTTCACATAGAATCAAATGGAGGAAAAACATTATTGCCAAATTGCACGAGCCACCACTGTGTCCCGGGGGCCCAAAATGTGCAGTCACGGCCCTGGACTGATGAGTGTATTGTCTGCCATTTCTTGACTTTTGCAACTTTGCACTGAAACCAGCAAAATTAAGGATAGTAACAGTAATAACTTCCGAAATCCTTGCCGTTGACGTAATAAAATCTGTTGAATGTTCGAGCATAGTTGCAAAGTTGCGGCACTACACGCAGAAGACCACATGCAAGTACAGTCGGCGAATCAAATAATGTCAGTCGGTTCCTTAAATTTTAGCCAGGTAGGCCACCTTCAATGCTTCAATTCATTGTGTTGGGTATTGCAGGTTGCCTACCTAAACCAAAATCTAAGGAGTCGACTGGCATTATTTATTTCGTTGACTGTACAGTCGAGCCCAAAAATAGTGTCAGATGCGACCCCTCAGATGTTGGCATAGGCACGCCACACTATGGATCCAAATCGAATCCTAAGCGATCAAAAATACACAGACATGAAATACCAAAGGAATTAAGGTTCCATAAAATATTTTTCTGCGATGGATATACGACTGTCCAGGGGTGATTACCTTGCTGAATAACCCCTCTAAAATCATCTATACTTGCTAGAATAGGTTTTTTTCTTTTTTTTCCGTTTTAGGAAAGATCGATTTTTAACTAGGATTTGATTTGGGACCACAGTGCGTCACCGCCACCCCCCCCCCCCTACCGGAATGCTTAAATTCACTTATACAGGGTACTACTTTCCGGCGTATCTAGTATTTCCGGGGGTGGCCGGTGGGGCGCCCGGGCTCCATCTTCACTGCTGTTGCATTATTATCATGTTTAATGCAGCTTTTTGGCAGATCTTGCTTTTTTAGTAAAAATTCTAGGTTCGAAGATCTTGTTATCATAAGTACTGTCGTTTTAAGCCCATTCTTCCATATCATTGACCTACTTATAAAATGCTTTATAAAGTTTTGTAGCCATATAGACGAAGATTTTGGTCCATTCTCTTCGAACAATCTCATTAATAATTAATAATTATTTTGGTTTGTTTCTGTCCTAGAAGTGACAATCCAGCAAGTTGCCCCAAAAAAGACTCAAGCACTGAACAAGGCTCCAAGCACTCACTTGTAATTCCAGGATCTGATTCAAGTAGTGATGATGTTGCAGACGAAGAAGATGACAAAGACGAAAGTGACGAAATAGAAGGAGAGGAAGAAGACGTAGATGAAGAAATAGGAGGAAATGCTCATAAAGAAGGTAATTGAAAGTCATTTTCACTTCGGGTCAATGTCGTAATTGTTCGCTTCTTTTTTCTTAGATCTGGTAAAGATGTGCAAATTACATTCCGGTAATTTTTGCTGGGTTTTTCATGTTTTTCAGAAGTCGTCTCAAAGTCTAAATCAAAACCCAATAAAAAGACTCGCAAGAGGAGACGCAAGGAAAATTTGTTTGCAGAAAATGATGCTTGGGAATGAATTGGAGTCTATTGGACAAATACAGTCTCCATAAGAGTTTCGTAAGAATATTTTTCAAGTTTTTTTGTTTGTTTGTTTCTTGTTTAGTTTTTTATGACGTCATCCCATCAAACTCCTTTTTGCAGATCTCTTTTGTTCCTCTCTTTAACTTGCTTTCAACATTTGTTTTCGAATAAATTTATTTTTTTGTACTTCTTATTTGTAACCCTCTGAAATTCTTGTTGTGTGAATATGAAGATCTTAACCACCAAGCTAACGTAAGTACATTCGCAAATCCAGGAGATCATACATTAGTCCATCTTGAAGATGATCAGGTGTTAGCTGCGGCTTCTAGGGACTTTTGTCTTGGATAAAGTTGATAACTGTGCCTCTGATGTGACAGAATGAAAAAGACAAGCACACTTTTTTTCTTATCATCTCTCATAACTCGGCAATGGAGCTTCCTATTAGAACAGTATTTTGGGCTGGCTGAGTAGTGGATCATCACTTCATAATTTCATCTTCGTTGCTGATTAAATTTGTTGACAAAATGTCACCCAACACTTTCGTTCACTCATCCTTATATTGGTGTTGTTTCGTCTTGTTTCTTGTTTGAAATTCGGGGATCCATCAGTTGATTTACACCCAACAAATTTCATTTTTAAGGGATCTACTCGTAGGTTATCTCAAAGTTCATAAATGCATATCAGGCCTAGCCGGTAGCTTTCTGCCCCCTCCGATGGTCCATTGTTTGGAAACCCCTTATCACAGAATACCCCTAGGAATCACATATTCAGTACTGCGCGTTTTGGATTTGTTTACATTAAATACCTGCCGCCTGTGTCGCCACATTTCATTGATTTAAAATCAAATAATCACCTCTTGATAACAAACAATGCATTAAAAATTCTCCTTGCAATCCTCTTGAAAAGTGAAAAGTGTTAAAATAGACAAATACGAACGTTTGACGGATAGCCATGGGATGTTTAGACCTGAGTCCTAGAAGGGTGAGAGTTACCAGAAATGGAGCTTCTAAATCTGAGTTGTAAGTTCATCAACTCGTCTTTATTTTTGACAGTGATTGTCCTACGGAGGTCTTCGTTTTGATTAGAGATCATCAGTTTAATGTTACTTGTGGAACAGATTTGCAGTTTGCTGGGTCAATTTTTTCCGAACCAAACAATAAGTCCAGCTATGGGCACAGCTGTAGTCTTTTCGTTTGTCTTTCTCTCTCTTTGCTCATTTAAACACGTGTATTAAAAAAGGATGGATAGAGGCAGAAGCGGACTGGCCCACCGGGACACCGGGAAATTTCCCGGTGGGCCGCGGCCCTTTAGGGCCGGTTGGATCGTGAGAGGGAAAAAAAGAATAAAAATAGAAAAAAGAAAACGGGTGTTAAAAACGGGCTGGGCCGATCATTCGATACGTCAGGGCCGGGCTGGGCCGATCATTCGATTCGTCAGGGCCGGGCCGGGCCGGTTACTCAATACGTTTGGGACGGGCCGCGCCGGGCCAGGCCTGTCATTCGATAACTTCGGGTCGGGCTGGGACGAGCCATTCATTCGTTTTATGTGGGTCTGACCGGGCCGGGCCGATCATATAATAATGAAATTGATGACCGAAACATGCTTCACATTGTTGTTTTTAACAGTGAAAATACCAAAAGAGGTTGATCCAGCTCCCATAAGGAATGGGCTATCGGCAAAAAAATTTCATATTTTCAGAGTCGATAGAACTCGTCAAGACGCGTTCAATGATGGCCAGTTTTTTAATTTTGGTCAACTGGTAAGGGGGGGAGGGGGGTCCAAAGTCAAAACCTTCAAAGTCCCATAACTTTCGCCCAAATCAATATTTTGACTTGTACTTTGCGCCAAAAGATTCGTCTTAAGAAGAGCTTTTGATTGATGTGTATGAAAATTAAATTATACAAATTTTAAACCAATTTTTTTCAATTTTTACAATTTTTCCAACTTGAAATTTTTGGTTTTTTGAGCCTGAAAAATACGCGCAACGGGTTGAGGAGAATAAAAAACTATGGAAATAAAAGTCAAAGCTATGCTCTTTTGAATGTCACAAACCGCGATCCGGGGAAATGCTCCGTTCAAAAGTTATGAGCGCCTAAAGTTGCGCACCTCCGAAATCACGGTGCGTTCAGTGCATGTTTTCAAGGGCGCGCGTCACCCTCGCTCACCCGAGATCGTACGCGCCATTGAAAACATGCACTGAACGCACCGTGATTTCGGAGGTGCGCAACTTTAGGCGCTTATAACTTTTGAACGGAGCATTTCCCCGGATCGCGGTTTGTGACATTCAAAAGAGCATAGCTTTGACTTTTATTCCCATAGTTTTTTATTCTCCTCAACCCGTTGCGCGTATTTTTCAGGCTCAAAAAACCAAAAATTTCAAGTTGGAAAAATTGTAAAAATTGAAAAAAATTGGTTTAAAATTTGTATAATTTGATTTTCATACACATCAATCAAAAGCTCTTTTTAAGACGAATCTTTTGGCGCAAAGTACAAGTCAAAATATTGATTTGGGCGAAAGTTATGGGACTTTGAAGGTTTTGACTTTGGACCCCCCTCCCCCCCTTACCAGTTGACCAAAATTAAAAAAACTGGCCATCGTTGAACGCGTCTTGACGAGTTCTATCGACTCTGAAAATATGAAATTTTTTTGCCGATAGCCCATTCCTTATGGGAGCTGGATCAACCTCTTTCTCGGGGGGCAAACCCTCCCCCCCTTGTTGGAAGGTGTCCCCCCACACACCCCATATGGGCCGGTCCAAAGTTGGTTTCTCGGTCCGAATTTGGGGGCCAGTCCGCCTCTGAAGGGGGTCTGTCCAGCGACTTCAGCCCCTGTTTCTGTCTTTCTCTAATACTTGCAGTCAAATTGTCAAAGAAAGAGAAATGAATTCCTGGGTACGCACGGATATTGCTGTTTGCTTTTACTCTATCTTGTATTGTTCCTTTTTCCTTCGTATTTTCTTTTCTCTGTTGTAACAGAAACAACGCAAGAGGAATTAAAATATACTCAGTAAACTAGACTTCAAATCATATGTTTTTAATTATCAAGAAAATTGCAACAATCATGAAAAATATGAAACTTGTGAAAATTGTGACATCCTTTTGCAAGGTTGGTTCTTCCACCAAACTGAAATTGCTGAAATTTGTGCCTGTAAAAAACAGCAAAAGGGTAAGTTTTACAAATGAGAGGAATGTAATTCATTCTAAACCTCCCCCCGCCGCCCACCCCTCCCCGAGAATCAAATTTTCTTTGATCCTATAAAGAGTTTTTCAAGCCATCGTTTCTTTTGAATTTTCGCGTGTCAGTCATACTTTTTCAACTTTTGATAATACTGAAGCTCTACTGAAGATCGTGAAGTTTGGTTCATATTCCTGTATCCTATCTTTATCTTAGGAGTATTGAATCAGGTTTGTACACCATTAGTGAAAAATAGAAAACCCGGTGGGCTTTGAAAGTTAGAATTTGGTACTGTGACGATTTCTAAAAATGTACTTTATTTGAGGATCGGCTGTTTGAAAACGATCTTTTTTACAGAGAAAAATCGAATTAATCAACAGCATTTCGTCCGAAACTCACCTTGCTGTTATTTGCCTTCAAACTTTAAGTAAATCACACTTACACTCACTGCGTAGACATAAGTTCTCAGGTAGTAAAAACAGGTTGCATACCTCGAGGAATTCCAATCCTAAAGTATATTCGTTTATTTTTGTCTGCTGTTTTCTCGTGAGTTCTTCTTTTGGCTCGAACTGGTCTTCTTGTCCGATGTTGTTTACTCTGGCAATCCTGAAAAGGGTGAAATGAGAGAACTGGTAATATAGGTAACTATGTAAAAAGTAGTTCTGTCTTGTTGAAACTTGCTTAAATGAACTCATTAGTTTTTCACCCAGCTTCAGAACTCTCATTTAGAGCTGACATTTCGTACACGCAATAAATGGGGCTGTTGTACACTTTTGCTATAAGTGGTTTATTAATAGTCGATTCTGGTGTAAAAACCTCCAAAAATAACGATGGCAGTAATAAAAACTTCCGAAATCCACTCCTAAACTCGATAACCGTTTTTATTTGCACGGGCATAATGGTGGCTGAGGGTATTAACAATGGGAGATTCTCATCCAACAATACTGTAACTCCACCAAGAAGTGACCAAAAAAAGGGTCTCTCCACCTGCGAATTTAAAAGCGCGAATAAACTGATTGCGCCAATGAGCTGCCTTGAAGTCGATTGGTCGAGTCCGATGTATCGACAACAAAAAAGCTCATTGGCTCAAGCGGTCAATTCGCGCTTTTAAATTCGCAGGTGGAGAGACCCCTTAAGAGACGACTTTCATTTGACACCGGTGTCTCTAGGTGTTGCGGTACCATTCATCGGATGTGGATCATCACTCTGATGACTAATTACTCTGTGAATCATCCTTGTCAGCATAGAAAGAGTGACGAAATTAAGATAGAAATCTCCCATTGTTACTGCCCTCTGCCACCACTACGCCCTCTCAAATAAAAGCGTTTATTGAGTTTAAGGGTGGATTTCGGAAGTTTTTAGTGCCATTGTTATTTTTCGAGGTTTTTACACCAAAATCGACTGTTAAATCGCTTATAGCAAAAGTGTGCAACAGCCCCACTTTGTGGATGTATCAACTGTAACCCATCATAAAAACATTGTCTCCAAAACTATAATCATATCTTACTCACAAATCATTCCGGTCAAAACGGGGGAATTGTTGAAGGAGGGGGGGGATTGAACGACCCTTGTACAGCTAACTTTTTGTCAGAGCTTACCGTGTAACAATCTTCGTGCTCCATACACGCTGTGGTCCGGATCGAGATTTCTAGCTCGTCGCCATCCTCCATTCCTTCCATCATGAACACTCGCAAAATCACTGTACTGATCAGCGGGTGCTCTTCGTCCTGTACAGGATCAGCTGGGCAGACAGCCTAGAATTGAAACAAAAACCAACGTCCAGGCATTCAGACGGTCTAATTGTGACTATTTTAAAAGTAATAAGTAACACCTCTTTGATTATAAAAGATACTTCGGCCCAAAATCTTTCGGGACGGTTGGATCCTTGTGCGACTAGCAACAGGTTGCAATCCACATCATAGTGCCGTGTCCCGCATTTTCTCGGGCCAGTTGGAGCATTTCTGTTCTGGCGGAATCGCCTTCAAATAAGGTTGATACTATTCCAATGCTTGCAGTCAACAATAGTTGCATGTTGAAGGCTCCTCATTGTTTATTCTCGTCTATTGAACAATGAGACGCTCGGTCGTTCGCTCCTTCTTGGATTTTATAATGACCAGTTTGGGGCAGTGTTGCCAGATCTTGCGGCTTTTTCTATCAGTTCTTATGGGAAAATCCGCAAGATCTGGCAACACTGGTTTGGGGCTTCAGGAAATATCCCACAGCGTTGCTAAATATGGCGGGAAAATCAACATTTTTACGTTGAGTTGACTAGGAAAATGCTTATCATCATACGCAAAATGGCAGCCCTGGACTATCCTATGAAAACTATAAAATACGTTTTCTGAAAGAAGAAGAACTGGTTCTTTACAGTTTTGTAATTGAAAGGAAAACGTATCTAAAGTTTTGCAACTCTACGTCTACCAATCAAGCCATCTAGGTGGCCTGATGTAAATTGTTTTTTTTCTAAAACTAAGCTCATTTACGGGCTCAATGGCTTGACGTTTGTTGATCTTTACATAATACCTATACTTATACCTGTACTCGGTTTATTCTTGTACTTAACACTAGAGTTTTAAGTTGACTCTAAGGTACCCCTTTTTAATTAAAACGGGTCTCGTCGCCTCAATATCATAATATATTCACAGTTTGACAATAAAACTCACATTTAGAGCTGGATTTCGGCATCCATCTGTATCAACAATCACAACGGTGTCATCAGAATTGTCGTCGACGTTGTTTTTCCATGTCGAGCTCCGATGAGCCACCACATCGCTCATGCGGGAGAACTGCCAACCTGAAATCCTATTGAAGTGTTAAACAGGAATCATCTTTGGTTAAAGATCTTCCGTTTTACGGTCGATTAAATTATTTATAACATCTCTTTGATTAGCCGTAACCCAAAACAAATAATTATTGTTGTAACTTATGAAAATGGATGAGTTGAAACAATAAAAGACATGACGCCGGATTTGAAGAGCACGCGTCGAAAATGTATTGATACCCAATTAGTACATGAAAATGATACAGCTGATCGCGCTGCAATAACAGAGCAGCCTAAAAATACAGGGTGGTCAATAAGGCAGGAAGGAAAAGTACCTCAATGTGCAAGAGGTGCCAACTTAAGAATATTACAGAGATAGATATTACAATTATAATCTAGGATTCTTCTAAATATTTGCCGTCTCTTTGTGTATAATTTGTTTATGAAATCGATGGCTGCGTTTGTGAGCAAAGGACACCGCGCTTTGCTTATGGGAACTGGCTCCCAGTCAAATTTTTTTAAATTGAAATATGTGTCGTAAAAGTGTCTCCTGAGAAAAAGCTCTCACGGGCGGAAAAAAAAATAATGACAGGATTTCGAGATATTCGCGTCTAAAGTTGGGGACTATTTGCCCTCCGCCTCGTATTCTCGTACGTAGCAGGCCGCTTAACTACTAAGCCAACTGGAAACCTTCTCGGTCGAATCGCCCGACTCAGCGCGCATTGATATTTGCAGTCCCTCCCAACTGCTTATTTGTTTACCGCACACCCACTGCTCTGCCTTGACCACTCCCTCAACTGATTACTTACCTACATCAACATTTTCTTTTTCTCTGCGAACTATCTGCTCTCTCCCTCTCTCTCCCTCATTGTAAATGTAGTTCCGATTAATAATAGTTCATTGTTGTTTCTCTCGCAATATTTGACACCTAGTTTTTGCGTCCTTTTTTTTTTTTTTTTTTTTTTATTTGTTTATTTCTCTTTTATTATTCATGGATTTATTTATTTTGATTGAGGGGGAAGAGGTCGTTAGCACACGACGTAGTGGCTCATGAGCATTATACTATCGTTCTACTTCCAAAGCGATGTTTCAAGCGATGTGATACAAGTTTTCCAAAGAGTCGTCAAAAAAGAAAAAATGAAAAGAAATAAACAAAAACAAACCTCTCCCCCCCTAAAAAAATCAAACCAAAGAAACGTGATTTTTGACAAGTGCACGGAAAAAAAAGATTAGTGAAAATAACCATACGAATACCTGATTTTGGCACCTGCTAGATGTTATGGTAAACTTGACCAGAAATATGGTACATTTACCGATACTTTGAGTAAATTCGACATGCAATTAGGTGACATCACCTAGTACCTAGTCAAAACATAGTATACTTCTAGTTAACATTACCATAACATCTAGCAGGTGCCAAAATCAGGTATCCGTAAGGTTATTTTCACCGTAGTTTTTTTTCCGTGTGTATAGAGCCGTACTGAAGTTTAATAGGAAAGGGGGGTCGGAGAGAAAAAAAAAAAAAGTGTGCCACACGAACGCGGACAATCGTGTATCTTGGTGTATCGATGGCTCCTCCAAAAAAATCTACCAAAAAGAATCGATCCGATGGCGACAGTGACAGCGGCGGATCGTGAACAATCAACTGAATTTTCCATCCCATTTGAACCTAAGGAAATGTATCGATTATTCGGAAGCCCAAATGAACAGTCTGAAGATCGACTCTCTCTTGTAGGTTTAAATAGAGGAGATATCGAAACAAACATCGCTTTTGAAGTAGAACGATAGTATAATGCTCATGAACCACTACGTCGTGTGCTAACGACCCCTTCCCCCTCAATCAAAATAAATAAATCCATGAATAATAAAAGAGAAATAAACAAATAAAAAAAAAAAAAAAAAAAAAAAGGACGCAAAAACTAGGTGTCAAATATTGCGAGAGAAACAACAATGAACTATTATTAATCGGAACTACATTTACAATGAGGGAGAGAGAGGGAGAGAGCAGATAGTTCGCAGAGAAAAAGAAAATGTTGATGTAGGTAAGTAATCAGTTGAGGGAGTGGTCAAGGCAGAGCAGTGGGTGTGCGGTAAACAAATAAGCAGTTGGGAGGGACTGCAAATATCAATGCGCGCTGAGTCGGGCGATTCGACCGAGAAGGTTTCCAGTTGGCTTAGTAGTTAAGCGGCCTGCTACGTACGAGAATACGAGGCGGAGGGCAAATAGTCCCCAACTTTAGACGCGAATATCTCGAAATCCTGTCATTATTTTTTTTTTCCGCCCGTGAGAGCTTTTTCTCAGGAGCCACTTTTACGACACATATTTCAATTTAAAAAAAATTGACTGGGAGCCAGTTCCCATAAGCAAAGCGCGGTGTCCTTTAACCATTGCCTAACAACCTGTCTGAGCACTTACCGTCACCACCCATGTTGCCGCGAAACGGCGATAATATCGTAAGTCGTCAATGCATGATTTTTTTTGTGTGTAATGAAAACTGAAGGTAAATCTTCAGCGTTTAGTGTTGATTCCTGCTATCAGATCGCAACCGTTTGATTAATGTGAATTTACACGCAAAAGGTTATTTATATTTAAGTAAAAAGAGTGGCCGACACTGAAAAACTATCCGAAGATTGTTTCTTGGAAATGAAGCGTCACTTTGTTGACAAATAATGCTGAAAATGCCACAAAATTGAATTTCCCATTTTGACCCCAGAGTCGATTTGCGATAACCCGATTTTTGGTACGTTCATCCTTATTCTTTTTCAAGTTAGTGGCGCGATATTTCGCCGAGACGTCTTTCAGACGATTATCTACTATCTGACTATCTGTTTTCTGAAATATAAATTAGTTTTCGAGTAGTATTTGATATTATTCGAACGGTGGTGTTGTAGTGGCAGAAATCATCACTAATCACTGCGATTCACTTTTTAAGGATTCAATGCATAAAAAACAAGCAATCTCAAGTTTTACATTTTATTTAGTATAAGTATTGGGCGGGTAATAACTTTAAAAATGAACGCAGTGGGGTCGCTGAAAACTGGCAAAGTTGAACGAGCGCTTTTGTATTGCGAAAAAATCCACTGATTCTTTCATTGTCAAGTAAAAAATGTTGCTAAATTTTGTCTTTTATAAGGACCAAAGGTAAGCAGACTACTTATTACTTTGAATTTCGCTCTCAACTTATTTACTGTTTTGAAAATTGCATTTTTCGTGTGTCGAATAGGTAAGAACCTGAAGTTGTTTTAAATAATTTAGATACCACCCACTTAGGTATGGTTCCATCTGGGGTTACTGGGATTCTTTAGATACTCACCAACAGGATTCTTTGATTGCACCGCAGATTTGATCATAAGCTCCTCTCCAAGTTGCAGCGTAGCCCCAGGCTCAACTGCTTTCGTGAATTGATTTCCTTGTTTTCGCAGAAAGGATATCTCGCTTTCCATCTCTGACTCTGGATCCCCTCCTCGAGCGAATATAGATGGTGATCGATGCCGACTTCGCCTGTAACAAATTCAAGCATCGACTGTAGAGGGTTTTTTTTTCGTAATATACTGTTTTGGTAGAGCGATGTATCGTATTGATTGCCGTCCGAGGACCTCTGGTTATAAACAAACTCTAATTCAATATATTTTCCCTATAAAAGCGCATATTTGAACGGAAATTTAGGCTATTAAAGCAAACAATTAATGCGACCTTTATGCGATTATGAATTGCTTAATCATGCCTGATTCCACAGCAAAAATTGCCGGAATCAACAAGATATTACAGATCTAACGAATCAATTGGAGGTTGGAATCAGCCAAATGTTATTGTTGTTGTTTTATGGAATTGGCGGGAATCTGGCAAGAATCCGGGTGATTCCACCCGGCATTATCGGCGTCATTAAAAAACAGTCAAAATAGTTCGAGTAGAATTTTAAAACTCAACAGCTTTAATTTAAACACACATATGATCAAAAAACAAAGATTTTAAAAACAAAAGGACTTAAGATTTAACATTGCGGCAACGTTTGGGGAAAACGGAAGTTGACCAAAATTGTGTCACAGCTCCCTCCAATTGTAGGAAAATGGCTTAAGATTTAACACTTCGGCAAAGTTTGGGGAAAACGGAAGTTGACCAAAATTGTGTCACAGCTGCCTCCAATTGTAGGAAAATGGCTTAAGATTTAACACTTCGGCAAAGTTTGGGGAAAACGGAAGTTGACCGAAATTGTGTCTCAGCTGCCTCCAATTGTAGGAAAATGGCTTCATCATTGACAACCTTTATTATCTTGACACTTTGGTTTCTTTCAAACAGTGGGTGAGTGACGCAAAATAGACCTTTGGATTTGTTGCACAACTTTATCTGTAGCATCACTTGCGCTTTATACTTATCTGCAGGTTGCTTTGAGTCTTTACTAAAGTATTTCGGATACGCTTCTTCTGATGCTGGGCACTTAACTTCAATCACGTAATCTTTCATGATGCCATCGGGTGATGCTCCTAGGTGCGGATATTAAGGAGAGAGGGTCAATCCACTTGATTGAATTTTAGAGCGTCTTGTTTTGGAAACAATTTGCAATACTTTGGGTTCTAGGCGTGTCGTTCACGTTCCATCGCCTCTGTGGTCTAAATTTTCTTTGCTCCAAGTATTATATTCACCAGTGAGCCGTCCTCAGTTTTGCACTTAGCAACATCGTGAAATTTGGAGGCGGTGACTCGACCTAGGCGTAGCTCATGTCAGACAGTGGTTGAAGCCTGATCACAAGTAGCTTTTTCAGAAGCACAACACTTAGCTGGATCCATTGATGCAGAGCAGTAAGTGAGAAAACTAGAGCTGTCACGAGGGGGCGTGTGAGTGCGGAAGAATGACATGAGGAGGTGATGAATCGATAAAGTTCGTCTAGGAAAGACTTCATACGCAAGTAACTGGAATTGGCTGCTTTGTTGTAAAAAATTCTTGCAACGGGCTTGAAAGCGGTCAATACTTCCTGGTGCCGCTTCAACTGTTATTCATTTTTTCACCATGCTACTGATTTCCAGACAGTTTTCCGTGGTGCCAACCTTCGAAAGTCTTGACGTTTTCCAGTAGTAATCTACTTCGGTCACTGACGGCTCATTGGACTTTGATAAGCCACGAAAGGAAAGCAATAACATGCTTACAACACCCTGGGAACAAAGAAAAACACAAATTAGAGATTTTCAGAGAGCACATATTCTTACATTGTTTCAATAAAACATTATGAATTGTTTTTTGTGAGAATTGAAGGGGAGAAGGGAATAATTTTCAATCAAGCGTTAATCAGTGCAAGAGCTCCTACCACCAAAAATAATAACCCTTTTTTTTCTCAACTCTGTTATAAATACATTGTAGGTCACGCACAAACTAAATCATATTTGTATGACATTAATTTACGTTGGCTTTCACTAGTTATTGAGAAAGATAGGTCTGTGCGAGTCACCGACGCCGACGCCCTCCGTCACAATGATGAAGGATACCGCACATTCTCTTCCTTGAAAAATATGTCACAGGAACGGGGCAGAAAAACTCAATGAGTAGGTCCAGATAAGCAAGAACACGAGGAGGCAGAAATAATGGTGCTTTAGATGTTGTGATTAATTTAGGGATGTGTCAAGACTCAAAAATGCTGACACCATTTTGCACAAATGCACCTGTGAGAACCAGACTTCGCCTTAGGGAAACAAACATTTCCTGGGATTAATGTTACAGTGGATTGCCCTCCGTTAAGTAGGATGGGACTCAGATCCTCAACCAACTTTTGTCTGTTACCACTTGTACTGGACATAATTTTCATTGGAATTGACAAAAATCTGGCTACTCAATTCACCATTAGGAAGAACGTCAAAATTCCAAAAAATTGGGAAATAAACGGAAAAATCTTGAAAAAACACGGATAACGTAGGCCACTTCACGCTTTGACAATCAGAACTGTAAACACCGCAAATGAACATACCGCGCGCGGTCACAGATAAAAGCTCGCCACGGCCTTAGCAATGATAATCATGGCAAACCCGTTTATGAGGAGATACTCCATGATATGTAGTATCATATAGTGAGGTCAGTTTTCATGTTTTCCAACCTTGGAATTTTGACTTTTGTCTTGCTAATTTCGTCGCCTGGACCATAGTGCGACACCCTCCGTCACAATGATGAAGGATACCGCACATTCTCTGCTTGAAAAATATTGCACAGGAACGGGACAGAAAAATTCAATGAGTAGGTCCAGATAAGCAAGAATACGAGGAGGCAGAAATAATGGTGCTTTTTAGATGTTGTGATTAATTTAGGGAAGTAGGATGGGACTCAGATCCTCAACTGCCCAGAGAGTATTAAATACCAGAAAGTTGTTGAAAATTTGAAGTTTAAACTTATATGAAGGAAATAACTTATGAAAAGAAAAATTAAGCCTTGGGTCCTTAGAGGGGGTACCATGGAAATGAACATTGTGAAAAAACTGTGATATTCTGAACATGAAAAACGATTAATCTGCAAGAAAGTTGCATGATTCATGAACTATTTGTTTCAATCCATGAAATAAGATTGCTTTGGAAGACGAGAGATTAAGTTGATGTGAAAAGAAGGGAAAATGCTTTGATATACGACTTACCTCATTTCCTTCCCACGTCGTACTTAAATCAGGATTTAGAAAGTATAAATCAAACGCGTCCAAACTTAAAATCACTGACAATGGCTTTTTCGCAGCTTTGCGTGCAAATTTCGCGATCATTGAGAACGCCATCGTTCGTTTCGCGAAATTTTACATAAGACTTTTTTTTTTATGGACTAATCCCATGAGTAAGTATGCGAAAGGCACATTGCACAGTTTGATCTGTAATATCTTGTTGGTTTTGGCAGTTCCAGTCGTGAAGTTAGGCATATTTCAGAAATTTCGAGGTCTTAGATTTCATGATTGCCAAAAAGTTGCATTAATTATTTGATTTAATAGCTTAAATTTCCGTTCTGAAATTCGGTTACGCACGGGCAAAATGCATTGAATCGGAGTTTATTTGAAGCCAGAGGTCCTCGGACAGCAATCGATACGATATATCGCTCCACTAAAACAGTCTATAGGTTTAATTACGGCAAATTTACGGAGAAAATAGAGTCAGAATCGACCAAACTGCGATACTTGTTATTGGCATTGTTTGATGGAAATGTTGAAAATTCCCGGCAAGGAGACTAGTCGGAGAGAGAAAAAAAAGTTGAGCGGAATAATGAGAGGGTCTAATTTTTATGTGACTTTACGGTTGCCCCCGTTGTGTTGTCCTCGAACTCGACAGTCGGATCGGGCTGGTTGGGGGCACCAAACGCTAAACTTGTTCACGACGAAATTAAGCAAACGGTTCTTTTTTTCTCTCTTACCTATTTGCATCGAATAAAACACTCGCACTCGGCTCCGCGCCGGACAAATACGCGCGAGGTTCTCTCGGTCGCGAAAAGCGACAAACCGTGAAATTCCCTCTTTCTCGAGAATTACTGTCGCGAGTGCCAATAATGACGCATCTGAGATTCCCATCGCACCTATACTACAGGGTGTCTCAGACCAACCGAACCAGATCAAACACGTCTTTCGGAAACTATAAGTAACACTGATTGTTGGTAAAAAAAAAAAAAAAAAAAAAAAAAAAAAAAAAAAAAAAAAAATGAAAATTTGACTTGTATTCTTTAAGCTCTATAACATGCGTGGGAAGGGATGGCTGCACTGGGGAAAAAATGGTCTGACCTCCTAATTTTATTATTTGTAAAATTTGCGCAATCAAATTAATGGATCATACCCTAAAAAGTGGGTACTCCAACCAATAACCAGTAACTGGTGCCAATTATATTAGGTAAGTGCTAAGAATAAAATTGGATTACTATACCATTTTGAGTTTTTACCCGTTACTAATTTATTGCTACCAAATACCAATTTATTGGTAGGATGGTAGGGGTCCCTAATTTTTTGGGTAAGTGCAACCAATAAATTCGATTGCTCAAATTTCCGTAATAATTAGCAGAGCGAATCAATTATTTTTTTCAGTGTGGGGACAAGGTCGTGCTAGACAAATGACTGACACGGTTGGTCTGGAACACCCTGTGTACACTGAAAACAAAATATTACCAGAAACACATCGATCTTTCAACCGGGGAAATTTCTGGTACTGTTGCCAGAATGGGTCTGTTGCATACTTTTGCTACAACAAAATAGAACCTCAATTCTTATGTAAAATTCGGCGAAAATAACGATGCGCACATTAAAAACGTTAAAAATCCACTCATTAACTCAGGAAATCACTTCAATTTCAAACAGCCCGCGCTACACTAGACACTATTTGCACCGGCGCGGCGTACTACTACATAGACGGAACCACCGTGCATAAGTAAACAACATCGTAACAACAAAATGATGGAATTCCCTTCTAAATACATGAACGATTGGCTGCATTTGCTGTCTACGGTCTTTTCAGTTTATCAAAGATTACAAAATAATATAAGAAATGTACGAATCTAAACGAAACATTCCAATGTTTGTAAGTTCTGTTCATGTTTACATAAACGAGATGGATCCATCTATGTAGTTATAAGTCGGTGATATAGTGTCTAGTGTAGCGCGGGTTGTTTGAAGTGGAAGGTATTTTCTGAGTTAATGAGTGGATTTTGAAAGTTTTTAATGTGCGCATCGTTATTTTCGCAGAATTTTATGTTGGAAACAATGAGTTATTTTGATGTAGCAAAAGTACGCAACAGACCCATTCTGGCAACAGTACCAAAGCTCTTGAAAAATTGGAGGAATTATAATAATAATAATAATAATAATGATAACAATATCTGAACTGGAGTTCTAATCATTAAAAATGCGACTGGAAAATGGTAAATGTTAATTTCACCAAACGGGGTGCTGAATCGACATAGCAGTACTGTTAAGCTAACATCACTAATTTTTAAATGTACAAAACTATTGTGAATTTCACAAACTGATTCGTCGATTCAACTATCTATTTTGTTAGTTCTACAACAATGTTTTATTAATTCAGCACCCTATTTCATAAATTAACTTTTACCATTGTTTGGTGACCTCTTTTTACATTAGAATTGTGAAATTAAGTCAGCATATCGTATGAATATTAGAGGAAAATCAAACTCGTCGCATATTCTCAGCATATTCTACGTAATTTAGAGTTTTGCTTATCTTAGCGTTAAAGTCTCCCAACCGTACATACTGTTTCATTTATGTCATTTCAAAGGCGCATGGCACGCCATAAGGTTTTACTTCTGATCGCAACCACTAGATGGCTTTATCCTATAGAATATTTCTCAATTCTTTTCAACTTTCTGTTAAATTATTTGTCAGTTTTTTCTTCAACAATTTTAAGCCAATGTGTGTCTTGTTTCTCAGTTTTCTTTTCATTAAATTTGTCACCTTTTCCATTTGTACTAGTAATTTCTAGTCGAATTTTCGGTTCTCAAAACTTGTTAAAATAAATTTAATTTGATTTGCTACGAAAAGATGCTTAGGTGATGCAATTGGTCCATGAAGTAAGGGGCGTATGTTTTGTATCTGTCACTCGGTAAATCCATGCTTTATGTAACAGCATTAGTATTTTTTTTTTTTTTAATTTTTTTCCCGAAAAATCCGATTTCTTGGACCCATCAATGCTAGTGCCAACATACAAACAGTTTCAGGTCTTGGCATTTTTAGTGTAAAAGAAAGGTAACCGGTATCTCCGCAAACATTCGAAATTGACATGGACGGCAGAAAAAAGTAATAAGAATTTTGCGAAGGTTTCAAACTTCAGGTATCACCCTAACTCATTGCCTTACTCTCTTTTGAAGTATACCCACGAATTACAGCAAGGGGTACTTGTTGGCCATCTCTTTACTGCGTTCATTCCTCTTTGTATTATTACAACAGTTGGCAACAAAATGGTGCATCAAATGGCAACAAAATGGTGCATCAAATGCCTCCTAATACCACCGCGAAGAAGTTTTAGATCATAAGTAAAGTAGTTAAACCCTCTTCATACGGGATTTTCATTAAAATGGAAGGCTGCCGGCCGCGGCATTTCTCCGTTAGCCACTGCTTTAAGTTTGTGCTTCTTCGGTCGGAGGCTACATCACACGCTATGGTGCAAACATAGCCGTCACCGTTTCCGGTGAATTACCGACAGACTGACCAATGTACCTTCTTTGTTGCCAGATTTTGGGGTAAAATCCATCTTTTTTATATTAACCTGTAGCTAGAAGTCGCGAATACTAAAGCTCTCATTGAATTGATGAGTGGATTTCAGGTTTTTTTGGTGCCATCATCGTTTTCCTAGCCAGCAGATTTGATACTCTATCAGAAACAGCATGCAAGAGAACCCCATTATCGTATAGAACCCGAAGAATGGAAATACTCTGGGTGTCGTGTAACGTAACTGAAAAGTTATTATCGCTTACAATTAGACTCACCTGTTCTCCTCTATCGGTACTGTAAAGCGTCCTAAGTGGTCAGCGGTGGGTTTATGAGCTTTGCATTCGATTCTGAGAGTGGTGTCGTCGGTTAACAAGAGTCCTGCCACAGCTTGAAACCTCAAAGTTAGGCAGTATTGCTGCACATAATTCAAAGAAAGCACGTAAATAAACAAAGTTTGTGGTTCTAAGAGAAATGTTTTTTTAAGTTATCCTTAGTCATCATTTAAGTTTTTTTTTCTTTTTTTTCTGTCTTTTCCACAACTGTGCATAGTCATGCTCTGGTTTTTTTCCATATCAAATAAACAATGGCCTCAGGTTGATCTTTGCACTACCGGCTAGATTCTTTCAACATGATTCTTTTGACAAGCTGCACTGCCAGTCGATTCCACTTTTGAGGCTCACTAAGAACCTTTAACTCGCTAACCTTTAAGCTACTCTGAATAATTATACCTTGAATTTACCTGATTTACGGAGGATCTAGCAGCGCTATTTTGCGCGCATGAATTATCACTTGATGCTTAGTGCAAAAGACAGTGATTGCCGTTTGACTTTATAAACATTTACACTACAGTGTAGCTTTTTCCAACGGTAATATCTCAGTTAGAGGTGATTTCAGAAGACTGTGCCATTCACAGTTCTTTGTATTATGCGTGGAGGGGTATATTTTCGTCTTCTGCGCAAGTTGCCGCCAACACACTCATTATTCCTAGAGTGTCCCAAAAGAATCAGGATTGATGCTCTGAACTCAAAACTGCTAGCGACCTTATCTTGGTTTCGTTTGAAAGATCAACTGATTTGCTTTCGATTAAGCCCAAGGCGCACGCATTTGGTCCACAGTTGACGACATTGTATTGCAGTTTGAAAAAGGAAAAAATTGACTCGCTTTACAGGTTATTTGACGAATATTTATTCTATTACAAAGTCTTAGCTTCATCTGCTTCGTAGTTAGCCAATGAGCGTTATCAGTCTCATAGTTAGTTGGATGACAATAATAATGTTCATAAGTTGTGTTTTTGGTGTTGCCGAGGTGTGTCCTGAGAAAGAGTGAATCGATCAGTCTAGTGCTTTGCGTTTTTTGCCACGAGAAAAAATTCCGTAAAAACTCCGTAGAGGGTCACCCCCCCCCCTCTTTCAGGCTGTCATAACTTCGTCAATTGATGACCAAAAGTGCGCATCTTGAGCTCAATCGAAAGTAAATAAATTGACAATCTCAACCAAGATCAGGTCGTTAGCTATAGTTTAGTTTTGAAGTTAGATTGTCAGTCCTGGTACTTTGGAGACACATTGGCGGATACAAGGGTGGCAAAGGAGGCGATCACCCCTCCCCCCGTCCGGCCCAAAAAGTGCGAAATAGGGGGGTTGAAGGGGGAAAGCAAGAGTGAAAGAAGAAAAAGAGGGTCTCTAAGGGGCAAAAATCCCCAGTTCGCCCTCCGTTCGACCAAAAAAGTGTGGAAAGGAGGTGAAGAAGGGGGAAAGCAAGTGTAACGCGATGTGAGAGTTGGGGATATCAATATTAGGACTACTCTAAATACTTAACCCTATAACACACACTTTATATATATGTGTATAAAGGATAACACTTACACAAAACACAGAAGATGTTAAAGAGAGGGATGATAAAGAAATGTACGCTTGGAATGGTAATCGATCAGTGAGTTGTCGTCCAAATTGGCCGGGTCCCTACCGCGGCCGGTCAGCATAGATACGCTGGGTCAGCAATGATGATCCAGCGTTGCTACATGTCACACAAGAGTGAAAAAAGAAAGGGGGTCTCTAAAGGGCAAAAATCCCATGTTCGCCCCCTCCGTTCTCCACGGATAGATCCGCCACTATGGGAACACACTTTGTAAGTCCCGTATTTGCGTAGATTTTGGTCACGACTAGCTTTGCAGAAAACGAAAATACGTCCCTCCTTGCGTTTGTGGAAAGATCTGGAAACGATAAACTCTTTTGAGACCATCTCCAACAAGCATCAGATCGCGTATAAATACGTAACGTTCCATTGAAATAACTGCGAAAGAAACGAACCTCGTTGTCTTGATCATCGTTGCAAGGGCGGACTCCGCAGAGAGAAAAGTCAGCCCCACTCAGCTCCAAATTGAATTGTCTCTCGTCCTCAGATTGAATACCACAACTTTTTTTGGAACCTTCCAAAATTGGTTCTGTTTTCAGTTTTCGAGATGTCGTGAATCGAACGGAGAATCTTGCCTTGGAAAACGATTTAAAGCAGCTCATTTCTGAAGATAAGAAAAAAAAGAACAGATTCGTGTTAAAGTGGCAGCTAGTAAAATTAGTTGGTATACATATAGAGTAGGTAGCTGGTAGGTAAGTATACACAAACCGAGCCTTGCTCGGAATATGAATCATCGATTGAATGTCAAAGGTTGACGGCAAATTTCTTCGCTGGACCCACTAGTTCAGGCCATTCTTTCTTCAGTGAGAAATTTTTCGATCGCGATTCGTTTGCTTTAAACCATTCTCTCAAAACTGTCGAATTTCATACTATTATACCTACGACCTACGTTCCAACTAATTTTTTGCTGCTCTTTCGATCTGAAATTGATTGCTGTTGTATGAATCTAGAATACACCGAATGAATGGATGACCACGCAGGAACTTCGGGAGATATCGGCAATCATCGGGAATCGTCGTCCACTCCGAATGCTAGAACATCCACCCGTTAAATTTTAACAGGCACATTTACCCTCTATTTTAACTGGCAATTAAACGATGAACAGAGAGTCTTAATTCCTCAATCCGCCTGCTGAACATTTAGTAGACGGTCTTTTAAGCGGCACTATGCCCTCGTTGAAACCACGGTAACTCGTACGGGAAAGAGACGCTCCACTATGGATCCAAAGCGGCCAAAAATACACAAACATGAAATACCGCAGAAATTAAGGTCCCATCTAATATTTTTCTGCGATGAATAAATGACAACCCAGAGGTGATCACCTTGCTAAATAAACCCTCTAAACCCATCTTTAGTAGCTAGAATAGTTATTTTACGACTTGAACAGATATTTTTGACCGCCTAGGATTCGATTTGGGACCATAAAGCGCGCTTCCCCGAAGTTTGGCACGTGAATTTTGAAACTCCCTGTTTGTAGAGCCGCGAAGCATGATTCATTCTAAGGGGGGGGGGGGGTGTAGATTTAATTTTTGATCGTCCCAAGAGTCATGAGTCTTTAACGTTGTGATAATCGATAGAACGAAAGCAGATGGAAGTGATTAACTGTTCTTTCCTTTTTCCCGCTGCGTTGCGCTGTTATGTATTTGATCAGATCAATCGGCTAATCGTTGCCCGCCGCGGCCGGCCGCATGATCGTGGCTTAACATCCACCGTTTCATCGACTCCCCCGTCATAGCTCAGATCAATTGCAGCGTTGCCAATTTCCACTAAAATTATCTTGTCGTACTCCATTCAACCTTTCGGACTATCCAGATATTCATGGCTTCGTACCTCAGAAGTGAATTTTTTGCATTCGGGTCTGGTTTCCACCACCAGTTATTAATGAGGACAAACTGATAAATTGTTTTGAGAGTCAGTAAGAAGTTTAGGATATTAGAGACTATTCCAAGAAACTCATGTGAAATATTATGCGTCGAAAGTTACGTAGTTTGGGATATTGAAGAACCACTCCAAAGAAACTGTCGTGATATCATACGCCGAAAATTTGGCAGCTGCGCAAGGGTCCGAATTTGAAATTTCTTAGGAATCAAATAAAATTACTCGGTGATCTGGAAGTAAGGATGCCTTTGGCTTTTAACTAGATTTTACTTTTTTGGCCCAAAATGCATTGTTAAAATAGGAATTTTTCGTGTTGTGGCGTCATAACACACTCGATTTCCTTGCAACTGTACTAGAGTGTATCTTCAAAACAGCAGGCCGATCATTTACTTTATCGTTAAACCGATCTTTAAAACTGTCTACCAGTGATGCTATTGGTCGAAAATAATAAAACTTGGCTGTTGCTATGGTAACCATCGTTAAGAGTCACGTTTTATAAAGGCTATTCATCAATAACCTTTAAAAAATGGACACTATAACGATGGTTACCATAGCAACGGCTAAGTTTTACAATATTCGACCAATAGAATCACTCATACACAGTCTTAACGATCGGTTTAACGATGAAGTGAAAGATCGGCCTGCAGGTCAAAACAGGGACATTTGGGAAAAAACCAAAAGAATATATTTGATCTCAGCTCATCTAGTACTTTCATTTTCTTCGTTTAAAATACTTGATGTAGGATCCTTGCCACTGCCCCATTCCGTAGAGACAATCAAAGGTAAAAGCACAGGGTGCTAAGGCTAAAACGGAAACTTTAAATTAGTTTGAAAAAAAAAAATTGTTCCACTGGGTACGGGGGCATTCCTTTATTTTGCAATGAGGTTAGAATTTCCGGCTACCGACCAGGTTGTGTGGTTACCGAAAGAGTAAGCACCCATTAACTTCTTAAGGGCAAAGCCCTAGTTTACTGTACTCTCTCCTGTAGTCTTTTTCACATTGCTCCAGTATCATGATTCAGAATAAATGCGATTCTGGATGTAGACAATTACAAGATAAGGTTTCGTTTGGGCGCCTTCAATTCATCGTATAGGCAATTTAAACTCCCCCGAGTACAAACAGTTAACTACCCTCCCTATATTAACGGAAGAGTGGCATTTTTTTGATCAAACCTGGTCTGTAAAGGTTTAAGACACGGTAATTCTCAAAACATCATCAACCTTGCGACACTTGCTCTTAAGTAATTTTAAAGTTCAAAATTTACGTTTTGCGGAGGTTCAACTGTTTGAAACACACGTTTTGAGCTTCTAATATCAAATTCAATTTTATTCTTCGTGTGTGTGTAATTTTGGCATTTACTCTTATTTTTCGGCAAACCGAACGAAAAGGTTATCGTGCCGAATTTTGGTATCAAATTTTCATTACCTATCTAAAGCTCGTTGAAAGAAAATGATGAATCATAGCGTTGGGGTTTTTTTCGAAGAACGCTTCAAAATCTAAAAGTCAAAAGTTGCAAGTTTTGTTTTGATTTGAAGCAATGCAAATAGAAAATGCGTCTTTGGTTTTTTTTTCCTCGTCTTCGTTTTCGAAAGAGTGTCGATCTAGACGTGCCTATACACTTCTGAAGCAAGTTCAACTCAATCTTTGAGAATTTTGCCTATATTCCCGTTGTATTTGTTGTAACATCAAGAGTTTAGAAGAGGGGAATATTTTCTCGAGACTTGGCAACTGCGCATGCGCAGCGATTTGTGAGATCCGATGGAGAATCATCGCATGGAGGATCGATCGCATTTGGATTGGCCGCTCAAACAAAAACCGAATCCTGATTCCTGATTATCATCGTGAGTGCGGATTTTAAGTGAGTCCGAGCAAGTGCCAAAGTGCCAAGTGGCCTCCCCTTCCCTGTCCTAAGGCAACTGATCAGCAACTGTCTGTCTTGAGCCAGTCCTTTCGTTCTTTCCTATCCTATTGTGGCATTACGTCGCGCGATGCGACCGAATAACGCCCTCGCCTGTTGGGTCTTCACGGCGTGTCAAGTCTCGTGTTAGCAACGAGGCGAGGCTGTCGAAAATTGTTATAAAAGATAAGTAGAAGTGTTAGTAAGTAACTTACAAGGGAGCCTTTGCAACCTTTTGCTACAGGCTTATCTATAGTTGATTTAGAAGTAAAACCCTATAAAAATGACGATAAGCGCACTGAAGAATCTCGAAATCCACTCCCAAACTTGTAAAATGCTTTCGAACGCGAAGCCGTAATGGCGGTGATTACCGCCTTTTACAATGGGTTTCCCTATCTCAATAAGCTCCATCCTCACGAGGTGTACTCGCGACACCCTACAAGAAGAAGCATATAATTTGCATAAGAGTTAGGCGGTATAATCACCGTCATTACGGTCTCGCGTTTGAAAGCCTTCCATGAGTTTGGAGTGGACTTTGTGATTTTTTATTGCGCTTACCGTCATTTTTACAAGGTTTCACCTAATAATCAACTATTAAAAAGCCTGTAGCAAAAGTTTGCAACAGCTTTATTAATGCACTGAAATAAATGGAAGGGTTAATACTGTGAGTCGCGATTTTGAAGGGGGGGGGGGTATTAAAACGAGTCCCACTACAGGAATTTGACACCAGCTGAGGTAGGTATAGTCTTTGCCTCCGTAACCAATGCCAACACCAAACTCGTGGATCAACTTCCACCCTTTTACCTTATCTTACTTCGTTAACTTATCGGTTAATTCCAGGAACAGGATCAATCATACGTTTTTTGGAGGCTTTTACTTCTGAATCGACCCTTTTATCGCCTATAGCAAACAAAACCTTGTATGAGCTCCATTTCTTTGGTAGTGCTCAACTGCACAGGGTGATCAGGTAGCTTTTGTGTGTAAACTCAAAATGTCTAAAGCATTCGGTAAAGATAGAAGTTGACCGAGCCACCGATGCGCGATGGAGGAATCATCAGTCCTTGCGACGCAGATTTTGACTCGATTCGGTTCTGCTTGATCCGACGTCGTTTCGGATAATCGGGATAATATCTGTCGCCGTAGTATAGATAGACAAAATACGATGGACATACCGAACAGAGGAGAGGGCTACGAGTACCTAGCAGATGCGGAACGGTGCAGTGTGGAAAAACTAAAGCCATCTCTGTGATCGTCTCCCAGTGGATCAAAACGCGGATCTTGCTGAACGTGGTAAGCTCTTTTGTTTTTGCTTCTCAAACTTTTTGATTGTGATATTTCCTTGCTATAAAGAAACTTTTTTTTTTTTTTTATTATTACTTCTGAGGGTGTTCGTTTAATGCCCAAATAGAAACTGCAACCATTTTTGATTTACTGTGTCCCCTTGTAAATATGAGATCTCAAAGAGTTTTAGGCCCTTAGTCAAATCCTAGGCCTTTCTCCCAAAATTCTCGTACAGCACTTCTGTTCCAGCTCTGTTGCGCCAAAGATGTCGGATCGTCCGTTGGCGAGCCTTTCTCAGAAGTAATTAATGTGCGCAGAGGTTTTTTCCTCTATTTCACACAATCTACACTCTGGGTTCTCCTTAGAGACTCCAATTGTGCGCAAAAATGATTTTAATTTAGACTGTAGAGACACTTTATCAGGGTACATTTTGATGAATGTGGGGTACTTACTTTACTATAGGTTGTCCCAGGAATGATTGGACTTGACAACTGTAGCTTTGAATGAAAACATCAGCTTCCATCCACAGATAGGGCAACCTGATTGGTCAGGAGCAGTAAGAAGCTGATGTTTTCATGAAAACCATAGCTTTGAATGAAAACATCAGCTTCCATCCACAGATAGGGCAACCTGATTGGTCAGGAGCAGTAAGAAGCTGATGTTTTCATGAAAACCATAGCTTTGAATGAAAACATCAGCTTCCATCCACAGATAGGGCAACCTGATTGGTCAGGAGCAGTAAGAAGCTGATGTTTTCATGAAAACCATACAAGTGTCAAATCCAATCTTTTCTGGAACAAGCTATAAATGAAAACATCAGCTTCCATCCACAGATAGGGCAACCTGATTGGTCAGGAGCAGTAAGAAGCTGATGTTTTCATGAAAACCATACAAGTGTCAAATCCAATCTTTTCTGGAACAAGCTATAAATGAAAACATCAGCTTCCATCCACAGATAGGGCAACCTGATTGGTCAGGAGCAGTAAGAAGCTGATGTTTTCATGAAAACCAAAAGCTTTTGAATTGAAAACATCAGCTTCCATCCACAGATAGGGCAACCTGATTGGTCAGGAGCAGTAAGAAGCTGATGTTTTCATGAAAACCATAGCTTTGAATGAAAACATCAGCTTCCATCCACAGATAGGGCAACCTGATTGGTCAGGAGCAGTAAGAAGCTGATGTTTTCATGAAAACCATAGCTTTGAATGAAAACATCAGCTTCCATCCACAGATAGGGCAACCTGATTGGCCAGGAGCAGTAAGAAGCTGATGTTTTCATGAAAACCATAGCTTTGAATGAAAACATCAGCTTCCATCCACAGATAGGGCAACCTGATTGGTCAGGAGCAGTAAGAAGCTGATGTTTTCATGAAAACCATACAAGTGTCAAATCCAATCTTTTCTGGGACAAGCTATATGTCGGTCCGGTTTTTTTCTAGGTCTATAATTAGACTAGACTATGGTCATTTCAGACCCCTGCGGGTTTCCACCTTCAGGTCACTATAAGCTGAATGATCGTGAACTTGAAATTCAATTTTTCAATTAAAGATAGATTTACTGCATCAATTAATTTATTATGTTGTGGATTTTCAAAACGCTGAAAGATAGTTACACAGATTATTCTACAATTTACTGATTCAAGAACACTCTGATCAAATTTTTTTTAAGGTCTGACTTACTCTTACCTAGGACAAAATTGTTGGAAACCCCTCATCATTACAACATCGACGAAAACGACAGATAACGAAAATGAAATGAACACTAAGTAAAATAAAACCAAAATAAAGTAAAACCATAGCACGGGGTAACAAGGTTGCTTGGCCTAACCACCAGGCACATAGCCGTAGCCAAGAATTCGTCTTTCTCTCTTTATTCCCATTTGAACGCAAGTGTTAGAAAAGGATGGATATAGGGGCTGTCAAGTGACTTCAGCCCCTAGTTCTGTCCTTTTCTAACACATGCGTTTAAATGGGCTAAGAGAGAGAAAGACAATATCCTGGCTACGGCCATGACCAGGCACATTGCTGTCCGCGCATGTTCTCTTGAGTAGTGATGGTGGTTACCACCTCCTTTTCCAGTTGCCAGTGCCCGAATATTTTCATTAATTGATTTCCTCAATTTAAGCTCATTTTAGGGCTTTATTTCATCGTTTTAATAGCTCATTTCAAGATGCGAAATTGATCATTTGAATTAGTTGTATTGCAGGGAAAAAAAAATCAGTGGTAAAATTAACCATAGCATAGTTGATTTTGGCACCTCCTACAAAGTATGGTAAATTTCACCTGATGTTTGGCATGATGAGGTACACTTTTGGTCAACGCATCCATCTGCGCGTTATATTAAACTGGTAGTGTGCTTCATC
The DNA here is from genome assembly GCA_011764245.1 of Trialeurodes vaporariorum. Classification (NCBI taxonomy): domain Eukaryota; kingdom Metazoa; phylum Arthropoda; class Insecta; order Hemiptera; family Aleyrodidae; genus Trialeurodes; species Trialeurodes vaporariorum. Next base: position 66,611,509 of record VMOF01000388.1, read on the forward strand.
ATACCAAACATCGGGTGAAATTTACCATACTTTGTAGGAGGTGCCAAAATCAACTATGCTATGGTTAATTTTACCACTGATTTTTTTCCGTGTGATATCTTGCCATTTATTGCTTGATTCTTATTTATGAATAGTTGATGTCCGGATCATGTCATGTTTAGATTAACTGTGCGTTCGGAGTGCTGCGAAGATGCACGGTGATAATAATAATCAGTCATCGCGCGGTCTGTTATAGTCTATTCGTTTGCTCGTCATCAAGCAGGTGGAAGGAATTTCAATTGGCGGCGAAATATTTTGTTTTCACGAGTCAACGCTTTCAGGTAATGTTTGCGATAGTTAACGCCAAGAGGGCCCGTGGTTGGTCCGTGGTCGTTGGCTGGTGCTCGCGACGTTGCGTTGTCTCGGATCAAATAAAATTCAGCTCAATTACTTCTGAAGAAACAGGTTTTTTCTTTTTTTTTTACTCTAAGGAAAGAAAATTATCAAAATCCTAGTGGTTTTGCAAAGCTCTTGTGTTATGGTCTCCTTTATCTTTGGCACCAAACTTTTTGCAAAAAAAAAAAGAAACAAAATGGCAAGTTTTCTCTCAGAAATCATAGTTTTTACATTGTTTTACAAATCGATATCTGAGAACTTGTATTCCAAGGTTTAAAAGAGCGCGTTAATTTCCATCAAACATGAAGTGTCTACTCGAATGTCAAAATGAAAGAGTCCCGTGATTTAACAAATCAACAATGGTTACAGGTGGAATAACAACAGTAGTAACGTCAGAAAGGGACTCCGTATAGGTACTCTTTTAGGGTACAAAAGGCAAACTATTGTTTTTGGATCTAAGCTATCCATCGAGAGCACCGAGCATCGATGGGTACCTATGTGTTCTATCGACGAACTAAAGATTGTTGTCAGATTTTCACGAGCAACGTTTCGCCTTCAAGGTTCTGGTTAGGCCACTCTTCATACTCCTCACACCTTGCAGGTGAGAGGCCAGTGCGGGTGGGGCGGGAAAGCCGTTGCAGATCAGTCCCACATTCACACCCGTAACTGAAAATATGTGAAATTCTCGCGACAATCTTCAAGTTGTCGATAGTACAGCAACAGTAATGTCGGAAAGTGACTTACCTTTTAGGTACTCTGTTTGGGTACGAAAGGGAATTCTCTTGTTTGCATCTACAGGGTGGTCCGAAAGTCCCGGGACGGCTTCATAACTTTTGAACGGCTGCATATAAAAAAAACCAAACTTGGAGGATGTTTATAACTTAATAGAAACTACTTTTTGGCGTACTCGAAAATTCCGGGGGGCGCCCGTAAAGGGGGGTTTCGCCCCCAACTGAAAATTTTCAAATGGCAACCCCCATCTTGTGATGCCTTGTTTTAAAGGGCATTAAATTCTAAGACTTTTGGCGCAAACCGGAGGTCGATATCGTTTTTCGTTTTCGATATATCGATAGTCAAAGTTCGATTTCGACCCATTTTCAAAAAATCAGATCTCCCATTTTAGTCCAGGACATTTAGATCATATTTCACCAAATAGCGGAAAAAATTTGCAAAAAGCTGAATTTTTGCAGAGGTGTTCCTTTCGGTGTGTAGAACCACCAGAAAAAAGTCCTGACCGATATCGTGTACGCTCGACTTTTTATGACCTCAAAAAGGGTGTATAAATCGGTTTTTTCAAAATAACTCGAAAAGTACCCATTTTACCTCCAAAACATCTCAGTATCAAATAAAAGCTGACGTAATTTGCCACTGAAAAGGTTCTTACACATTTTCACGTCAGACCCTTCCTTACCCCTCAAAACTTAAATTTTAAAATTCCAAATTTTCGAGGTACAGCATTTTCCCGCAATTTTTGGCATTTTGCGGAAAAATGACTCATTCTACGACAAAATTTCACTTAGGTAATTTTGAAGAACATCACATTTTCTATAGAACGCAAGCAGCGTATTTATCCTTGGGGGATTTTTTCCCCACGAAAAATGGTTTTCGCGGATTTTAGTGAAGAGGACCCGTGAAATGAGTAAATGCCCAATGATGAATTAGCGACGACGGTCAGTTTGTGGCGCATGTTGAAATTGAAAGTACCCTGATTTACTCCATTTTAAACATATTCGACACCCTCCGCATCTCATCTGACCCCCCCCCCCCCGACGCCCCCCTCCACCTACCCTCTAACCTCCAACATCCCCGCAACCCTTTATTTCCCACCATTGCAGCCGAATGATTCCTCTCTCATTTACGCATTATTAGTGGTTGATATTCAGAGTCCTTTTTGGAGGAAAAGTTTCCGGCCAGAGGCGGATCGGGAAAGTCCCCCTCCCTCCCAAAGTCTCAATTTTTCTCTCTTTTTACTGAAAGTCGCCGGTAAAAAGCTGTACAAACTCGCGGTATGAAGCAGAAAATTCTCTCTCATGCAATATTAAGCGTACATTTTTTTTTGGCCTTCCTATCAGCTAAGTTCCTAAAGCGATTTGAATGGCGAAATGAAACGATGGAGGGCTCGTGGCAGCCATGATTGCTTGTAAAATTGATACGTGCATTTGACCTCATAAGAACTCTTTTGTCACAATGTCAACTTTCATACTTTATTTAAAAAAAAAAAAAAAACGCGAAAATAACAAAGGAACTAATTCGTTTAGTTTTTGGACATTGTTTTCTTCTATGTTGTAAAGCGATGTGATGTGTCAAATACTGGACTACAATTATTTTACTCTCTTATTATTTCGGCAGCTTTTTTGAGGAGGCTTGAATAACGCTCTAACTTCATTTGATGTGCACTCATCGTATCAAGCCGCACTCAAAATGGGGCTATTGCACACTTTTGCTATAAGCGATTTAATAGTCAATTATGGCGTAAAAACCTCAAAAAATAACGATGGTGGCACTAAAAACTTCCAAAATCTCCTCCTAAACTCATTAAACGCAGTTATTTGCGCGAGCGTAATGGTGGCCGAAGGCACTAACAATGGGTGATTCCTATCTTAATTTCATCACTCTTTCTATGCTGACAAGGATGATTCACAGAGTAATTAGTCATCAGAGTGATGATCCACATCCGATGAATGGTACCGCAACACCAAGTGACACCGGTGTCAAATGAAAGTAGTCTCTTATTGGTCACTTCTTGATGGAGTTTCAGAATTGTTAGATGGGAATCTCCCATTGTTAGTGCCTTCGGCCACCATTACGCTCCCGCAAATAACTGCGTTTATTGAGTTTAGGAGTGGATTTTGGAAGTTTTTAGTGCCGCCATCGTTATTTGTTGAGGTTTTTACGCCATAATCGACTATTAAATCGCTTACAGCAAAAGTGTGCGATAGCCCCATTTTATTCTCAGCATTCTTCAAGTATACTATTGCCTCCTTTTTTTTGAGATTGGAACGATAATATCATCCTCGCATTTTTCTTTCGGCTTCTGAACAGCAGTAATTTCAGAAATGACAAAACCGATGACTTTTTTAATCAGTTTCGCGGCGGAAAACTCACATTCGACATAATTTACCAGAAAATACATACAGATCAAATATTTTTTTCGTGGTCTTGGCTATTGGAGCATCGTCTGCAGTCTCCCCATTTTCCTTTTTTTTTTAATCCACCAAAATAGACAAAACAAGATTGTTGAAACCTGGTCTCTGAAGCTACAATATTGATTTCATTACTCAGACGAGTTGAAATTATCTTTCCCAAGTCATCATTTCGAGTTTGAGCTGTTTTTAGAATTTGTTTCTTAGTTGGCAAACTTTCTACCCGATGAAGTTCTATTCGAAGATCCTTTCGTTTTTTCCGTTCAGTCTTTAAAAAAGCGGATGCTGCATTTTTACCGCAAAGCATACGTTTCTACCTACTAGAAATTGAAAGTTGTCTCTTTTTCTCTTAGTTTTGTTTTTGCTCGTTGACGGCTCACTAAGTTTGCGCTCTTTCTCCTTTTTTACAATACTATCTGGTGTTTTGTCTGCAAAATGTGCAACCATACCCAAAACTGATTTTAATTGTTCTTCTAACACCTTTACTGTATCATAATTTCTTTCCCTATATACCAGCCTGTTTCAATGAGTCACTGTTTTATTTTCCTTTTACCCTCACAAAGACGCGCGTATCTTATAAGCAATAGTCTCCGCACGAACACACCTTTCTTCTGCGTCTTCATCCACTTCGAAAATTCGTAAGTCGATCAATAAAATTATAATAAATACAAGCGAAAAAGAACAAGATGTACTATCGGACATTCGTTTATGGACAGTATATTTGCACATCACGCTGTAGGAGCGACCTCACTTGTAAAGTAGGTGTTCAGTATATTTAAATGTCGAGAACAAAGGTCATCACACTTCTCAAACAAATTAATCCTGTCTAAAATGTTTTCTGTTTAAGATAAAAATTGGGACTCACAATGCATTAGAGATCTGGTTAACTAAATCTGAGACTTAAAAATCTGACATAGACTACAAGATCTGACATAAACTAACAGATATGACAAATTTCCAGCCAAATATTCCAGGAATATAATGGTCATTTTACCGGCAACTTTCAGTTAAAAGAGAGAAAAATTGAGACTTTGGGAGGGAGGGGGACTTTCCCGATCCGCCTCTGGCCGGAAACTTTTCCTCCAAAAAGGACTCTGAATATCAACCACTAATAATGCGTAAATGAGAGAGGAATCATTCGGCTGCAATGGTGGGAAATAAAGGGTTGCGGGGATGTTGGAGGTTAGAGGGTAGGTGGAGGGGGGCGTCGGGGGGGGGGGTCAGATGAGATGCGGAGGGTGTCGAATATGTTTAAAATGGAGTAAATCAGGGTACTTTCAATTTCAACATGCGCCACAAACTGACCGTCGTCGCTAATTCATCATTGGGCATTTACTCATTTCACGGGTCCTCTTCACTAAAATCCGCGAAAACCATTTTTCGTGGGGAAAAAATCCCCCAAGGATAAATACGCTGCTTGCGTTCTATAGAAAATGTGATGTTCTTCAAAATTACCTAAGTAAAATTTTGTCGTAGAATGAGTCATTTTTCCGCAAAATGCCAAAAATGGGTCTGTTGCAAACTTTTGCTACAACGATTAAGAGTATTTAGTCTAATGTAAAATCGCCTGAAAAGTCCATTGGTGGCATCAAAAAGTTATAAAATGCAATAATAAACTCACAAGAAACGTTTAGTGAAATCCAAGATGGCGGTAAAATATCGAGCATTCTGTATGCATGCACCTTTAACATCCAAGGATTGCCAACGTTGACAACCTCACAGCTTCACAGGTTATGTGTTTATTTACGTTGTGATTGGGTGTGATCGATATTGTGAGGTTGGCTATCCTTGGATGTTCGTGGTGCATGCATACAGGTTGCTAAATATTTTACCGCCATCTTGGATTTCATTAAACGCCTCTTGTGAGTTTATTATTGCATTTTATGACTTTATGATGCCACCAATGGACTTTTCAGGGGATTTTACATTAGATTAAACACTCTTAATCGTTCTAGCAAAAGTTTGCAACAGACCCATTGCGGGAAAATGCTGTACCTCGAAAATTTGGAATTTTAAAATTTAAGTTTTGAGGGGTAAGGAAGGGTCTGGCGTGAAAATGTGTAAGAACCTTTTCAGTGGCAAATTACGTCAGCTTTTATTTGATACTGAGATGTTTTGGAGGTAAAATGGGTACTTTGTGAGTTATTTTGAAAAAACCGATTTATACGCCCTTTTTGAGGTCATAAAAAGTCGAGCGTACACGATATCGGTCAGGACTTTTTTCTGGTGGTTCTACACACCGAAAGGAACACCTCTGCAAAAATTCAGCTTTTTGCAAATTTTTTCCGCTATTTTTCCTAAATGTCCTGGACTATTTGAAAAGTCGGACTTTAGAAAACGATGAGTCAAAAATACTCTAAAAAGCAAGTACTTTCCAGAAAAAAATACGGTTTTGATATTTGTCCAGTCTTAGGGCCCCCCAAAATTATTTAAAATAAACTGTAGGGAACACCCTACGAACACTTTCTCCCTCCATTTTTATCTGGGGGGGGGGGGTCGAAGGACCCCCAGACCCCCTTAAAAATTCTGGGAGAGACCCCCAGACCCCCCTCTAGTATTCTGGGGGAGACCCCCAGACCCCCCTTTATAATTCTGGGGGAGACCCCCAGACCCCCCCCTTTAGAATTCTGGGGAGACCCCCAGACCCCCCCTTTTGATATCTGGGGGAGACCCCCAACCCCCTTTAGAATTCTGGGAGAGACTCCTAGACTCCCATCAAATTTAAAATATTTTCACCTCTGGACATAATTCCGCCTTCAATTCGAAGTGTTTGAGATTTTGCAGAGAAGCTGTACGAATAGTTGCCTACTTCATTCTTTGAAGGATGGGTTTTGAACTGTGGATCTTCAAAAGAATTTTTTTGTTTGGTAGATTAAACCCCCCTTTAAAAATGCTCTTTGTTTGTAGATTGTGTACACCAAATGTCAACAAAATTCATCCATCCATTTTCTTTATAAGTTTAATTTTCTTTGGATATTCTATTGTTTGGGTTTATTGATGGAACAGCTATTTTGCCTTTAAACAGTCTCAGACTTAAGAAGGGTTGTATATTATAGTTTTACATTGAAAAGAAATCCCTGCCTAGGTTGGTTGCAAACTTTTTGTTGCATTTTTCATCACACATAATTGAGTCATAATTGAATTTCTTATTCAAAGTACTACAATTGTTTTTTTATTTGCTTGGTTTCAAAGATTTTTGCTCGATCACACCTATATTGGCCCTTGAAACGGTCTTAAAGGTTTTTAATGATAACTATATGATAGGAATATTTTAGTGGGTCAGTAACATAATATGCAAAGTTTCATCAAAATTCATCCCATGAATGATTGACTCCAAGTTTTAACATTAATTCCCCGCTTTAATTCATGTTTTTGGGTCGAACACCCTATTTTGATTTTTAAACTCTCATAGGTGTTGTATATTGTATCTGTAAGGAATACTTTCTTTTATGGACTAATTGCAGATTGTATTTGCCAGTTTTTATAAAAATTCATTGGACCAAACCTGAATTATCCCAATTAATAGGATTATGTTTTTATTTGCTTATATTCCCATATTTTTTTCTCAATCCCACCTATATTGCCTCTTGAAAAGGTTTTATCAGTTGTGTATGGTGACTAAGAAAGGAAAATATCTTAGTATTTTGATAGTGGATTGTGTGTACAAAAGTTTTTATCAAAATTCATCGAGCCATAATTGATTGACTCGAAGTTTAAAGATTAATTTCTCACGATAATTCCATTTTTTTGCTCGAGCGCACCGATTTTGATTTTTTAAACAGTCTTAAAGGCTGTATATTGTAATGATAAGAAATTCTACATAAAGTAGAGTAAATGTAGGTAGGTAGATTGTTTGTGCCGGATGTAATTAAAATCAATTGGACCTAACCCGAATTATCTCAATAAGTAGGATTATGTTTTTATTTGCTTAATTGGTCTTATTTTTTCTCAATCGCACCTATATGGTCCCTTGAAACGGTCCAAAGGATTTATTATGATGATAATGAGAAGAAAATATTTTAGTACTGTGGTAGTACATTGTGTATACAAAGTTTCATCAAAATTCATCCAGCTTTTAGTAATTGGCACTGATATACAAGATTAATTTCTCACTTTTATTCCATTTTTTGGCTCAAACGCCCTAAATTGAATTTTTAAACGGTCTTAAGGGTTATTTTACTGAACTATAAGGGGTTAATTTTACTGTGGGTTGGTTGTAGAATGTTTTTACAAATTTTCTTCCAAATCCAAAGATCTAATATTGAAATATTTAAATTTTTCTCTTTTTTGACCCATTTTCCCATCGATTTTAATGGAAACCATTTTTCATCCATAACTAACCGAAAAATTAGAATTTTAAAAAAACAAAAAAAGTCCTTCTGGGGAATGTTAAAAGCAACATCTCTGCAAAATTTGGATGCATATGGATCAATAGTTCAAAAGTTATGCTGGATTTCACGTTCTTGACTACAGACAGACGGACAGACAGACGGACAGACGGACAGACAGACGCCACAGAAATTTTGTGCATTTACTCCTCCCTACCACATATGGTTCAGAAATATTGAAATATCATGGATGGATGTTCTTTAGGATAGTATTAGGCATGATAAGAGCCAATTATTTTATAATTATCATGATTGACTTAGTCGCAGCGGGCCAAGTATCGAAACAAAATTCATCAAAAATCTCTGCGCCATCGCAATACTTTCTCAATTTTTCTAATTTCATTAGAGTGAGAAAGTAAAAATGACCCCTCAGGGGGGCTATCTCAAAAATTCCGAGCCACAACCCCTATCGAGTGATACATCGCTTGAAAGGGCACACAAAACCGAGCATTTTGGCGCAAACCGCAGGTCGATATCGTTTTTGGTTTTCGATATATCGAATGACGAAGTTGGATTTTTACTCATTGGCAAATTTCGATATACCGAAAACCAAAAACGATATCGACCTGCAGTTTGCGCCAAAATGCTCGGTTTTGTGTGCCCTTTCAAGCGATGTATCACTCGATAGGGGTTGTGGCTCGGAATTTTTGAGATAGCCCCCCCGAGGGGTCATTTTTTTAAATAATTTTGGGGGGCCCTAAGACTGGACAAATATCAAAACCGTATTTTTTTCTGGAAAGTACTTGCTTTTTAGAGTATTTTTGACTCGTCGTTTTCTAAAGTCCGACTTTTCAAATGGGAGATCTGATTTTTTGAAAATGGATCGAAATCGAACTTTGACTATCGATGTATCGAAAACTAAAAACGATATCGATCTCCGGTTTGCGCCAAAAGTCTTAGAATTTAATGCCCTTTCAAACAAGGTATCACAAGATGGGGGTTGCCATTTGAAAATTTTGAGTTGGGGGGCGAAACCCCCCTTTACGGGTGCCCCCGGAATTTTCGGGTACGCCAAAAAGTAGTTTCTAATAAGTTATAAACATCCTCCAAGTTTGGTTTTTTTATGTGTAGCCGTTCAAAAGTTATGAAGCCGTCCCGGGACTTTCGGACCACCCTGTATTGAGAGCACCCAGAGGCCAATTCCAGTGTATTTAGAATTTCAATAGAGGCTTGTTCGTGCAAATCCCGCAGGATGTCCAGATCCTAACTCCGAAACTCCGCGCCTTAGAAGTAATTTTGGTGATTTCAAGTTCGTGGGTATCATTCATGTTTAATCGGCACTGTCAGAAAATTTGTGAAGGTTTTTCGGGGGGGGGGGGGGGGGCATTTCAAAACCAAATCCGGGAGGAACCTTTGATTTTCATACATTCTTGCTTGTTTGCAGCTCGATTTTGGGGAAGTTGGTCGTGGAAACCGGCATAGCCCTATTTGCAGGGAAATAGGGGGGAACAGTCCCCCCACCTTTGCCAGTGCTCTTGGTATTTTTGTATTAAGTTACAGTGGAATCATTGCTCAAATGTAAGTACTGCACATAACAGAAGCTCGCAACGGACCCGCACTTGAGCTCAAAGTTGGCCAAGGAATGTCATCGACTGAAATCAAGTTTTAATAACTGAGCCACGGCTGGTGAGAATTTTCCCAGAATTATGTTTGCTCGCGATCATTGTCGTCACCCTTACTCTCTCCTAGAGCTGCCGTTTTGCGTATAATTAATGATCTGTTTCAATTCACCGATGATTCCACCGGTTGAGAAAAGATTACACAGTTCAGTTTAGTGTACGACTGCTGTACTGCACGAAAATACTTTGATCAGTAATCTTTTCTCAATCGGTGGAAACGTCGTTAATTAATTAAAAAAATCCGCAAGTTTTTTAAAGTAATCGACGACACCAACGGTTGAGAAAAGATCACGGATGCTAGTATTTACGCGCGTTACAGTCATAAACGGAACTGAACTGTGTAAACTTTTCTCAACCGGTGGCATCATCGGTGAATTGAAAAAATACCGTTAATTATACGCAAAACGGCAGCTTTGCTCTCTCCTCGTACCCTTTAACTACACCTCCAGATACGTATACGTATGGTGCATTTTATGAATGGACTTGAACAGAGCCTTTAAAAAATGGACACTATAACGATGGTTACCATAGCAACGGCTAAGTTTTACAATATTCGACCAATAGAATCACTCATACACAGTCTTAACGATCGGTTTAACGATGAAGTGAAAGATCGGCCTGCAGGTCAAAACAGGGACATTTGGGAAAAAACCAAAAGAATATATTTGATCTCAGCTCATCTAGTACTTTCATTTTCTTCGTTTAAAATACTTGATGTAGGATCCTTGCCACTGCCCCATTCCGTAGAGACAATCAAAGGTAAAAGCACAGGGTGCTAAGGCTAAAACGGAAACTTTAAATTAGTTTGAAAAAAAAAATTGTTCCACTGGGTACGGGGGCATTCCTTTATTTTGCAATGAGGTTAGAATTTCCGGCTACCGACCAGGTTGTGTGGTTACCGAAAGAGTAAGCACCCATTAACTTCTTAAGGGCAAAGCCCTAGTTTACTGTACTCTCTCCTGTAGTCTTTTTCACATTGCTCCAGTATCATGATTCAGAATAAATGCGATTCTGGATGTAGACAATTACAAGATAAGGTTTCGTTTGGGCGCCTTCAATTCATCGTATAGGCAATTTAAACTCCCCCGAGTACAAACAGTTAACTACCCTCCCTATATTAACGGAAGAGTGGCATTTTTTTGATCAAACCTGGTCTGTAAAGGTTTAAGACACGGTAATTCTCAAAACATCATCAACCTTGCGACACTTGCTCTTAAGTAATTTTAAAGTTCAAAATTTTACGTTTTGCGGAGGTTCAACTGTTTGAAACACACGTTTTGAGCTTCTAATATCAAATTCAATTTTATTCTTCGTGTGTGTGTAATTTTGGCATTTACTCTTATTTTTCGGCAAACCGAACGAAAAAGGTTATCGTGCCGAATTTTGGTATCAAATTTTCATTACCTATCTAAAGCTCGTTGAAAGAAAATGATGAATCATAGCGTTGGGGTTTTTGTCGAAGAACGCTTCAAAATCTAAAAGTCAAAAGTTGCAAGTTTTGTTTTGATTTGAAGCAATGCAAATAGAAAATGCGTCTTTGGTTTTTTTTTCCCTCGTCTTCGTTTTCGAAAGAGTGTCGATCTAGACGTGCCTATACACTTCTGAAGCAAGTTCAACTCAATCTTTGAGAATTTTGCCTATATTCCCGTTGTATTTGTTGTAACATCAAGAGTTTAGAAGACGGGAATATTTTCTCGAGACTTGGCAACTGCGCATGCGCAGCGATTTGTGAGATCCGATGGAGAATCATCGCATGGAGGATCGATCGCATTTGGATTGGCCGCTCAAACAAAAACCGAATCCTGATTCCTGATTATCATCGTGAGTGCGGATTTTAAGTGAGTCCGAGCAAGTGCCAAAGTGCCAAGTGGCCTCCCCTTCCCTGTCCTAAGGCAACTGATCAGCAACTGTCTGTCTTGAGCCAGTCCTTTCGTTCTTTCCTATCCTATTGTGGCATTACGTCGCGCGATGCGACCGAATAACGCCCTCGCCTGTTGGGTCTTCACGGCGTTGTCAAGTCTCGTGTTAGCAACGAGGCGAGGCTGTCGAAAATTGTTATAAAAGATAAGTAGAAGTGTTAGTAAGTAACTTACAATGGAGCCTTTGCAACCTTTTGCTACAGGCTTATCTATAGTTGATTTAGAAGTAAAACCCTATAAAAATGACGATAAGCGCACTGAAAAATCTCGAAATCCACTCCCAAACTTGTAAAATGCTTTCGAACGCGAAGCCGTAATGGCGGTGATTACCGCCTTTTACAATGGGTTTCCCTATCTCAATAAGCTCCATCCTCACGAGGTGTACTCGCGACACCCTACAAGAAGAAGCATATAATTTGCATAAGAGTTAGGCGGTATAATCACCGTCATTACGGTCTCGCGTTTGAAAGCCTTCCATGAGTTTTGGAGTGGACTTTGTGATTTTTTATTGCGCTTACCGTCATTTTTACAAGGTTTCACCTAATAATCAACTATTAAAAAGCCTGTAGCAAAAGTTTGCAACAGCTTTATTAATGCACTGAAATAAATGGAAGGGTTAATACTGTGAGTCGCGATTTTGAAGGGGGGGGGGGTTATTAAAACGAGTCCCACTACAGGAATTTGACACCAGCTGAGGTAGGTATAGTCTTTGCCTCCGTAACCAATGCCAACACCAAACTCGTGGATCAACTTCCACCCTTTTACCTTATCTTACTTCGTTAACTTATCGGTTAATTCCAGGAACAGGATCAATCATACGTTTTTTGGAGGCTTTTACTTCTGAATCGACCCTTTTATCGCCTATAGCAAACAAAACCTTGTATGAGCTCCATTTCATTGGTAGTGCTCAACTGCACAGGGTGATCAGGTAGCTTTTGTGTGTAAACTCAAAATGTCTAAAGCATTCGGTAAAGATAGAAGTTGACCGAGCCACCGATGCGCGATGGAGGAATCATCAGTCCTTGCGACGCAGATTTTGACTCGATTCGGTTCTGCTTGATCCGACGTCGTTTCGGATAATCGGGATAATATCTGTCGCCGTAGTATAGATAGACAAAATACGATGGACATACCGAACAGAGGAGAGGGCTACGAGTACCTAGCAGATGCGGAACGGTGCAGTGTGGAAAAACTAAAGCCATCTCTGTGATCGTCTCCCAGTGGATCAAAACGCGGATCTTGCTGAACGTGGTAAGCTCTTTTGTTTTTTGCTTCTCAAACTTTTTTGATTGTGATATTTCCTTGCTATAAAGAACTTTTTTTTTTTTTTTATTATTACTTCTGAGGGTGTTCGTTTAATGCCCAAATAGAAACTGCAACCATTTTTGATTTACTGTGTCCCCTTGTAAATTATGAGATCTCAAAGAGTTTTAGGCCCTTAGTCAAATCCTAGGCCTTTCTCCCAAAATTCTCGTACAGCACTTCTGTTCCAGCTCTGTTGCGCCAAAGATGTCGGATCGTCCGTTGGCGAGCCTTTCTCAGAAGTAATTAATGTGCGCAGAGGTTTTTTCCTCTATTTCACACAATCTACACTCTGGGTTCTCCTTAGAGACTCCAATTGTGCGCAAAAATGATTTTAATTTAGACTGTAGAGACACTTTATCAGGGTACATTTTGATGAATGTGGGTACTTACTTTACTATAGGTTGTCCCAGGAATGATTGGACTTGACAACTGTAGCTTTGAATGAAAACATCAGCTTCCATCCACAGATAGGGCAACCTGATTGGTCAGGAGCAGTAAGAAGCTGATGTTTTCATGAAAACCATAGCTTTGAATGAAAACATCAGCTTCCATCCACAGATAGGGCAACCTGATTGGTCAGGAGCAGTAAGAAGCTGATGTTTTCATGAAAACCATAGCTTTGAATGAAAACATCAGCTTCCATCCACAGATAGGGCAACCTGATTGGTCAGGAGCAGTAAGAAGCTGATGTTTTCATGAAAACCATACAAGTGTCAAATCCAATCTTTTCTGGAACAAGCTATAAATGAAAACATCAGCTTCCATCCACAGATAGGGCAACCTGATTGGTCAGGAGCAGTAAGAAGCTGATGTTTTCATGAAAACCATACAAGTGTCAAATCCAATCTTTTCTGGAACAAGCTATAAATGAAAACATCAGCTTCCATCCACAGATAGGGCAACCTGATTGGTCAGGAGCAGTAAGAAGCTGATGTTTTCATGAAAACCATAGCTTTGAATGAAAACATCAGCTTCCATCCACAGATAGGGCAACCTGATTGGTCAGGAGCAGTAAGAAGCTGATGTTTTCATGAAAACCATAGCTTTGAATGAAAACATCAGCTTCCATCCACAGATAGGGCAACCTGATTGGCCAGGAGCAGTAAGAAGCTGATGTTTTCATGAAAACCATAGCTTTGAATGAAAACATCAGCTTCCATCCACAGATAGGGCAACCTGATTGGTCAGGAGCAGTAAGAAGCTGATGTTTTCATGAAAACCATACAAGTGTCAAATCCAATCTTTTCTGGGACAAGCTATATGTCGGTCCGGTTTTTTTCTAGGTCTATAATTAGACTAGACTATGGTCATTTCAGACCCCTGCGGGTTTCCACCTTCAGGTCACTATAAGCTGAATGATCGTGAACTTGAAATTCAATTTTTCAATTAAAGATAGATTTACTGCATCAATTAATTTATTATGTTGTGGATTTTCAAAACGCTGAAAGATAGTTACACAGATTATTCTACAATTTACTGATTCAAGAACACTCAGATCAAATTCTTTTTTAAGGTCTGACTTACTCTTACCTAGGACAAAATTGTTGGAACCCCTCATCATTACAACATCGACGAAAACGACAGATAACGAAAATGAAATGAACAACTAAGTAAAATAAAACCAAAATAAAGTAAAACCATAGCACTGGGTAACAAGGTTGCTTGGCCTAACCACCAGGCACATAGCCGTAGCCAAGAATTCGTCTTTCTCTCTTTATTCCCATTTGAACGCAAGTGTTAGAAAAGGATGGATATAGGGGCTGTCAAGTGACTTCAGCCCCTAGTTCTGTCCTTTTCTAACACATGCGTTTAAATGGGCTAAGAGAGAGAAAGACAATATCCTGGCTACGGCCATGACCAGGCACATTGCTGTCCGCGCATGTTCTCTTGAGTAGTGATGGTGGTTACCACCTCCTTTTCCAGTTGCCAGTGCCCGAATATTTTCATTAATTGATTTCCTCAATTTAAGCTCATTTTAGGGCTTTATTTCATCGTTTTAATAGCTCATTTCAAGATGCGAAATTGATCATTTGAATTAGTTGTATTGCACGGAAAAAAAATCAGTGGTAAAATTAACCATAGCATAGTTGATTTTGGCACCTCCTACAAAGTATGGTAAATTTCACCTGATGTTTGGCATGATGAGGTACACTTTTGGTCAACGCATCCATCTGCGCGTTATATTAAACTGGTAGTGTGCTTCATCATACCAAACATCGGGTGAAATTTACCATACTTTGTAGGAGGTGCCAAAATCAACTATGCTATGGTTAATTTTACCACTGATTTTTTTCCGTGTGATATCTTGCCATTTATTGCTTGATTCTTATTTATGAATAGTTGATGTCCGGATCATGTCATGTTTAGATTAACTGTGCGTTCGGAGTGCTGCGAAGATGCACGGTGATAATAATAATCAGTCATCGCGCGGTCTGTTATAGTCTATTCGTTTGCTCGTCATCAAGCAGGTGGAAGGAATTTCAATTGGCGGCGAAATATTTTGTTTTCACGAGTCAACGCTTTCAGGTAATGTTTGCGATAGTTAACGCCAAGAGGGCCCGTGGTTGGTCCGTGGTCGTTGGCTGGTGCTCGCGACGTTGCGTTGTCTCGGATCAAATAAAATTCAGCTCAATTACTTCTGAAGAAACAGGTTTTTTCTTTTTTTTTACTCTAAGGAAAGAAAATTATCAAAATCCTAGTGGTTTTGCAAAGCTCTTGTGTTATGGTCTCCTTTATCTTTGGCACCAAACTTTTTGCAAAAAAAAAAAGAAACAAAATGGCAAGTTTTCTCTCAGAAATCATAGTTTTTACATTGTTTTACAAATCGATATCTGAGAACTTGTATTCCAAGGTTTAAAAGAGCGCGTTAATTTCCATCAAACATGAAGTGTCTACTCGAATGTCAAAATGAAAGAGTCCCGTGATTTAACAAATCAACAATGGTTACAGGTGGAATAACAACAGTAGTAACGTCAGAAAGGGACTCCGTATAGGTACTCTTTTAGGGTACAAAAGGCAAACTATTGTTTTTGGATCTAAGCTATCCATCGAGAGCACCGAGCATCGATGGGTACCTATGTGTTCTATCGACGAACTAAAGATTGTTGTCAGATTTTCACGAGCAACGTTTCGCCTTCAAGGTTCTGGTTAGGCCACTCTTCATACTCCTCACACCTTGCAGGTGAGAGGCCAGTGCGGGTGGGGCGGGAAAGCCGTTGCAGATCAGTCCCACATTCACACCCGTAACTGAAAATATGTGAAATTCTCGCGACAATCTTCAAGTTGTCGATAGTACAGCAACAGTAATGTCGGAAAGTGACTTACCTTTTAGGTACTCTGTTTGGGTACGAAAGGGAATTCTCTTGTTTGCATCTACAGGGTGGTCCGAAAGTCCCGGGACGGCTTCATAACTTTTGAACGGCTGCATATAAAAAAAACCAAACTTGGAGGATGTTTATAACTTAATAGAAACTACTTTTTGGCGTACTCGAAAATTCCGGGGGGCGCCCGTAAAGGGGGGTTTCGCCCCCAACTGAAAATTTTCAAATGGCAACCCCCATCTTGTGATGCCTTGTTTTAAAGGGCATTAAATTCTAAGACTTTTGGCGCAAACCGGAGGTCGATATCGTTTTTCGTTTTCGATATATCGATAGTCAAAGTTCGATTTCGACCCATTTTCAAAAAATCAGATCTCCCATTTTAGTCCAGGACATTTAGATCATATTTCACCAAATAGCGGAAAAAATTTGCAAAAAGCTGAATTTTTGCAGAGGTGTTCCTTTCGGTGTGTAGAACCACCAGAAAAAAGTCCTGACCGATATCGTGTACGCTCGACTTTTTATGACCTCAAAAAGGGTGTATAAATCGGTTTTTTCAAAATAACTCGAAAAGTACCCATTTTACCTCCAAAACATCTCAGTATCAAATAAAAGCTGACGTAATTTGCCACTGAAAAGGTTCTTACACATTTTCACGTCAGACCCTTCCTTACCCCTCAAAACTTAAATTTTAAAATTCCAAATTTTCGAGGTACAGCATTTTCCCGCAATTTTTGGCATTTTGCGGAAAAATGACTCATTCTACGACAAAATTTCACTTAGGTAATTTTGAAGAACATCACATTTTCTATAGAACGCAAGCAGCGTATTTATCCTTGGGGGATTTTTTCCCCACGAAAAATGGTTTTCGCGGATTTTAGTGAAGAGGACCCGTGAAATGAGTAAATGCCCAATGATGAATTAGCGACGACGGTCAGTTTGTGGCGCATGTTGAAATTGAAAGTACCCTGATTTACTCCATTTTAAACATATTCGACACCCTCCGCATCTCATCTGACCCCCCCCCCCCCGACGCCCCCCTCCACCTACCCTCTAACCTCCAACATCCCCGCAACCCTTTATTTCCCACCATTGCAGCCGAATGATTCCTCTCTCATTTACGCATTATTAGTGGTTGATATTCAGAGTCCTTTTTGGAGGAAAAGTTTCCGGCCAGAGGCGGATCGGGAAAGTCCCCCTCCCTCCCAAAGTCTCAATTTTTCTCTCTTTTTACTGAAAGTCGCCGGTAAAAAGCTGTACAAACTCGCGGTATGAAGCAGAAAATTCTCTCTCATGCAATATTAAGCGTACATTTTTTTTTGGCCTTCCTATCAGCTAAGTTCCTAAAGCGATTTGAATGGCGAAATGAAACGATGGAGGGCTCGTGGCAGCCATGATTGCTTGTAAAATTGATACGTGCATTTGACCTCATAAGAACTCTTTTGTCACAATGTCAACTTTCATACTTTATTTAAAAAAAAAAAAAAAACGCGAAAATAACAAAGGAACTAATTCGTTTAGTTTTTGGACATTGTTTTCTTCTATGTTGTAAAGCGATGTGATGTGTCAAATACTGGACTACAATTATTTTACTCTCTTATTATTTCGGCAGCTTTTTTGAGGAGGCTTGAATAACGCTCTAACTTCATTTGATGTGCACTCATCGTATCAAGCCGCACTCAAAATGGGGCTATTGCACACTTTTGCTATAAGCGATTTAATAGTCAATTATGGCGTAAAAACCTCAAAAAATAACGATGGTGGCACTAAAAACTTCCAAAATCTCCTCCTAAACTCATTAAACGCAGTTATTTGCGCGAGCGTAATGGTGGCCGAAGGCACTAACAATGGGTGATTCCTATCTTAATTTCATCACTCTTTCTATGCTGACAAGGATGATTCACAGAGTAATTAGTCATCAGAGTGATGATCCACATCCGATGAATGGTACCGCAACACCAAGTGACACCGGTGTCAAATGAAAGTAGTCTCTTATTGGTCACTTCTTGATGGAGTTTCAGAATTGTTAGATGGGAATCTCCCATTGTTAGTGCCTTCGGCCACCATTACGCTCCCGCAAATAACTGCGTTTATTGAGTTTAGGAGTGGATTTTGGAAGTTTTTAGTGCCGCCATCGTTATTTGTTGAGGTTTTTACGCCATAATCGACTATTAAATCGCTTACAGCAAAAGTGTGCGATAGCCCCATTTTATTCTCAGCATTCTTCAAGTATACTATTGCCTCCTTTTTTTTTGAGATTGGAACGATAATATCATCCTCGCATTTTTCTTTCGGCTTCTGAACAGCAGTAATTTCAGAAATGACAAAACCGATGACTTTTTTAATCAGTTTCGCGGCGGAAAACTCACATTCGACATAATTTACCAGAAAATACATACAGATCAAATATTTTTTTCGTGGTCTTGGCTATTGGAGCATCGTCTGCAGTCTCCCCATTTTCCTTTTT
Organism: Trialeurodes vaporariorum; assembly: GCA_011764245.1. Lineage (NCBI taxonomy): Eukaryota > Metazoa > Arthropoda > Insecta > Hemiptera > Aleyrodidae > Trialeurodes > Trialeurodes vaporariorum. The sequence continues at coordinate 66,630,042 of VMOF01000388.1, forward strand.
TTTTTAATCCACCAAAAATAGACAAAACAAGATTGTTGAAACCTGGTCTCTGAAGCTACAATATTGATTTCATTACTCAGACGAGTTGAAATTATCTTTCCCAAGTCATCATTTCGAGTTTGAGCTGTTTTTAGAATTTGTTTCTTAGTTGGCAAACTTTCTACCCGATGAAGTTCTATTCGAAGATCCTTTCGTTTTTTCCGTTCAGTCTTTAAAAAAGCGGATGCTGCATTTTTACCGCAAAGCATACGTTTCTACCTACTAGAAATTGAAAGTTGTCTCTTTTTCTCTTAGTTTTGTTTTTGCTCGTTGACGGCTCACTAAGTTTGCGCTCTTTCTCCTTTTTTACAATACTATCTGGTGTTTTGTCTGCAAAATGTGCAACCATACCCAAAACTGATTTTAATTGTTCTTCTAACACCTTTACTGTATCATAATTTCTTTCCCTATATACCAGCCTGTTTCAATGAGTCACTGTTTTATTTTCCTTTTACCCTCACAAAGACGCGCGTATCTTATAAGCAATAGTCTCCGCACGAACACACCTTTCTTCTGCGTCTTCATCCACTTCGAAAATTCGTAAGTCGATCAATAAAATTATAATAAATACAAGCGAAAAAGAACAAGATGTACTATCGGACATTCGTTTATGGACAGTATATTTGCACATCACGCTGTAGGAGCGACCTCACTTGTAAAGTAGGTGTTCAGTATATTTAAATGTCGAGAACAAAGGTCATCACACTTCTCAAACAAATTAATCCTGTCTAAAATGTTTTCTGTTTAAGATAAAAATTGGGACTCACAATGCATTAGAGATCTGGTTAACTAAATCTGAGACTTAAAAATCTGACATAGACTACAAGATCTGACATAAACTAACAGATATGACAAATTTCCAGCCAAATATTCCAGGAATATAATGGTCATTTTACCGGCAACTTTCAGTTAAAAGAGAGAAAAATTGTGACTTTGGGAGGGAGGGGGACTTTCCCGATCCGCCTCTGGCCGGAAACTTTTCCTCCAAAAAGGACTCTGAATATCAACCACTAATAATGCGTAAATGAGAGAGGAATCATTCGGCTGCAATGGTGGGAAATAAAGGGTTGCGGGGATGTTGGAGGTTAGAGGGTAGGTGGAGGGGGGCGTCGGGGGGGGGGGGTCAGATGAGATGCGGAGGGTGTCGAATATGTTTAAAATGGAGTAAATCAGGGTACTTTCAATTTCAACATGCGCCACAAACTGACCGTCGTCGCTAATTCATCATTGGGCATTTACTCATTTCACGGGTCCTCTTCACTAAAATCCGCGAAAACCATTTTTCGTGGGGAAAAAATCCCCCAAGGATAAATACGCTGCTTGCGTTCTATAGAAAATGTGATGTTCTTCAAAATTACCTAAGTAAAATTTTGTCGTAGAATGAGTCATTTTTCCGCAAAATGCCAAAAATGGGTCTGTTGCAAACTTTTGCTACAACGATTAAGAGTATTTAGTCTAATGTAAAATCGCCTGAAAAGTCCATTGGTGGCATCAAAAAGTTATAAAATGCAATAATAAACTCACAAGAAACGTTTAGTGAAATCCAAGATGGCGGTAAAATATCGAGCATTCTGTATGCATGCACCTTTAACATCCAAGGATTGCCAACGTTGACAACCTCACAGCTTCACAGGTTATGTGTTTATTTACGTTGTGATTGGGTGTGATCGATATTGTGAGGTTGGCTATCCTTGGATGTTCGTGGTGCATGCATACAGGTTGCTAAATATTTTACCGCCATCTTGGATTTCATTAAACGCCTCTTGTGAGTTTATTATTGCATTTTATGACTTTATGATGCCACCAATGGACTTTTCAGGGGATTTTACATTAGATTAAACACTCTTAATCGTTCTAGCAAAAGTTTGCAACAGACCCATTGCGGGAAAATGCTGTACCTCGAAAATTTGGAATTTTAAAATTTAAGTTTTGAGGGGTAAGGAAGGGTCTGGCGTGAAAATGTGTAAGAACCTTTTCAGTGGCAAATTACGTCAGCTTTTATTTGATACTGAGATGTTTTGGAGGTAAAATGGGTACTTTGTGAGTTATTTTGAAAAAACCGATTTATACGCCCTTTTTGAGGTCATAAAAAGTCGAGCGTACACGATATCGGTCAGGACTTTTTTCTGGTGGTTCTACACACCGAAAGGAACACCTCTGCAAAAATTCAGCTTTTTGCAAATTTTTTCCGCTATTTTTCCTAAATGTCCTGGACTATTTGAAAAGTCGGACTTTAGAAAACGATGAGTCAAAAATACTCTAAAAAGCAAGTACTTTCCAGAAAAAAATACGGTTTTGATATTTGTCCAGTCTTAGGGCCCCCCAAAATTATTTAAAATAAACTGTAGGGAACACCCTACGAACACTTTCTCCCTCCATTTTTATCTGGGGGGGGGGGTCGAAGGACCCCCAGACCCCCTTAAAAATTCTGGGAGAGACCCCCAGACCCCCCTCTAGTATTCTGGGGGAGACCCCCAGACCCCCCTTTATAATTCTGGGGGAGACCCCCAGACCCCCCCCTTTAGAATTCTGGGGGAGACCCCCAGACCCCCCTTTAGATATCTGGGGGAGACCCCCAACCCCCTTTAGAATTCTGGGAGAGACTCCTAGACTCCCATCAAATTTAAAATATTTTCACCTCTGGACATAATTCCGCCTTCAATTCGAAGTGTTTGAGATTTTGCAGAGAAGCTGTACGAATAGTTGCCTACTTCATTCTTTGAAGGATGGGTTTTGAACTGTGGATCTTCAAAAGAATTTTTTAGTTTGGTAGATTAAACCCCCCTTTAAAAATGCTCTTTGTTTGTAGATTGTGTACACCAAATGTCAACAAAATTCATCCATCCATTTTCTTTATAAGTTTAATTTTCTTTGGATATTCTATTGTTTGGGTTTATTGATGGAACAGCTATTTTGCCTTTAAACAGTCTCAGACTTAAGAAGGGTTGTATATTATAGTTTTACATTGAAAAGAAATCCCTGCCTAGGTTGGTTGCAAACTTTTTGTTGCATTTTTCATCACACATAATTGAGTCATAATTGAATTTCTTATTCAAAGTACTACAATTGTTTTTTTATTTGCTTGGTTTCAAAGATTTTTGCTCGATCACACCTATATTGGCCCTTGAAACGGTCTTAAAGGTTTTTAATGATAACTATATGATAGGAATATTTTAGTGGGTCAGTAACATAATATGCAAAGTTTCATCAAAATTCATCCCATGAATGATTGACTCCAAGTTTTAACATTAATTCCCCGCTTTAATTCATGTTTTTGGGTCGAACACCCTATTTTGATTTTTAAACTCTCATAGGTGTTGTATATTGTATCTGTAAGGAATACTTTCTTTTATGGACTAATTGCAGATTGTATTTGCCAGTTTTTATAAAAATTCATTGGACCAAACCTGAATTATCCCAATTAATAGGATTATGTTTTTATTTGCTTATATTCCCATATTTTTTTCTCAATCCCACCTATATTGCCTCTTGAAAAGGTTTTATCAGTTGTGTATGGTGACTAAAAAAGGGAAAAATATCTTAGTATTTTGATAGTGGATTGTGTGTACAAAAGTTTTTATCAAAATTCATCGAGCCATAATTGATTGACTCGAAGTTTAAAGATTAATTTCTCACGATAATTCCATTTTTTTGCTCGAGCGCACCGATTTTGATTTTTTAAACAGTCTTAAAGGCTGTATATTGTAATGATAAGAAATTCTACATAAAGTAGAGTAAATGTAGGTAGGTAGATTGTTTGTGCCGGATGTAATTAAAATCAATTGGACCTAACCCGAATTATCTCAATAAGTAGGATTATGTTTTTATTTGCTTAATTGGTCTTATTTTTTCTCAATCGCACCTATATGGTCCCTTGAAACGGTCCAAAGGATTTATTATGATGATAATGAGAAGAAAATATTTTAGTACTGTGGTAGTACATTGTGTATACAAAGTTTCATCAAAATTCATCCAGCTTTTAGTAATTGGCACTGATATACAAGATTAATTTCTCACTTTTATTCCATTTTTTGGCTCAAACGCCCTAAATTGAATTTTTAAACGGTCTTAAGGGTTATTTTACTGAACTATAAGGGGTTAATTTTACTGTGGGTTGGTTGTAGAATGTTTTTACAAATTTTCTTCCAAATCCAAAGATCTAATATTGAAATATTTAAATTTTTCTCTTTTTTGACCCATTTTCCCATCGATTTTAATGGAAACCATTTTTCATCCATAACTAACCGAAAAATTAGAATTTTAAAAAAACAAAAAAAGTCCTTCGGGGGAATGTTAAAAGCAACATCTCTGCAAAATTTGGATGCATATGGATCAATAGTTCAAAAGTTATGCTGGATTTCACGTTCTTGACTACAGACAGACGGACAGACAGACGGACAGACGGACAGACAGACGCCACAGAAATTTTGTGCATTTACTCCTCCCTACCACATATGGTTCAGAAATATTGAAATATCATGGATGGATGTTCTTTAGGATAGTATTAGGCATGATAAGAGCCAATTATTTTATAATTATCATGATTGACTTAGTCGCAGCGGGCCAAGTATCGAAACAAAATTCATCAAAAATCTCTGCGCCATCGCAATACTTTCTCAATTTTTCTAATTTCATTAGAGTGAGAAAGTAAAAATGACCCCTCAGGGGGGCTATCTCAAAAATTCCGAGCCACAACCCCTATCGAGTGATACATCGCTTGAAAGGGCACACAAAACCGAGCATTTTGGCGCAAACCGCAGGTCGATATCGTTTTTGGTTTTCGATATATCGAATGACGAAGTTGGATTTTTACTCATTGGCAAATTTCGATATACCGAAAACCAAAAACGATATCGACCTGCAGTTTGCGCCAAAATGCTCGGTTTTGTGTGCCCTTTCAAGCGATGTATCACTCGATAGGGGTTGTGGCTCGGAATTTTTGAGATAGCCCCCCTGAGGGGTCATTTTTTTAAATAATTTTGGGGGGCCCTAAGACTGGACAAATATCAAAACCGTATTTTTTTCTGGAAAGTACTTGCTTTTTAGAGTATTTTTGACTCGTCGTTTTCTAAAGTCCGACTTTTCAAATGGGAGATCTGATTTTTTGAAAATGGATCGAAATCGAACTTTGACTATCGATGTATCGAAAACTAAAAACGATATCGATCTCCGGTTTGCGCCAAAAGTCTTAGAATTTAATGCCCTTTCAAACAAGGTATCACAAGATGGGGGTTGCCATTTGAAAATTTTGAGTTGGGGGGCGAAACCCCCCTTTACGGGTGCCCCCGGAATTTTCGGGTACGCCAAAAAGTAGTTTCTAATAAGTTATAAACATCCTCCAAGTTTGGTTTTTTTTATGTGTAGCCGTTCAAAAGTTATGAAGCCGTCCCGGGACTTTCGGACCACCCTGTATTGAGAGCACCCAGAGGCCAATTCCAGTGTATTTAGAATTTCAATAGAGGCTTGTTCGTGCAAATCCCGCAGGATGTCCAGATCCTAACTCCGAAACTCCGCGCCTTAGAAGTAATTTTGGTGATTTCAAGTTCGTGGGTATCATTCATGTTTAATCGGCACTGTCAGAAAATTTGTGAAGGTTTTTCGGGGGGGGGGGGGGGGGTGCATTTCAAAACCAAATCCGGGAGGAACCTTTGATTTTCATACATTCTTGCTTGTTTGCAGCTCGATTTTGGGGAAGTTGGTCGTGGAAACCGGCATAGCCCTATTTGCAGGGAAATAGGGGGGAACAGTCCCCCCACCTTTGCCAGTGCTCTTGGTATTTTTGTATTAAGTTACAGTGGAATCATTGCTCAAATGTAAGTACTGCACATAACAGAAGCTCGCAACGGACCCGCACTTGAGCTCAAAGTTGGCCAAGGAATGTCATCGACTGAAATCAAGTTTTAATAACTGAGCCACGGCTGGTGAGAATTTTCCCAGAATTATGTTTGCTCGCGATCATTGTCGTCACCCTTACTCTCTCCTAGAGCTGCCGTTTTGCGTATAATTAATGATCTGTTTCAATTCACCGATGATTCCACCGGTTGAGAAAAGATTACACAGTTCAGTTTAGTGTACGACTGCTGTACTGCACGAAAATACTTTGATCAGTAATCTTTTCTCAATCGGTGGAAACGTCGTTAATTAATTAAAAAAATCCGCAAGTTTTTTAAAGTAATCGACGACACCAACGGTTGAGAAAAGATCACGGATGCTAGTATTTACGCGCGTTACAGTCATAAACGGAACTGAACTGTGTAAACTTTTCTCAACCGGTGGCATCATCGGTGAATTGAAAAAATACCGTTAATTATACGCAAAACGGCAGCTTTGCTCTCTCCTCGTACCCTTTAACTACACCTCCAGATACGTATACGTATGGTGCATTTTATGAATGGACTTGAACAGAGCTATTTGCGTGGTGTAGCGTTAAAACAAGCAACGTTTCATTCTATTAACTTACACTGTCACCAACCAACCTTCTGTTTTTTTATTGGTGATTCTCCAAATTCTACGAGAGATTTATTTAATGAGTCTAACATTTCCAGTTCACTTGTAAAAGATGGGTCCGACTCATCCAGGTCTACGCTACAACTAGGGATGTTCTCTTTTTGAATTTTACTCAATTCCTTTCTACAGGCATCGCATATTTTAGCACAGTAGCGCACCGAGAGATTCTTCATCTCTCTCTTTTCTCCATTAAGAAACGGATGTTAGAAAAGGATGGACAAAGGGATAAAACCCCCTCCTTTTGTCCTTTTCCTACTCATACATTCAAATGGGAAATGAGAGAGATGGAAGATATCCTGGTTGCGCCAGTGTTTTAGCATCAATCGGCATTCCGGAGACTAAATCAACCATCCATTCTTTGACGGGTCGTAAGCGTTTCCTGGCGTGTGAATGACCTGGCTTTTTCAATGGGTTGAAACAACTCATTTGCAGCTGTTTTCTTTTCTTTTCACTTTCCATTGTGTCAATAAATCCAGAAAGCAGGGAACAGAAACGGAGAATTTTACAAAATTTGGAAGACGAATAAAATCTTGCGTTATGGTGAAGAAATTTTTCTGAATAAAACTTTAGGAACAGGATGTAAAAAAAAGAGAGAAAATAAAGATTGTTTAACAAATTCTGAAAAATTTAGAAGAGACTCAGGTTAAAATGGGAGCGCCATGCCATGGAAACCCCTCTACAAATTAAAATTCCTCTTATGAATTCATCATCTCAAATATTGACGAAAATTTCCAAGGTTGAAATTTTAGGATGTTTAAGAATTTCTTGATCTGAGAGATGTGTGAAAAAGATCATTCAATCTTGTACATACATCGAAAAAGTCTCAGAGGGATTTGGAGATACACCATTCATTTCAAGGCAATGGTTAAAAAAAACATTGCCTTGATGACCAAATCACCAAATCTGGCAAGTTTTTACGTGGAATGTCTGCTAATTTTCCCCCATAACTCGCGATCCCATTGTGATCCCAAAATGAAATTTTACCAGCCTTTTTCTTATGGTATGTTCTTTTGTCCCTAATTTTTACAGATTTTTAAAATTGGCATTTTTTGAGAAAAAAAATGTTGACATTTAAAAAAAAAATTCACAATATTTTTGGTTGAGCCTTTTTGAGTTATACATCAATCAAAAGCCCTTACTAAGAGCTTTCAAATGAGACCACATTGACTGATCTACCATAAAGGGTTCTCGAGTTACGATCAAAATAGGAGGGCTCCGCGGTCAATTTCCAAATTTTTCTACTTTAAAATTTCCTACTTCAGAGCCCCCCCCCCCAAAAATTGGGGGGGTCCAAAAAATCTCAAAAAATTATTTCTGAGCACCACTCAACAGGGAGAATGAATGTACCAAATTTCATGAAAATCTGAGAGGTCAAGATTTTTTAGTGGTCTGATCTGGCATGAAATGACCCACCAAAGATATCGTATCATGTCAGTGACGGTTCGTAGGGCGAGGCATGTGGGGCAGTGACATCCCTAAAATCCCATCTAAAGATATCTGAAATTGAACGATTTGTGCTTAAAGTCAAAATTTCTGATCAAAGGATTCTCGAATCCTGCCCCCTCTTAGAAGTATTCTACCACTCTCGCCGCAGACCCTGGGTGTCTAACAAGGGGAGGCTCAGAAGTCGCCGCCTTCAATTTTGAAAACAATTGCACGAAAATGTAGCTAAAGTAAAACTATTAGACCCGTGTTTCTCACTTTTTGCCAATGGGCCTTCCTAAAGCGTCAGGAATTTTTTGAAAGTTGCCGAAATTCACGTAAATATTCGGAACGCTCTCCACTCGGGTTTTTTACGTGAATTTCGGCAACTTTCAAACAATTCCTGATTCTTCAGGAAGGCCCATTGGCAAAAAGTGAGAAACACGGGTCTAATAGTTTTACTTTAGCTACATGTTCGTGCAATTGTTTTCAAAATCGGAGGCGGCGACTTCTGAGCCTCCCCTTGTAAGACTTTGTTTTTTTTGCCCCACCACAGCCGTTGCCAGGAATTTATCTTTGTCTTTCTTTGTCCAAAAAGAGAATCAACTATTTTCCCTTCACACTTTTACCAGGCTTAGGACTGGCCGCAGAGAAAAAAAAAAAAACTGTAAATAAATTTTTTTTTGCTCATCGGGCTTGTTGAAAAAATTCTATTGTTATCTCGTTGTTAAGGGTGCATAGTGCACGTGTCAAATAATTAAAACTGCTAAAAACATTTAAGGGTGTATAGTGCCCACGTCGTATCTTAAAATTATTCCAAATATTTCAGGCCTATATTTTCCTTGTCAATAAGTTTCAATCATGGTTTTCGCACGTGATTCCTGGATGACAGGCAGAATTGCAAATTACATTATTCTTGAAGCACCGACATCTGACTGTCTGACAGTTTGATTTTTTGCAATTGCACCGTTGGTAACCCTGGCCTGTGCCTACCGATAACTTTCGCACTGCTTGACGGACGCTCATGGAATCAGATGGGACGTCCTCTGCGGTGAAACCTTTGAATTTGATCGTTTCAAAGGCATTCTTACAGAACCACGTCTTGATGATACCTGCTTCGGTGCCGATTTCATTATTATCATCGTTGATGTCCATAAGTACGGCGATGATATTTGCAGGATCACCTCGACCGCGATCAAACTCCGAAACGGGTACAGCAACGCAGTCGCCGATAAAAAAGGCAATGAAAAAAAAAAAAAAAAAAAAAAAAAACGGGAATAATTTTGATCCTTTTTTTTTTTTTTTTTTTTTTTTTATAAACAAATGTGGTTTGATCCAGCATAATCGTGATCGAACACAGAAAATTCGGATGTTTCAATGCCATTCATCTTTCTTCCTGAATCGATCGCTTTTTCCCCCTTGTTTTCAGCCCATCAACAATAATTAATCTATAATATTACCGATTGTGAGTAAAATAGTTGATTCTCTGTTTGACCTTCTACTGATATATTAGAATATAATCCATTAATAAGTGCGCAAATAATGAAATAATAAAACAAATAATTATACATAAATAGATAGATGAATGCACGAGTGAAAGTGTGTTCACGCCTGAAATTAAATGAGTCGATAAAAAATAATTTTAAAAAAGATAATAAGTGTGAAATTCAAATATAATAATACATTTTTGGCTATTTTCTTTTTAAAACGTTTATTACTTCGTAACTAGTGGCAGACCATTTAAAAACATTCATCTAAAATTCGTAGAGTAGTCTCTTCTTCACTTCGGAACACATTCGTTTTACTTACATCAGCTACGGTTGATATTCATGGTCGGCCCGTTGGCGGAATGAGACTGATTTCACCTGGCCATTCCGCGGAATGGTCAACTGCTCCGACCATTCCGCGGACTGGTCAAAAAACCGGCCATTACGCGGAATGGCCGGTTTTACCAACGGGGCGTAACACATGCACCACGAGCACCCAAAGATAGCCGATAACAGCAATTTATATTGTTGGTTAGAATGTAAACAAACGTCTCACTTCCTCTTAAAACCTACATTTTCTGTCTTTCTGTGTGTTTCTGTCCGGTAAATTTTACTTTCTCGTTATTGGTTATGCTTATTTTGATGAATATACCACGTTTACTGTCGATTTGCCGGAATTCTGAAAAGAACAAGCCGGGCAAGTCAAGTACATACCTCCTTTGCCGAATGCCGTCGTCGGTCATGTTTGCTGATCGTGTTGCATGCATGCAGGGTTTTCCTTAAAACGCCTTGCGTGGGTTTATGATTGGATTTTGAGACTTTTTGACGTCTTCACTGTGATTTTCTTTGCTGATCATGTTGCATGCATGCAGGGTTTTCTTAAAACGGCTTTCGTGGGCTTATGAGTGAATTTTGAGACTCATTGATATCTTCAGTGTGATTTTTACGCAATTTAACACAAAAATCGACACTCCATTACGCTGCAGCAAGAGTGCGCACAAACCCATTAAAGCAACTTAGAACCACCCGTGTGCTTACGTCGCACGCTTCTGAAATCGAAGCCAATTTCTTTGAACAATTTGCGTATCTGTATTTTTTTTTTTTTTTTTTTTTTTTTTTTTTTTTTTTTTTTTTTTTTTGCACATGTTTACACGGGCTACATATTGAAACTAATGCTTACGCACTATCTTACAATGTTTTTCCTATAAATAATTTAAACTATTGTAGGTATACTGCTTTCGGCAGTTAATTTCTATTTGACTAGCTAAGTCCTGAATATTTATTTGGTATGATATTGAAGGTCTCATCCTTTAAGAAAGCGACCTGAAACCAATTCAAACGTCTACCTTCGTTTGAGTCTTCCAGTCATTGTTTCATTGTGAAGCATGTCATCAACTATAGTGAATTAGGATGCATTTCAAGGGCCATTTCATGATTGCATGCCATTTTCATAATAACTTGCTTGACAGTATCTATCTCTAGATCCCTATGTATGTCGGCGTTTCTAATATATCTAGGAGCATCTGTTATGATTCATAGGACTTTATTTTGGACCGTTTGAATTGGCCCGTATCTGCGTATAGTATAATTTCTTTGCCCGTTACTTATCGAGTCTGTTCGCTACGCCTACGAATCCATCTTGAATGAGATGGACGAACCGGCAACCCTGTGATTCCCGATTCGCTCCTCGTTCAAATGACAAGCCAGTTAAGCATAATCAGTCAACGCATCGACCCCTGCCCTCGAGTCTCGACTCAACTCGGCTCGATCTTTATTCGCGTTATTCGGAGCAATCTTTACCGTTTCCCGTTTCCCATCTAGATCCGCTCCTTGTTAGATCGCAGTTGCCAAATTCTCAAGGAGCCGAATATTCGCGAAGACGAGCGCAAGATAGCCATCACCTCCCCCCCCTCGCCTCTTCATATCAGTTTACTCCTCCACGATTGGATTTGGATATTTTTTTTTTTTTTTTTTGGCATCAGGATCGCGGGCGTGATTTTAAGGCTTGTGAGTAATGAGTACGCCTGCGCCCAAAGAATTTCCGACACTTATTCATTCATGCATAGCCGTAGCTAGGATTTTGTCTCTCTCTCTCTCTCTCTCTCTCTCTCTCTCTCTCTCTCTCTCTCTCTCTCTCTCTCTCTCTCTCTCTCTCTCTCTCTCTCTTCTCTTCTCCTCTCCTCTCTCTCCTCTCTCTCTCTCTCTCTCTCTCTCTCTCTCTCTCTCTCTCTCTCTCTCTCCTCTCTCTCTCCCTCTCTCTCTCCTCTCTCTCTCTCTTTCTCTCTCTCTCCCTCTCCCCTATTTGACTGCATGCGTTAGAAAAGGATGGAGAGTAGGAGCTGTCCCGTGAATTCCGCCCCTGTTGCTGTTCTTTTTTAACACACTTGTTCTAATGGAGAAAGAGAGAGAAAGACCAATGCCTGTTTAGTCGACTGGGTGTCGCACTTGTGTCGGCTAGGGCCGTTTTGGGCGTCGAAGAGCCGTGAACCTGATTCCAACGGTTTCGGGACTCTGGCCCGATTACTCCTTTTAACGACTGAAATGAGTGCATTACTGCGTATTATCATCATCTCCCTTCGCCTCCATTTCATCGTTAACATTGGCGCACTCAGGAATTAGTCTTTCTTTCTCTCTCCCTGTTTGAGTGTATGTACTAGGAAAGGAAGAGATAGGAGCTGAAGTCACGTTTGAGCCCCTGTCTCTGTCCTTTTCCTACACATGTGGTCAAATGGGGAAAGAGAGAGAAAGCAGGGCTGCCGTTTTGTGTATAATTAATGCTATTTTTCAATTCACCGATGATTTCACCGGTTGAGAAAAGATTACACAGTTCAGTTCACTGCTGAAATGCAAAGAAAAATACTCTGACCTATAATCTTTTCTCAATCGGTAGGAACTCCGTTAATTAATTAAAATGTCCGCAAGTTTTTTAAAGTCATCGACGACTCCACCGGTTGAGGAAAGATTACAGATGAGAGCATTTTCGTGCATTACAGTCATATATTGAACTGAATTGTGTAATCTTTTCTCAACCGGTGGAAGCATCGGTGAATTGAAAAAAAAAACGATTAGTTATCTCTTTTGGACCTTCTTATACTGCCACGGCCACCGGCGGAAAACCTTTAAAGGGGAGAGCAGAGGAGGGTAAAACATCGAAACCAGAGGACCTGTCACATTAAGAGCCATTTTCTGCCCCCTTTTTTGGTTAAAAAGTAAAAGTCTGTAATGAGTAAAAAAAACTGTGTGTGTCACGTGTGCTTGGAGGTCTAATCTAACAGAAAGTATCAAAGAAAGCGGTATTTGTACTTGGTTTCTACCCCGCCGATTCATGAATAAATGTGGCTGTATAGTTTTTCGATTTTTCGGTATAAACGGCGAAATAGGCCGCTATTACGGCAGTTAAGTTTAGCTTTAGGCATACAGTTGTAAAACAATCGATCTTCAGGAGGTGCAATTGCATCCCCAAGATATCGATACTTTTGCATAGGTTTAAATGACACATAAGCATGGTTGCCACACGGAGAAAAACTTCTGGTTGAAATTACGGAACCTATTATTAATAATGAGGTAGAAAGAAATTCCTTTTGAAATAATAAGAATTCTTACTGATCCAACGATTCTTTCTTGTGATTCTTCTGAATCATCAGAACGTTCAATTGGACCAATGATATAACTCTCGTTGAATCAATAAGAAGTCTTATTATTTTAAAAGGAATTTCTTTTTAAGTATACCCCAATTTCTTAATATGTTATTCCGTAATTTCAATCAGGAATTTTTCTCCGTGCAAAACGTTCAAGCCGCCGCGCCGCTGAATGGAAAGGGTTAAATTTGTCAGTGCATCAACGACTCTCATTGGTTATTGCATTTAAATATTCCGCGACAATATTGCGGTACAACGGAATCCATATTACGGCAGCACCTAACCTCAACTGCCTCGCTAACAAGCGGTCAGGTAGCGCGAGCGCATCCTTTAAGTCCGCCGATTCATATACATACTGTTTACTTTATGGCACAGCAACATTCTGTCAATATCCTTGTTTAGAGCTTCCATTTTTAAACGTCATAATCAAATAAATGAAATGGCATATCTTCGCTCCCCTCCCCAATTTTGTAAATCGACCTTCGAATTTCGGTGTCTCGATGGCGGAAAACGGCATCGACTTACGCACGATGGTATGGAAGCATCAAAAAATGGCAAAGAACGAGAAAATAAATTTATCATTCATTAATTTTCGAGGCGAATTTTAATCACAGAAAACACTGTTAACGAATAAGTTAAACGTAGATTTGTCATCGAAGAGTTTTTCGGTAAATCGAAATCGGCTTGCGATTTGCCTAGGCAAAGGGCAAGCCGCTTACTAACAGAAATAAACTGTTGGGAACACCCTACGAACACTTTCTCCCTCCATTTTTATCTGGGGGGACCCCAAGACCCCCTTAAGAATTCTGGGGGAGACCCCCAGACCCCCCCTTTAGAATTCTGGGGGAGACCCCCAGACCCCCCCTTTAGAATTCTGGGGAGACCCCCAGACCCCCCTTAAGTATTCTGGGGGAGACCCCCAAGTCCTAAATTGATTTTTTAAACGGTCTGAAGGGTTATTTTGCTGAACCATGAGGGGTTAATTTTACTGTGGGCTGGTCGTAGAATGTTTTTACAAATCTTCCAAATCCAAAGATCCAATATTGAAATATTTAAATTTTTCTCTTTTTTGACCCATTTTCACATTGATTTTAATGAAATCCATTTTTCATCCATAACTAACCTAAAAATTAAAATTTTAAAAAAACAAAAAAAGTCCCTCTGGAGAATGTTAAAAGCAACATCTCTGAAAATTTTGGATGCATATGGATCAATAGTTCAAAAGTTATGCTGTGTTTCACGTTTTTGACTACAGACAGACAGACAGACAGACAGACAGACAGACAGACGGACAGACTGACGCCACAGAAATTGTGTGCATTTACTCTTCTCTACCACATATGGTTAATAAATATTGAAATATCATGGATGGATGTTCTTTAGGATAGTATTAGGCATGATAAGAGCCAACTATTTTATAATTATCATGATTGACTTAGTCCCAGCGGGCCAAGTATTGAAACCAAATGCATCAAAAATCTCTGCGCCATTGCAATACTTTCTCAATTTTTCTAATTTCATTAGAGTGAGAAAGTAAAAATTCAGATCAAGTGTAATGGTGACTTACAAAAGAATTGTATCGAGATTTACTTTAGCTCATATGAAAGCTAATAAGTTGACAAATGGTGATGTCGTCAGATTTGGGTTACTTTGATTAGTTCTTGACCTACGGAGTTTTGAATGAAGCGTTTTTGAACACTGTATTAAATCGCATTAAAAGTTCATAAAAAGAGAACCAGTTGAGAAAAATTTAATCTGTGGATATCAGTACGATCTCTAGCTTATTAGCTTTAGAATGAGCTAAATTAAATCAGGACGTCACCATTACGTTTGAGCTAATTTTCTTCTGATAGTAAACAAGCGGCTTATTGCTCTTTGCCTAGGCAAACCGCAAACCGATTGCGATTAGCCTGCAATACATACACGCAAGTGTGGCCACCAGAAACTTCAAGTTAAGTTTTCTCTGCGAGGAGTGAGTTTTAAACTTTTTTAATGGTCTCATCGTTATTTTTGCAGCATTTTACAATAGAATTGATAGTCCATTTGCCTCTAGGAAAGCCTTGCAAGAGCTCCATTCCTTCAGTGTGCTACCTGGGTAAGTTCAAATAACTGTTAACTTTTTTATGTAATTTCTCTTTACCGTAGATCATTGAGCAAGGCAAAAATATCAGGAAAATAAAGGTTTTGACCAGAATTCTTTCCTGATAAACAATAATTTATATCAAATTGATGATGGATCGATGATAAATCTAAAGAACTACCGGAAAAATTATGTTTTTTTACAAGTTTTAATGCTTTTCAAAGGGTCTACGGTAATGACAGAAAAAGAAAAAAAAAAAAAAAAAAAAAAAAAAAAAAAAAAAAAAAAAAAAAAAAAACAAGTTGGAACTTGCAACACTGGAACAGTGTTAGCAAAGAGAGCATGAGTGTCGGCCGTAAATCATTGTAAGTGTGGAGTTCCATATTGATAGTACAAAACTGCGACAAAGTCAATCGCAACGCTGCATTTGTGTTTGTATAACAGTGATCGCTGTAAAAATAACTTGATAGGTCAAAGTGGGAATGAAAATTTACTTATAGCGTGTTGAAACAGTTGTTCACGAGGCGAGGTGAATACTGTGGTTTTGAAAATCGATTTCGATAGTGATAGTTCCTTTAAAATCGGATGACGCAATACCAATCCTAGCAAGCCGCAAAGTCTAGTTTAGTTATTTGGGACTTTTTTAGATTTCTCTCGCCTGAACCAAAGTCATCAGGAAGGAAATTCTTAATACCAATCCTAGCAAGCCGGAAAGTCTAGTCTAGTTATTTGGGACTTCTATAGAATTTTCCTCGCTTGAACCAAAGTCATCACGATGGAAATTCTTCGTCTTTATGGTTTCAGCTCTTTTTGTCTCAGATTAAAAAATGAATGTTATTGATCAAATGTCATCCGACACTCATCAAGGCCCTTAAGGAACGTAATATGAACTTGAAAAAAGCTCATTCGATTTTTAAGGGAGCTTAAACGGTCCATGAGAGACGAAATTCGCGGATACAGAGTATCCACAGCTTATTTCAATGTTCGATCTGACAAGACCGTGCGCCTTTGAAAAATCGATATCTCGATAGTGAATCGATGTATTGCAATTCGGTTTGCACCGGTCGAAAGCGCTTGCTTGTGACTGACAACCTCGAAAATTTCAGATCCATCCGAGTTTATTTAATGACCTTACAGGACCTCTCGCGGCCGCAGTTAGACATTTCTTGTCAGAGTTACGCTGAAACGGGGAGTAGTTCCCCCCCTAAGATGATATTTTTTGGCTCGAAACTGCATTGGGCCCTCTCGGGACATCATTGGGACCCGAAAAAAAGCGGAACCGATATAATACGGCACACGACTGGTTCGTGAGAGACGAAATTCGCCTTTTTCCAGCCTCCAGCGCCCCTCTAAGGTCGATCTGACAAGACCGCGCGCCTTTGAAAAATCGATATCTCGAGAACGAATCGATGGATTGCGCACTGCGGTTTGGATTGGGCGGTAGCTTCAGCTTTTAGATAATTCTTGAAAAAAATTCAGATCCATCCAAGTTTTTAAACGGATCTTATGGGACCTCCCGCGGCCGCAGTTAGACATTGTACGTGAGACTTACGCTGGAGTTGGGGCCACGCCCCCCCCCCCCCGCATATAGACTTTATCGGTCCGACATTTGTCAGGGCCCTTAATGAACTTCATGTGAACTCAAAAAACTCACATATGACTTCTCACGGCGCATGCTAGGTCCATGAGAGTCGAAATTCGCGGATTTTAGAGAATCTTAGATTTCTGACCCTATACCGCGCGCCTTTGAAAAATCGATATCTCGAGAATAAATCGATGTATCGCAATTCGGTTTGGACCGATCAAAAGAGTAAGCTTACCGGTACTCGCCGTTAAAATTTTGGATCCATCTGATTTCATTTTGAGACCTTACTTGAGTTACTTGGAATTATTTTTTCGGAGTTACGCTGGCAAGGGGGTCGCTCCCTCTCTTGAAAAACTGTGGAGGGGGCCCTTTGCTGGGGCATACATTCTATTTTTCACTTTTTTTTTTTTTTTTTTTTTTTTTTTTTTTTTTTTTTAAAATTTTATATTTGTGTCTAATCTAAGTTGGGGGAGGAGGAGGAGAGTACCTGCAAGTCAACCGGCAATTTACTTTTGATAGTGGCTGCGGGTCGAGGGTGCGGATTGCGGACTTTTAACTTGTTGTGGGGTTTACAGGGTGGCCGTGTCTAAACTTATGAGAAAAGAAGGCAACCACAGACCGGAAGAACGTTCAATTTCTGGTTCAGAGACCATGGACAAAGACATGGGCACCCGCAAAACAATTGCCCGGAGGGGCAACTTTTTGAATGTCAATGGAAGGTCTAGGGGACACCACCTAGAGACGGGCAAGTCTAGAGAACCCCCCCCCACTTCCGCCCAAAATAGAAAATAAATCAATTATCCTTCCAAATGGTAGAAATTGTAAGTGATTGTAGCATGTAGTTGTATCAAAAGTAATTCTATTTTTGACGTGTTTGATATTATGAATAAAGTGACAGCATCAGATGATAGAAATAGTAAAAAGCTAAGTACAACTATTCCTTCTTTATTTTCATTGTCCTGATGAATTCTAAGAGTTAACCTATTTAAATTAACAAAACCAAAACTCTTGCCTATACATTCTCTAATCATGTAATTATCGACCAGAGGATTCTGAATTTTCAAGGAAGTTCGCAAAATTCTCGTTGCCAACGGTAGTTGCCAATGTAGACACGTTCATACTAGTAGATTTTAAAACTTCTTTCGGCGAGGGAGATGACGGGTGGGAAGTATGATGTCGTCTGAATCAGGAGGGGGTGGGGTAAAAATCAGGGGGAGGTCTAGATCTGGGGGGAGAGGAATCCTGAAACTGGGGGGCGAGCTGTATAGTGGCAAGGGGTGGTTGGGCACCACTGCTTAGGGGGGGGGGGGGTACTTCCCGCCCTGCCCCCCCCTAAATTACGCCCCTAATTAAAATTGTAAAGTAAACTAAGAATAAAGTTTGTTAACTCTTACTCCTTTCGTTATTATTTGATCTTCGAATGTTCCGATTCTTTTTTATTGTAAAGTTTTGATTTTTCTGAATTAGGGGGGGGGCGCCGCGCCGCCCCTCGGGGAGCGCCCATTGACAGATAAGGGAGAAAGGTAAGTGTAGGAATTTGCACGGGAATCCGGCGTAGTGTGCCGCAAAAATTACTACCAATGGCGGATCCAGAAAATCCTTTAAGGGGGGGGGGCTTCACGCCTATGAATTTTCAAATTTGCAGGGAGGAATTTATGGGATTTTTTCTGTTGAAAAAAGGCAAAGGCTACCGTGAGTTGGGGGGGGGGGCGTGCCTTTCCCGAATCCGCCGCTGATTACCATGTAACACTGGGCCACGATGACCGATGTCGCATAAAACCAGGTAGAAGACCCGTGGCGGGCGTGGCATCCGTGATGGCTGTGAAATTGGGATGAAGTAGATGGACACACTTCATTCATGCAATCTGCACAACGCGGCAAGCAACTGTTGTAGGCGTAGGTGCAGTAGTTCGTGGGGAGGGCAAAGGGGACGGGAGGTCGTCGCAAAACCATGGACGAAGATATAACTAAGGACTGCCGACTGTTGTTAGTCCTGTTTTGCTCTCGACCCCAGCGCTCCAAGCAGCGGTCAGCTGAACTACTCTTTCAAGTGAGCGATCCTGGCGATGTGTCCATGCTCACATGCTGTACTACTGCTAAAACCGTTGTTGGAGTTGGTCTGTTATGGCATGGCTGTCAACTGTTGTCGGCGACCCAAGAGGATCAGATAACTCAGTATCTCAATGGAAGATCGAAAGCAAGGGAAATCCAGAATCAACTTTGGACAAGGTAACAGAAATCATCAGCAAATTAAAAGAGTCGCCTGATCTCTACTAATAAAACAAATGTCTATGTACTCTTTCTTGTTTGATTCCGTTTTGAGGTTAACTGTGGTGTATAGTATTTCAGTCCTTGATTAATCATTTTCGACAATTCAGGAATCTTTCAAGAAATACTCCAGACGTTTGCTTTTTAGCGGATTTTGCTTCCTTTTAATTCGCTGATCATTTGTTCCCTTCGTTCAATCGTGATTCAAATTACCTACACGGTATACATTTGCGGGAAGGCATGGGAGAAAGGGAGCCGGAGCGGCCACCGCTGCAGCGGTTCGCTTTTAGTTGACCCTTACTGCTGCTTGGAGCGCTGCGGTCGCGCTCGAAAACCCGCTAACAGGTTTTAACACGGGCGGAGATAGGAAGTCGGCAGTTCTTAGTTATATCTTCGTCCATGGCTCGGAATGGTCTTAAAATTTTCCTTAGGATTTGATCTAGAACGCAACGTTCTTACATTTTCGAAAAGTTAACTCTAGCTCTCGCAATTAACGATTAAAGGCGGAAAAAGCATGGTTTCAGGACCGCGGAACCATGGCGTTATCTAGCGGATGAGAATCTTACTACAGGTCGCTGAGGATTCACCTTAAAACGCAACGCCGATCGCGTTCCCCAAACGAACTCTTTTAGCGGACCGAAACATCAACAATAACAGGATTGGAAATTTGAAATCATCTAAATGCATTTTAAATCGCAGAATACACGAAACATGGACACAATCCTCTGATATAAAACCCCAATATCTCATACAGAAAATTTCGTTGAAGTCTGATCCAAATTAGTAACGTAATTACATTCCCAAAAATGCTTAACCTCAATCTTGGCCAAAAACTCCCGCCACAAAGAAAAAGCGACAAATTGGGAGGACACCGGATTGGCGGAATCACATGGGTCAATCGGTCCTCGAGGACCCGTTCTCGATACTGAAACCAAGCGATCCCCCGAGCGGACCCCCGAACCATGCCGTTCCTATAAGAAAAGCATTATTGACCTTGTAGAAACGATTTCAATAGAGCATGACACTCATGCTCTAAAAAACAAGTTTTTGTCATTACCGTAGACCCAGTAAAACTCATTAAAACTTGTAAAAAGACATAATTTTTCTGGTAGTTCTTTAGATTTATCATCGATCCATCATCAATTTGATATAAATTATTGTTCATCAGGAAAGAATTCTGGTCAAAACCTTTATTTCCCTGATATTTTTGCCTTGCTCAATGATCTACGGTAATGAGAAATTACATAAAAAAGTTAAAAGTTATTTGAACTTACCCACCATCGTTTATTTTTTGAGATTTTTTACTATTGAAACGCTACCCTTAGATCGCTTGTAGCAAAAGTGTACAACAGCCCCATTAGGGTCGTTCGCTTTGCACCGTTTTACAATTCAAAACTGGCAACCGTTGATGGTGAGAAACGTGAACTCTTCTTTCCGAATGTCCGTTGATGTTTTGAAGTTTGGTCACTCCGAGCGAGCTGCAGGCGGCCGAGGCGCGAGGGCGTCCAAGACCAATCGGTGCTTCGACAGTCCACACCACACTCAACGACGTTCACCAGAACTGATCCCTGTAGCCTTCCGACCGGCCGGAGGACCTAAAGAAGCAGGCACTTTTTTATATTTTGTTTTTTTTTGTTGTTGTTGGTGTTGTTGTTGTTGTTGTTTTTCTTTTTTATCTGTTTGCGATGGACCGATGCGATGTGAGACTGTTTCTGCAGCTGGTTTGTTGCACTTTGAAATAGTACCGCACCGCGCGCGCGCGCATCGCAACGCGTTTCAAAATGAATGACTGTGAATCACAATGAAAGAGGGGTATAGGGAAGGAGAGGTTTAGTGGTCCGCGGGAGTAGGGGGGGGGGGGGGTGTTGGTGTTGCAGGGGCGCGTCTCCTTCGTGGGAACGCGAACGGTTTGCGACGAGACCCGGGAGGAGCGAGCGCGCTACTAAGACTTGGACCCTCCTCAATCGGAGGCGCGAGTCATCGATGCTTCCTGCATGACGCTCCGAATTTGCAACAATGATCGTTCCATGATTTGTTTTTTCGCGTTTCGAATGACGGAGGTGACCGGGAGTGGCCCGAAGGAGGGTGGGGGGGGGGGGATCGGAGGGTCGGGCGATGCGACGCGATCGATTAAATTGGAGGATTTTCTGGCTTTCCGATTTTCTACCTCCTCCGAGTAGCTGCGAGCGACGGCGACCGACACACAGTGGAGCGAGTCATTGGAATGAGTCGGAAATGGAAAAAATTACTAAAAATGTAAATTTGAATGTTTTAACGGCCAAAAAACAAAGTATGAAGGGTGATGCTCGGAGAAAATTTTACGATAAAACCAATGAAATCACTCTCAAACTTCTGCGTTACTTATTAACAAAGATATACGCATTTAAAGACGCAACGTCATGTCTGGCCTCTTCCATTGACTTTTGTTCCACTGTGCGACGTGGCGAACTAGAGGTGCAACACGGACAAAACTGTTATCTAGAATATGCACTCGCCGCACAGTGGTGATCATGGAAGAGGCTATAGTCCCTGTATACTATGAGAGCTGCGCCTTGACGGAATCCGTTGCCGATTGGCTCTCAGATTTAGGCTCTTACCAAAGACCTAAGAGGCAAAATGAAAATGGAGGATGGTTTGTTTACTTTCCGCGCACTCTCACCCATGGGCGGATACAGGGAATTGTCTTTATCTCTCTCCTTCCATTTAAAAACGTGCGTTAGAAAAGGACAGAAAAGAGGGCCAAAGTCACGTGCTGTCCTTTTCCAACACATAAGTTCAAATGGAAGGAGAGAGAGAAAGACAATTCCCTGTATCCGCCCTTGCTCTCACCGAGAGAATTCTATTTTTAGTCGAAGGTGTATTTTGTTCGTGTTAAAGACATTGCACTGTAAAATATTGACAAAGATGGAGCTCTTGCAAGGTTTTGCTGTAGACAAATCGCCCATCAATTCTGATGTAAAATGCTGCTAAAATAACGATGAGACCATAAAAAAAAGTCTAAAACTCACTCCTCGCAGAGAAAACTTAACTTGAAATTTCGGGTGACCACCCTTGCATGTATGCACCAACCTTGGATTTGGACCCCCAAACAAAAGAACAGGACATGGAATTAAGTGCGACTTCCTCGCTTATTACGCAACGTAGAACTTACATGTAGTTATCACCGTGCTCCTAGTGACAAAATGTGTATAAATAGATCTTTAATTCTTTCAAATTTACTTTTTGAAAGCAAATTCATTAATCTCATTGCTCAAATTCGTAGGTTATGTTCTTTTGTTTGGAGTCCGAATCCGAGGTTGGTGCATACATGCAAGGGTGGTCACCCGAAATTTCAAGTTAAGTTTCTCTGCGAGGAGTGATTTTTAGACTTTTTTAATGGTCTCATCGTCATTTTCGCAGCATTTTACTTCAGAATTGATAGGCCATTTGTCTACAGCAAAACCTTGCAAGAGCTCCATTCCTTTAAGCCAAGGAAAAGTCTGCTGCTACAAGTAAAAGATCCCTTGTTGTGACAGTGATTCTCCTTCATGCAACTGAACTTAACTTCGCGCAAGGAAAACTGTCTCAAGTAAACGTGTTTCCTTGTTTTTAAAGAAGTGATTTCTCTCAGTGTGCTTTTATTACACATTTTCAGCACCGCAGTGACCGGCGTAATTATTGTTATTGACCGTGAGATTGACAATGAGTGGCGTGAGTCGCGCTGAGCACCACTGGTCAGTACTTACGACTTCATCACGTGATCAGTGGTGGCGCTGAGTCTCACACTCTCCTTAAAATGTTATTCTGGAGAACGTTATCACTTTCAATAACGACTGTTATTGTCAAGAATCGGAATCTTACCTATTAGAAATAGCGAACAGCAGCAACACCGCTGAGGCGAACTTGAACGCTCCTTGTAAAGTTTCTTCTTCTTCATTTTTGAAGAAGGAGAACATGACATGGCACAACTCTTATAGTATGGGGACTCTAGAAAAGGCCGAACAAGACGTGGTGACTTTAAATGCGTATATATCTTTGTTAATACGCACCGTAGAAGTCTTGATGTGTTTTCATTGATTTTATTGTAAAATATCCTACCAGAATTACTGTTTACAGTTTGTTTTTTTACTGTAAAAACATGCAAAATTTACATTTTTAGTAATTTATTCCATGTCCGACCCCTCCCATTGACTCGCTCCACAGTGAGTGGCGTCGCGTGCCATCTGGCAACAATGCAACTGATCCATTTAAACTCATTAAATATAACGAATTTTCCTTGTGCACTGTGCACCCCGTGAATTCGATATTTTACATGAGTTTAAATGGATAGAATACATTGTTGCCAAATTGCACGCGACGCCACAGTCCACTGTGCGCCACGCCACTTGCTTTACTCTGTGCAATACCCTTGCCCCCCTCCCCCGCCCAAGACTACTGTTTTGTGTATTATACACGTTTTTCCATTTAACTTAATGTAAAACTATCGAGGTTCCCGCCAAATTTGGCAACGCTCGCTCGCCCACGGCAACGAACGCAACGGTGGTCCCCGTTCAACGAATGTTGCCATGCTAGTATGTTTAGTTTTCTCTGTTCTCGACATTACTTTCTGATCATCAGTTACGCCAGAGGAAATCTGCACTTTACGTAAGTATGTTCTTGTAAATTGAACCTGGCGTAAACGCTGGGTATGCAATCTTTGATTCTCGTGTTTTTCTAATGCACGGTTGCATAGCTCGCTCTTTGATAAAGGTGAAAATTGAACCTGACTCAAGAGTTGGGTAGGTAACCTGTAGATGCATTTGTTTTCCTTGTAAGTGCGTGCGTGGTTGCATTACCAGGGACCAATAAATGTTTCGGTAGAGACTGTCCTCGACTCAAAGTCCGCCTCAATTATCTCAACAAGCATCGATCGCCACTCAACGGACCGAATCGGACCGTTTAAAAATGGCAACACCACAAACTAACCTCAAAATATGTACCGATCACTCATCAATAGCAGTGAAGACCGTCTGTCCTCCACAAAATTCGGGCCAAGCTCCTTCGTAAATGCGTGGAAATTGAACCTGACGTAAAAGTTGGGTAGGCAACCTGTAATACATTTACTTTTATTGGAAGCATCTGTACGGTTGCATAACCAGCTCCTTTGTAAATGTGGAAATTGAACCTGACGTAAAAGTTGGGTAGGCAACCTGTAATACATTTACTTTTATTGGAAGCATCTGTACGGTTGCATAACCAGCTCCTTTGTAAATGTGGAAATTGAACCTGACTCAAGAGTTGGGTAGGCAGCCAGTAATGTATGTGCTTTTATTGTAAGCGTGTTGGCGGTTGCATAACCAGCTCCTTCGTAAAAGTGGAAATTTAACTTGACTCAAGAGTTGGGTAGGCAACCTAGAGCTGCATAAAGGACGGGAAGGTCGGTCTTCGCCACTGTTATTAAGTCGGGTATCCTCGTCATTTATTAGTGGACATTTTGCGGCCGATTTCACGTTAATCGGAGGACCATCCCGTACTGGACGGTGTAATATGTATCTATTTTCTTCGTGAGCGTATGCATAGTTGCATAGCGAACTCCGTACTGAATTTTCAAATCGCCATGACCGCACTACTCGCAACCCTTGTGGGACGGGCAAGTGGAGAAGGGGTGCCTGCCAAAACAATTAAGGCAACGATTGGGGGTACTTTGTACTAGCTCTAGCCTTTCGATCGGGCGAAGTGGCGCGAAGTGCGGGCAACGGCCTAGCACATGGTTGGCTCCACATCAGATGCACCTCCACTGTTGCGAGGGCTCTGGAGGGGGAGGGGCGACCGGTTGCCTTAGCGGCATAACTCGGTTGCGAGGGTGGCGCCGAGACCGCCGCGGCGGGTCCTTCGATGATAAGCCGTGATCTCCAACTGGGTAGGGATTGGAGGGGCATCGCCGTCGAAGGAGGCAGAAAGGGATTCCTTTACACTTTCGAAGGACAAATTTCCTTCAGGAGGGAGTCCACGGCCTCTTCCACCTCCATGATGGCGACAATGACAAAGAGCGAGGGGGTGAGTGGCCGGTAGGGTTGCACCACCGCCACTGAAGGGAGAGAAGGGTCCGAGGGAGGGGCCTCCTCCAAATCAAACCCTTCAAGGCTCAGTTATTCAGAATCGGTGGACTCATAGTCAACTATTCTGAACGCCATATTAACCTGTGAATAAACAAAAGGAAATGAAACACAATGGTGTCAATATGATTGATAAAGTGATGAGTACAATTTGTGCACCAGTATACAAGTTTGCAAGAGCCACATAAGTCTCTCTTGCTCTTTTCCCGTTTGAGTGCATGTACTAGAAAAGGAAAAGGATAGGAGCTGAAGTCACGTCCGAGCCCCTGTTTCTGTCCTTTTCCTACACACGTGTTCAAGCAGGGAAAGAGAGAGAGAGAGAGAGAGAGAGAGAGAGAGAGAGAGAGAGAGAGAGAGAGAGAGAGAGAGAGAGAGAGAAAGCGATTTTTATTCAACACTAACAAAAGTAAATAACAATTATAATAAAGAAAGCATACATAGATAATAACAAAATTTGATAGTGTCCAAGAGGCGAAATTAAGACTATGAGAGAGGGAGAGAGAGAGAGAGAGAGAGAGAGAGAGAGAGAGAGAGAGAGAGAGAGAGAGAGAGAGAGAGAACAAATGCACCCCCGAATGATCCATTAGTCTCGCGTTGGGAAAGTTTCGTGTGACCTAATATAACCCGGGCCGACAGTTTCTTCTCCTACTCGACTGTTGAAGTCGCTGGCAGTCAGTGATAGTCTAGAGTTTGTTCTAGTGGTTTAAGACTATTTAAGATCTAATCGGCTTCATAATGATCTGCATTGATCTGCATCTATGTTAGAAGCACCGAAGGCAGAAGGGCTTGATCGCAGTTCCCGCCCCCCCCACCCTCGTCCCCGTCTCCAAAAACTGATAAACACCGATTTTCGCGCCAAAGGACGTTATTCAAAATGGGCGAAATTGGCCCTTGACGGATTTTCACTGGCTTTTAGTATGTGATAGAGAAACATCTCATAAAAGCACGGAGATGGCCAGTGTTTTGCTGAACGCCGCCTGCGAGCGGGGGGGGGGCAGGGGGTCAAAGTCAGAACCTCCATTTACCCATAACTTTTGAACGAAACAAGATATTGAGATGCTGTTCGTGAAAAGATAGAAAATGGAGAGTTCTTCATTTTCATATGCATGGTTTTGCGTTTTCATTGATTTTTTCTCAAAATATGCCTATTTTTCAATAATGAATTTTGGGCTGTAATGAATAGAGGGACTGAACGAATATGTTCAAATAATTTCCATGAAGAAAGCTGAAGAAATAAGCTATCAAATGGCGCAATCCGCGTTCCGGGGAAATGTTTTGTTAGTTGAAAGGGCTGAGTCCGACGCGCGCCTCGCGCACCTACACCGACGCGTCACAGTATGTGTATCGCCATAAACGCACATAGCAGCGCATTTCATGATCAATGCTGACTCTTTTTCGCTTCCTTTGCGTAAAACCATAAAAATCAAAGACATTTCGACATCACAGAGTGCTTTAGAAGTTTAATAGCGCTGTATAATTGGGGGGGGGGGGGGGCATTTTCAATGATGTCTACTTTCGTGCAGAAATCAATACCACGTATAAAAATGAGATAAAACTTGCGTCAAATATCATCCTCTTCAGAGTTATCCTCATTTCCACACTCAACTTCAAGTGGAATTCTTGTGTTCCGTTTGGTCATAGGGAAGCACTTGTCCAAAAACCCAGCCGGTGCTGACCATTTCTTCTTGTACCTTCCGAAAAACAAGAATCATGCTGCGGCGACAACATGAGCACATGGATTTACAGTGCTCGCTCCATTATTGCACGTGCGGTAATTTCCAAGAACATTTTCATGAGCTTCTTTCGTGTTGTTGACGAGCAAAAAAATACTGTATACTTTGTTTGACACGTGCCTCGATATGAGCTTTACTTAATTAATCATAACTAACATACACTCCCCCGCCCTGAAGCCTTTTGAAGCCGGTGAAAATCCATCATGGGCCAATTTCGCCCATTTTGAATAAGGTCCTTTCCCGAAAGTAAGTTGGAAACAAGCAAAAATTAACGGCAATCGTAAGCCTCCAGCCTCCCCCCTCGGAAGACCCAGACGAACAGTTTCTTTTTCTACTCGACTGTTAAAGTCGCTGGCACTTACAATTAGTGACTGTCTAACTTCGAAGGTTTGTTCTAGTGGCTTGAGGCTATTTAAGACGAATCGGCTTCATAATGATCTGCATTGATCTTCGTCTATGGTAGAAGCACCAGCACTGGAGGCAGAAGGGTGTGATTGCATGTGCCCCCCCCAGCTGGAAAATACCAATTTTCGCGCCAAATTCCCCAAAAATACATTGGAAACATGCAAGAATTAATGGAAATCAGGGGCCTCCAGCAGCCCCCCCCCGGAATTTGGTTGTTGAGGTTTTGCCAACCTTGAAAAATTATCTGCCGGCATAATCGAAGGTGCCATTATTTTCCTTTGCAACATACGGATCCCTTAATGACGCTGGGATATCGATAAAGATTAATGGATCACAATATTATAAAATCGAAAAATATTGAGAGAAAAAAAATCGATTGGTCGATAGATCGAACTCAAATAAACGCAGACTCTCAGAGGATCGAAATGGACGAAATCTCATTGAATAAAAGACCCATTGAATAGAGTTATGAGCATTGAGTCGCGTTCACAGCAAACAGTAAACAGTTAGAAATGGAGACGGTAGTAATGGTTAGTGTCATCATTAGTCCATGACCGTAAATTAACCTCGCTTCAGAGCTTTTGTTGGTTTTTCGCCCGGTAGAGACCGTTGCCATAGCAGAGCGGGAGAGAGCAGCGGTGACGATCGAATATGGCACACTAGTGGATCCGAGAGATTGTTCTTCTCTCTCTTGCTCGCAGTCGAACACGTGTGTTAGAGTAGGATACAAGAGGTAGCGAAAATCAATTGAATGTCCTTGATCTGTCCTTTTCTAACACACGCGTTCTCATGGGAAAAGAGAGAGAAGGAGAAATTCCTAGATCCGCCAGTGATACGGCAGCGTAAGCAAATGTGGATACGCGCCTTCTTTCAACAAGCTGCAATATGAGCTGTTTGAGAAAATAACAGCATGGTTTTTCCCCCTTCTTTTTCTTTTTCTTCTTCTTTTTTGTGATTTTATTCGATTGTTATGTTATTGCTAAAGCGTTTCGCCTTTCATTACGCAGCATTACATCGATGCCCGTGAAAATAATATTTTCGCGTCCTCTGACTAGTTACCTATGATGTTACCGTTATCATCGGTGGTCGGTGAGCAATACTTTAAACAAACTATAAATAGGTGCAAGAATACGGCAATTTACTCATGTCTGATGCAGATGCACACACCGTTATATCACTCACTTCAGGTTAAGTGTGGACCGTAGGTTAAAATGTTGCCGGCGCAAAAGAACCATTATTCTTGAATATTCATAGTCATATCGTAGAGTCATACATTGATTTCATTTGTTTTAAGATAATTTACTGTTGAATATTAAGTCACAGGAGAATTAAAAGTGACTCTTTTTTTGGTCGTGGTCGTTTTGATGCAATGAATCAGCAAAGCTTTTGTAATTTAGTTTAGCGAAAGGTTTGCTAATAATGGGGCTCTCGCAAACTTTTGCTATTGGGGATCTAAGAGTTGATTACAGCACAAAACCCCGTAAAAATGACGATGTGTACACTTAAAAATCACGAAATTCACTCTCAGAATCAGGCTCAATGGCGGAGAGATGCAGGTATCGTGGGAGATTCCTATCTAATTTGAGACGTATCTCTGATGTGTTTCCGTAGAGAAAGTGACAAATTAGGCAGGAATCTCCCATGATACCTGCGTTGAACCGCCTTTACAATCTAGCCGTTATAGCAGTTATGTGAGTTTATTTTTGAATTTTCGACTTTCTCAGAGTGATTTTTGTGATTATCGCTGCTTTTTACAGGAGATCGGACTATTTATTTGCTCCCAGCAAAAGATTGCAAGAACCCCATTCACTGTTAAATGTAAGCCACAGGAGAATGTAACAGTGGTTCTTTTTTGAGTCATGGTCGTGGCAGTGGCGTACCTTGGTGGGGTTGCGCTCCCCCGCGAGGAAAATTTTGGCGCCCACATGATTCGAAATTTTGAGCCCCCTTCATTTTACATACTTATCTCTCATACCCCTTCCATCCCGCACTTTTCCGGTCCAATTTCACTTCAGATAGTATGCAGATGAATCAGGAAGAAAACGCGTTTGATTTAAACCCCGCCTTTTAAAATATATTTGTGGACTGACTTGTATTATTTTTCCGGTGATTCTGAGAGCATTTTTGCATTTCCTTTCCACTCGGATTGTGTCATTCATTGGAAACTAGAAGACAATTATTAATGTTCCAATTCTTTGCCTTCTCGTTTTTTTTCCTTTTTCCTCTATGGCTATAATATGGTTTATAATTCATCTATTTTTCTCGATCGAATTGCGCCCCAAAGCACCTAGCGCCTCCCCGCAATTGCTCCTTCGCTACCCCCTAGTTACGCCACTGGGTCGTGGTCGTTTCGATGCAATGAATCAGCAAAGTTTTTGTAATGTTGTTTAGCGAAAGGTTTGCTAATTCAACCAAAGGCTGTCTGAAGAATGATTGGACTTGACAGCTGAGGGTTGAATGAAAACATCAGCTTCCTACTGCTCCTAACCAATCAGGTTGCCCTATCTGAGGGTGGAAGATGATGTTTTCATGAAGACCGAACGTGCACCGGAACGTCTCGGAAGTTCTTATTTATTGTTGGCCTAGTTCCCATTTTAATCCGTATTTTGTCTATTGATGTTTATAGGAATTATTTGCTGTTCTTGAATTTCTGAGTGAATTTCAGTCTTATGAAGTCAGTGTTGCTAGATTTCTGGTTAAACTGCCTATTGCAACATTGATGTTTATAGGAATCATGTGCTGTTCTTGAATTTCAGTCTTATTAAGTCAGTGTGGATGTTAGATTTCTGATTAAACCCCGTTTATTTTATAACATCAATGTTTACAGAAATCATCTGGCAACACTGATAAAAAGTGCTCATCGTTAGTTTTGCGTAATTTTACTCATCGATGCTCGAAATTATTGATACTAAAGTTCGCAACCGACCGATGAATGGTGGAAGCACTGAAAATTGATGGAGAAAAGTCGGAGGATGTGGTTTTTGAGAACAGGCGTGAACGTGGGTACACGAAATAAAACCAAGCAGAAAACTGAGGTCACGGAACGATTGTAGCGCGGCCCTTAGCTATTGAATAAATAGAGCAGACACGCGCAATGTTACCCGGTCCGTTGATTTTTGGGTGTTCCTCCTGATGATCGAAGAATCTAGCGAGGCTCTCGTCTTGAGTCCGAGAACCCAGTTTCCCGCGCATAATTAAAAACCTAACGACAGACCTCTCCCGTTCTCCGTACTGAGAAAGAACAGGGAAAAAAGATACAGTTTAAAAAAAAAATGAAACTATGACGTCACAGTCTCGCCAATTTTTGGCAACTTTGCATCCGTATAAACTTTATGTTGTCTAGGTCGTTTAAAAAAATCGGCGACATCATTTATGAAAATTAAAAATATGATGGGTCTCAAACTTGATCCCTGTGGGACACCACAGATGATTTCCAACAGAGCAGAACATATTACCGAATCTCCATGCTTAAACGCTACGTAAGCTTACGTAGCTAGCTAACCAACTTATGAAATGCTTATCTAGACCTAATTTAGAAAGTTTTAATTTAAGCGCTTCAAAATTAACAGAATCGGAGGCCTTTGTTAAATCAAAAGCGATGATAAAAAAACTTAACTTATTTTTATTATTCGTTGCAATCCTTTCAACTACTGCTCTAATAGCTTTATCTGTAGAAAGGTTTCTTCTGAATCCAAATTGCATGTCATGAAGTATTTTTATGACGTAGTTGCATGTCTTGAAGTATTTTTAGTTATTCATTGCATGTCATAAAGTTTTTTATACATGAAGTATGTATTCACTGACAGGTAGTTCTCTAAGTGATTATAGACTACTAATTCAAATACTTTTGATAGAGAGGAAACCAGGGAAAGGGAACGATAATTCAATTAAATGACAGTTCAATTAAATGATAAAATGAAAGTGTGGCTGCATGGTCAATTTTATTCTGGTTTGTTTGCCCCATTTTTTTTCTTTAATTTTGAATCGAAAATTTTAATTAATTCAGTGAAAGTTGGGTTTAAATGAAAGAGCAAGTTTTTAGAGAGGCTGTCTAGACACAGAATTCTTAAAAAAAAAGTATTCAGGAAAGAAAACTTGGCTCGTTTTTGTCAAGTGTCAGTTTCTTTCTTTCGCAAACCCATCCAGTAGAAACAGCTATATCCATTTCTGTGTCCTGCGATTGTCACTCTCAAACACTTGCACTTTTGTTTAAAATTATTTTCAAGTGCATCTGTCAAAGCTTTCTTACAATCGTGAAAGATACGTGTAGGTAACTGTCGGTAAATGTCTACGTGAATTATGGAAATCTTATTTTCTGACAAAATAAAATATCAACGGTTGCTTGTTATTCCAGTAGATGTGACATCGCTGCCCTTACGCAAGAAGTAACAGCGTAGCCGTGAAAATTAATTTAAATATGAATGAATATTTACCTTGACTATGAGCGGTGGTTTCGAGTACCGTAAGGTGCAGCGAGATGCACCTGTGGGCATGATGTTGTTTGTCATTGTCCCCCCCCCCGCCCCCTTCCAGTTTTCCCTTTGCCTGTAAGTAACTGGTCTAATTGGCGCGTGAATGTTCTCACAGATGAAGGGCTCTCAAATTACTTTTCTATCACTAGTGAGTTAGTTTTGGTGATCACCGATGTCACCAATCAGCGGTAACATCGTTTCTTTTCCTCACCGGTCACTTTCACGCGTAGAATGAAAAAACAAAAAAAAACAAAAAAACAAAAACTGCCCCGCAAATGATCGCGTTTTTGAATTCTTGTAACAATGGGGCTGTTGAACACTTTTGCTGTAAACGATGTAGGGGTCGATTCAGTTGTAAAAATCTACAAAATTAACGATGGTAGCAATTAAAACTCTCGAAATTCACTCCTAAACACATAAAATTAATGCGTTTAAATGATCGAGTTTAGTGGTGGCGTCAAGCACTGTTCCCCTATTTATTTAAATAATAATCTATCTATCCATGTTGCCATGAAAACAGTTTCAGTTTCCCAGTTGTCCTCTCTATGTCTAAAAAAGAGTTTCTTATTACAAGAAGATATTATCTCTAAAAAGTTGGTTTTATTATTTTATTAGTTTTAAATTAACGATTGTTGATTAATAGATCAACAAGCACTAATAATGAGAGATGATCATCTAATAATACTGTAACTCCATCAAGAAGTGACCGATAAGAGACGACTTTCCTTTGACTCCGGTGTTCAGAGTGGATTTCGTGAATTTTTAGGGCTACCATCGTTATTTTTGCAGGTTTTTACCCATGAACTGACCCTTAAATATCTTGTAGCCTAACTGTGCCGCAGTCTCATTTACATTAAAAAACGCTTTGAAACCTAAAAGTAAGAGTCTTAGGCAAATGTTATGATTTGAAGAAAAACAAATTGTAAATTCGCTAAATATTACTTATCTGTTGATTATCACCGACGAAATCGCGAAAGAGTTCTCGGCAATTCTGATGGTGGAGAAGGGTAAAGAATTGTCTGGCGTGAAAATGTGTAAGAATCTTTTCAGTGGCAAATTACTTTACAGCTGTATTATTTGATACTGATGAGGTGTTTTAGAGCTAAGATCACAGAATAACGCAGTCAGAATGGAAACTTAAATTCATTTTGAAACATGTTTGCTTTGGGTGTCTTCGGACAGCCATTTTCAAAATCTATAAACTTTGGCTATACGGTTGGCGCGGTGGTTATAATAGAAACCGGTGGAAAATCCAGTGAATCAAAGAAGACGTTCATGATAACCACGAAAAACACGACCGCCATTTTGAAAATCTAAAAACGCAGAGGCTCGGCGTTGTCAATCCGTGTTGAAAATTCGAAAACTTGTTTTCATTGGCTCTTATGGCAGTTTCCATTCTGATTGCGTTATTCATTATTCTGTTTTAAAATGGATAGTTTTCGAGTTATTTTGAAGGGGGAAAAATATACGCCCTTTTTGAGGTCACAGAAAGTCGAGCGCACACGATATCAGTCAGGACTTTTTTTGGTGGCTCTACACACCGACATCTTTTTGCGAATTTTGTCTGCTATATTTCCTAATAAGTGTCCTGGACTATGATTTCCGCATTTCCTTGATACATGGAAAAGTTGACATACAGAACAAGGCTTACCTGTGACCTCGACGAACAAAGAGGTTCCATTGATGCTGCCTCTATCTGCAGTAGCCGAATGAGATTGTTGTGGAGCAGTCTGTCGCAGCGTGGCAGTTGTTTTTTGTTTTTTGTTTTGAAGGCGCTCCAGAGAATTACGAGTGTCTTCCGGAATCGATGCACTTGTCCGGAAAAATGGAAAATTTCCCGCGAAAAAAAATCGGTCACTTGCATCCTTTTCAAACCTTCCATCGTCACCTTCGGTGGTGAATGAGACGACGGGCGTATCTTCATCTCCACCGAAACTCCTTGCACGCCCAGTGACATTCAATTGATCCTTCCTCGAGGTTAATTCGATTTTCTTAGGCGCGTTTTTTTCGTTTTCAAACGTTTCGTTTTCGTCTTCTTCACCATTTAACGGTAAGGTTTGGTCCACCGTTTTCCTCGAGACCCGGACGCTGCTTTTTCCATCGCGAAATATTCGTTTTTTAGGCTCCGTCAAATTGGGCCCATTCAACTGAAACAGTTTCTGAGTTAGCGGTGGTGGCGAAGAATCGTCCAAGTCATTCCTCGCCCTACCGTGATATATTGTATTCATAGAACTGGAAGCTCTTTCCGATGAAGACGTCTCCATTGCTGATTCCACCGGAGGACTAGTTCCCCTCGATAACTCGGAAACTTTCCGCCCGTGAAATTGTTCCCTCCCGCCGCCATATTTCATCTTATTATTGTTATCATTTCGGTGAATGGTTTTATCAAGTTGAGGTATTTGCGTTTGAAACTGATCGCGATAAGTTCTGGACCAGTGCGGATAAGAATAGTTTTCGTAAGCCTGCCGAAAATAAGACGAGAATGCTCTGCAATTATTATCAGATTTGCCGTTTTGCGTTCAATGTGGAGCTCCACAGTGCAGTGAGGAAAAAGCTCCAAAATAGCTTTAGGCAGCTTTACTCG
This sequence comes from Trialeurodes vaporariorum, assembly GCA_011764245.1. Classification (NCBI taxonomy): domain Eukaryota; kingdom Metazoa; phylum Arthropoda; class Insecta; order Hemiptera; family Aleyrodidae; genus Trialeurodes; species Trialeurodes vaporariorum. The sequence continues at coordinate 66,664,336 of VMOF01000388.1, forward strand.
GCAAATTATCGAGTTTTTGAAAAACTGAAGAGAACCCCTTTTTCTTTTGTGGGTAGGAAGAGATTGTCTTTTTATCTCAATTTTTGACCGAAAAATGCTGCCCCCGTGAAAAATTATTCAAGGCAGGATTTCTCGGTCAAAAATTAAGTTACGTTATTTGAAAAGGCAATATCTCTTCCTTTCCACAAACCAAAGGGTTTTTTTTTTCAGTTTGTAAATTTCTCGATAATTTGCCGAGCAAAGCTGTCTTAAGCGATTTTGGAGCGTTTTTCTCATTGCACTGTGGGCTCTTCCAAACTTGCTCTATAAGCAAAAAATGATCCAATCTTAAGTAAAGACCAGCGAAAATCACGAAAGTCACACTAAGAAAGTCTAAAATTTAGTAATAAACTCACATAACTGCCACAGTGGAAAATTCGTAATGGCGGTTCAACGCAGGTATCATTGGAGATTCCTGAACATTATTTCACTTCTCTACGGTAAAACAGAAACATGTCTCAAATTAGATAGGAATCTCCCATGATACCTGCATCTCCCTGCCCCTAAGCCCGATTCTGAGAGTGAATTTCGTGATTTTTAAGTGTACTCATCGTCATTTTTACGGGGTTTCATAAAAAAAATCAACCCTTCAATCCCCTATAGCAAGAGTTTGCAAGAGCTCCATTTATCGCATTTTTAAATTCACCGATGATTCAACAGGTTGAGAAAAGATTACACCGTTCAGTTCAGTTTATGACTGTAATGCATGAATACTCGCATCTGTAATCTTCTCTAAACCGGTGGAGTTGTAGATGACTTTAAAAAAAACTCGTGGATATTATAATAACGAAACGGCGATTGCACCGATTGTAAAAATATTACAGATCAGAGTATTTTCAAGCAGTACAGTCATACACTGAACTGAACTGTGTAATCTTTTCTTAATCGGTGGAATCATCGATGAATAGAAAAATGCCATTAATTATTCGCAATACGGAAGCTGTGATTAGCATCTAAGATGCTGTATGGATTCGAGGGTTTGAATCCCTGCAGAGACGTCTATTAGCAAATGGTATATATTTGTATATTTCCATATCTCTCTGTTTCTGTCTAGCTCTCTAGCTCATTCGTGAGAAATACGGGATAATCGAGGGGGAGGGGGGGGGGGTTCTAGTTGTGCCCCAGTGGCTACTCTGGCAATTTGGCAGCATAACCTTGCTTCCATTTGATTCTATGTCAATCAATCGATTTGATAGTGAAGCAGTGCTTCACCTAAATTCGATTGTTTAACATTGAGTCAGATGGAGGAAATACACTGTTGCCTAATTTAAACGAACAGCCACTGGGGCACAGATACAACACCTTCTCCCCCTGAAGTAAATGTACCGCATGTTAACACAAGGAAAATAATAATTTGAAAAAAGAAAAAGTAAGCAGGGAAATATCAATGAAACCGCTAAGATTGGTTTTTTTTTTTTTTTTTTTTTTTGTTTATTTAGTGTAAACAAGAAATCCTAGCTATTTAATTGATGATATTTTTATTTCTATTTTTTAGACTATTATTTTACCTGTGTTCACATTTGGGCCATCTTTTAGCAGTGCACTATGGTCTGAGATCGAATAAAGGTGGCCAAAACTCAGTGGCAGAAAGTTATCAAAAATCATCGTTTTCGACCTTTTGAGCACAATTTAGAACTTTCCAGCAACAATAATAGGTTTAACCCTTTACTGCGCGATTTTTTTTTTTTCGTTCGAAAATATGATTTTTCAATTGATTTTGACTCAAAATGAAAGGGAAAAATAATGAAAAAATTCCTAGCATTAATTCTTGCGCCCAAGAGAACTACAAAGTACTAAATTTAACATGGGCCAGTATAGGG
>VMOF01000388.1:66666694-66701235 GCA_011764245.1 Trialeurodes vaporariorum
TGTAAATAAAGAGAAAATGTTCCTTAAGGAAGTTTGCTGACAAGTAGCTATCGGGCTCTTATAGGAAGAACAACAGACCCATTGGTGACCCGGGGTATTTTTACCTATTTGTAGAATTTATTATTCTATGACCTCAAGAAACTCAGAAATTAAGCCTGAGTGTATTTTCCAGGCAATATTGTACCTTTATTTAGGCACACAGATTTTATGTTGCGGATTAAAAATTTTAAAATTACTAAAATGAGATGGCAAAACTTTTTAGAAAGACTGTTGGTCCCTTGCATTTCTTCGATACGACGCGACACGATGCGTTTTAAGCGAGGTAATTTTCTGAGCAATGTGGAAAACGTCACAGCTTTTACCATGGTGGGTGGCCCGAAGAAAACGGGAGGGGCGGGTGCCTGAGAGTACCAGTGCATACTTGGCGTGCTCGCTTTCCTCGAAACAAAAGAGACCGAACACCAAAGTTATTATGAGGGTTAGACTGCGCATGAATGAAGTGGATGGTGAACTGGAAGGGGTTTCGGGGGAGGGATAGCGGCGGCGTGGATGTCTCATGATGATTTTTGAGCTTAATTTTCATGGTCTCGCGGCCTACCAACCATCGCGTTGGCACAGCGCAGCCCGGCGCACAGTGGAAGGGAGTCAATGGGAGACGTCGGACATAAAATTTATTACTAAAAATGCAAATTTGAATGTTTTTTCCCGCCATATATAAAGGGTGATTCTTGAAGGAAATTTTACAATAAAACCAATGAAACTACTTCAAAACGTCTGCGTAGAGTATTAACGAAGATAAACGCATTTTAAAGTCGCCACTTCAAGACTTATCTCTCCCATAGACTCGGCTCCACTGTGCGGGCGTGGCGCGTTTAAACCACGATTAAAACCCTACCTCTCTTAAAAGTAGTCAGTTGTAACTGTTCGAGGTTAGGTGCACACGACAAGTGGACAAGCCCAACGGTACTTCCTCTTAGCCTAGTGTTGGTTAAATCAGCGATGCTTTATAGTTCAGGGACTCAGGAACAGCCCAACTGTAGACAAATTGAAACATAATTAGTGTAATGTTTTAGATAATGCTGTCAAATAAAATCTACACTTTTATGGAGGAGGGAAAAAAAAGTGTGCGGGAGAGACACTTCTCTCTTCTTTCCTCCCAGGAACGAATAAAAGCAGCAGAGACAGATGTTGCTAAAATTCTTACATCATTGGTGAGCTCCAAGAAAATTGGGTATGTCTGGGAACACTTCTAATCTTGGTTGTACAAATTATTTGCACATTGAACTCGTAATGAGCATGATTAAATTACAAAGAGACATAGAATAAGTTACAAAAAGTTTTATAATGGAAAGAAAAGACATGGCCTTGACCTGCGGATTGAGGTCGCACCAGGAAATGTAGTCGGCATGTGCATATTGAGTGGCTGTATATTCTATCAGGCTGTTCCTTATCGATTGAAGATTGACCCAAAGGTTACTCATACATACAGATATGGCATTAGCCCGAATTTTGTTAAGTTGACTCCGGCCGTGATACAACCGGGCATACAGAGGAGATCATAAAGATTACATAATTTTGGCTCGAAAAGATTACGTTTCTTACGTTTGTTTACCAGCATCGAGTACGGTCGTACAGAGGATGATTGTTATTTATTATAGATAATTTTTTATTCAGAAAATATTTTAACAAGATGAAAAACAAAAACTCATCTTAAATCTATAGCTGCATTTACTTACTATACCTGGAGGTAAGTATAGATTAACCTTTTAAAATGAACGGACAAATCACCACTGGAGTAGAGAAAGTCTTGAAGAATGAAAAAAAAATCGGTAAGACTCCGCAATGAAATCAGCAATGATTCAGGACAGTGAGAACCATGGTGTTTTAGGTGCACCTCACCGTGTTGCTGAAGTTTACCACATAGATAATGCTCCAGCCTTCAGGGGTCTGATCTTTACCTTGTACGAGAATTTTCACCCCTGATGGCTTCCTCATACTGTATCCATATTTCAAAAATTTGTCCCCAGAGGAATCTCGGCCACATTTGTCGCTTTCACTTTCTTCGTTGTGGAGGACTCTCAAAGTCAGCCATACTTTTGAAAGTAGAATGTCAGAAGTACTGGAGACGCTGGTGTACAGCCAAAGGAAGGTAAAAGCGCACATGGCATGCAGTTGTTCAATAAATTTGTTGAACCAAGTACCTGCTGAAAGATTTTCGTCGCATCATAATCCCGTTGGCTCTTTACCAAACGAAGAAAGTAATCATATGCAATTGAATGACAAATATGTTTGTCCATAGTCACGGAAACTTAAAAGTATATGATAAGTACCTGAGGAAAGCAATTTTGCGTTCCTTCAATTCTTCCTTCCTGAGTTGCGCCGCAGACTTCGAGGATGACCTATTCGTACATCCCGGTACGACACAAACCCCGCCACCCATCTTAATAATTTATACTTAAAACTAAATAACAATATTAGACTCTTAAAAACTACATGATGAAGGATTAAATTCTAAAATATTTTTTTGTCGATCTCAAAAATTGAGAGAGAAGAACTAGTATTTAAGTAAGAAGAGAGAAAAGTATGGTTGAAAATAATAAAAAACAAACAACTTAAATAAGGTCAATTTTATTCATTTATCACTAAACATTGAATAACTTAAAATATCATTTAAGTAAACTTTTCATAACAATCACTCTCATTGCTCGATCTGCATAAATATAACCATCATAACCTGCAAAGTAAAATGTTTATGTTTTCGCCGCTTTTCATTTCGCGCCAGAATATCTAATGCAATCCGTAATCTTTTCGAGCGAAAATTCTGTAATCTTTATGATCCCCTCTGTATGCCCGGTTGTATCACGGCCGGCGTTTTATCCATTTTTCACAATTAACATGGGCGAGATGGCTAATGCCATATCTGTATGTATAAGTAATCTTTTTATTTATTTATTTATCCATACATTTTAATTTGTAGTATGTACAAACATTAATGCGAGTCATTAACAATCAAAACCATTTATAACAATAGCAGACAGAGTAGACATAGTATTAGTTATCAACAAATTCTGAGATCTTATAATAAGCTTTCTGCACAAGGAATCATTTAACTACATGATTGAAGGAAGCTAGCGAACCTTGTTCTCTAATATCCTTAGGCAATTTATAAAAGAATTTGTGCCCTAGATTTAAACTTCTAAAATTATCCGATAAATTTGAATCGTTTCGGTATTGACTCTTATTCCGCGTATTATAATTGTGATAGTCAGCATTTGTTTTGACAATGTTTTGCATCTTTGGATTGACCTTGAGAGATGTGGTATTGTTTTGACATGGACAGTGCGTATGGGCACACTGTTTGATGGCAGCAGGGCAGAAACTTGAACACAAGTGGCAGGTTTAGTGGCAAGTGGTGTTCCATAAGTAATGTGATGCTATAAAACGTCCCGTGAGGTGTTGGTATAGCAATGGTGGAGCCGTGACCTTGAGGTGTTGTGGAATCAGGTGCTTGTACGTTTCTCGTACTTCGAAGAATCCTTGGCTTTGCTGAATGTTGCCCTTGGAGGGGGAGGAGGCGGGACGAATCCTTCGGGAAGGAGGAGGTCTCCGCCTCCCGCCGCGTTTGAAAGTGCATAATCGCGAAATGCCACCCTTTCGTTGCCGCGGCCAACAGCAGGTTGGCCCGATTGATGGTCCAAGTCGCCACGTTGTCGGGAAAGACAGGGAAAATGCTGCCTATTGCCAAGATAAAGTCTATCTCGTGCTTGTCCCTGGCTCCCCTTTGGCTCAATGAAGCCAAAAGGAACCGAACTCAGCCAAATCGCAATGGAGAGGCACTCTGAGTTCGGATATACGGGATAGCTTTCATTGACACTATCCGATTCTTTTCTTTTCCTTTTATTAGTTCAACAATAGTTACATACGAGAGAATACATCAGCTAAGTTATGTTCATATTTTACAAAGGAAGCCTCGATATGGCAATTAAAGGTTCTACACAATAGAATAAGTTTGAAAATAGCTTTATAGCTCTCTCTTTTTAGTATTTTTTTTTTTTTTTTTTTTTTTTTTTTTTTTTTAACTTTGCAACCCGTGTACGGAGCAGTATGATTGCCTTTACACGGAGCACAAACCGCGGGTTTATTTTCTTTCTTTAAGTCATGCAGTGGCGAGGCTTGGCATTTGGCAACAATGTATTTTCTCCTTTTAAATTCACCGAAAAAGTCGAACGCTTTAGTCATTGGCGATGACCAGTCATTTCGACCTTTCTAATGTGTTTAAATGGGAAGAAGGAACGTTGCTAAATCGCACGCCTCGTCTCTACTTTAAGTTGTCAACTTCTAGCACTTTCCCTTGGGTGAAAAATATTGAATCCGGAGTCTCAGCGGGGTTAGGGCTCCAAAAACACGGAAAAACCGCACCGGGCTTTGCCTTGTCTGGAGAAAAAAAAATTTATCACAAGTTTTAGTTGCATGATCTTGATCACAATACAAGACCACTTTCAAATATTGAATATTTCGTACATACATACATTTTAAGCGTGCCGTATATATACGGTACGCTTTTTGTTTTCATTTTCATATCTAATATATAGGTTGCATGCTTTGCTTATGGCAAAACCTTGGCGGGAAAGGTTTGAAAAATTAAAAACGTGTTTTCTTAAAACTGGTTTCATTAATCGTTAATTTATTGCTGCAATCCAGGAGGTCTCGGCGTCTATTTTCTTAAAATTGTAAAAGTTTTGGTATTCCTGTTAATTTCAATAAGTTATTAAGCGTCAAAGTCGAATTCCTTTGAACGAGAATTCCATACAGGTCCAGCAACCTAAGTCATTTGTGCCAACCTATGAGTCAAAATTCCAAGGCAGGAGGGGGGTGGAAACATCCTTCACAGAAACCCTCTTTGCCCCTCGGTTTTGGGCTCCACCGGTCACGAGATTTCTTCACGGTTCATTAAGCGGAGAGATTTGTGAATGTGTGGGAGAGAGAGGGTGTTAGAGAGGCTTTGTGTCTCGGATCTCGGAGGGTCTGAGGACTCATAAAAGTGTCAACATCAGTTTGACGACGGTATCGAAAAGAAGTGACGGCGAGGTATTGATGAAGAGCGGGGGGGGGGGGGGGTATAGAAAAGAGAGGGGCTCATTCATATCCTTTAGTAGACCTGTTTAGTGATGACGTCACCATCAAAATAGGTTCCAAACAAATGCTCTATCTCGCTCACTCTCGTTGATTTACCTATAAGAAATCAGATCCAAATTTTCGAACGCAAATTCATGCTAGTTAAAGCACAGTTTTCTCAAATTTTATTGCAGCATTAGATTCCACGTACCTTAAAGTATTTTTCACTCTAACATAATTCCTAAAAGATCACAAGCGAATTTACAATCACAGTTATACCGAAAGATGTTCTACGTTTTGTCCTCGTCTTACTCACGGTCTCTTATGGGAGTATCACCGCCATGACACTCAATCATTCTAACTTCTCTTCGTATCGAAGCTATTGTTCGAGGTATAACACATGTCGTGATGGTGCTGATGAGCCTATATCCTAGAATGTTGGGCTCATAAGAAACTGTGAGTGTGAAAAAGACAAAACATAGGACTTTCTTCGATATAGCTGTGATTGTGCATTGTTGCGCGATGTTTCAAAAAGTTTGTGGTAGCGAGCTCACATTTTATCACTGAGAAAAAAGTGGCTGTTAAAACTGTAAGAATAGAACCATAGATGTGTTTCGTCTTATTTCAATCATAAGACCTATCGTTGCTATAGTCAGCGCTCTTGAATCTACACGAATACCGATTGTCTCTATAAAATTTCGATTATTTTTATGGGAAATAAAGCGCGGGAATATATATCATATCGGAAAATTCATTGAAACAATCGGAAATTTTTATAAGGGACGTGGAACCCAATGGTGTGATAAACACAACTGGTGCAAAGAACTTGTTGTTTACTAGCACTTGTATTTGAAAATTTGGATCGTATTTCATATGGGAAAACCCACGAGAGCGAGTGAGACGGAGCCTTTTTTTGGAACCAATTACTTTCATGACGTCACACTAAACAGGTCTTGGTCATTGGAAACATTTGAAATTCTGGGGGATCGGCAAATTGAAAACCCCTTAATGAGCGTCTATGCAATCAAGGGATTTTTGAGGAAATTTTGGGCGTTTTGTTGAAAAAAAGGTTTTTAAAATCCAGAACAAAGGGAGGGGGTTAAAATTCGCATTAATAGCTCTAAAAAGTGAGAGGGGCTGTCGCGTGTCTTCCACCCCTGGACAGCCTCCTCCCTGCGGCTATGGAATTGACTCTGGAATAACTTATTTACCTATCCTAAAAAGTTTCTCGCGTGTACAGTATTTTTTACTGGAAGCCTCTTCAAATTTTGGAAATTATAGGTCCATATGAAACTTTGCTTTTCCAAAACGAAAAATGATATCGACCCACGGCAACAGAAAAAAAAAAATCATATTACAATGCGTTATAGGCTTAGTTTTAACTGTAAACTTTCGATACTTTTCAACAAAATAAATGGGGAGAGGGGGAATTAAAATCCACAAACGTCTTAAACCTCCACACCTACTATAATCTATACCCCTAGAATGCTTGACGTGTAAAGGGCACCTGAAATGGTTAGTTCTGTATATTAAAGGATTATTTTTTCATGAATTCGCAAGTGTTCCATTTATACATATTACATATCTACATCGTGACAATCGCAACAAGTCCTGACAGCACCTAAAACGGAAAAAAGAAGAAAAAACCTGTTTATTATTTAGAATCAAGGCTTTTCCGAATATGACACTTTTTGACTTCAGCAGAACGCAACCTCATTTTTGATCCCTGAACAAGCCGTTTAAAAGGTGGAGGGATTTAGAAATATCTATTGTCTATACTTTATGTGGGTAAAAAAGATCGAGCCTTATCAAATAATTTTCTCTTTTCAGCTTTCAATGGGTTTGTTGCAAACTTTTGCTACAGCGCTATAGAGTTTTGATTTTTATGTAAAATCGCCTGAAAATTACATTGGCGGCATCAAATAGTCATAAAATCCATTAATAAACCCACAAAACGCATTATAAAGAAAGCCGAAATGGCAGTCGTAAAGCCGAACAATCTCTGCACGCGCATACGACGAACATCAAAGATAGGCGATCCATTTTCCCCTTTTTCGTTGAAAGGGGGTGGGGGGAGGGGAAGAAAATATCTCTACAGTCAAACTGTGATTTTAAAAATTTGCATGGTCAAGATGTTGTGTTCTGTGAAGGGTGGCGGGGGGGGGGGGGGGGGGGGGGGGGAAAATATCAAGAATATAGGGTGTTTCAAAACTTAAGTGCCAAACTTATGGAGTGTATTTTTGGGGTCAACACTTATACAGGGTGTTCCTGGATTAACACGCATAAATGATGGAGGTGATTTTTCAAGGAAAACTAAGACTTTTTTTTCGTATAAACATAGGCCATAAAATGCTTTCCCTCTGAGCTATGATTTTTCAAAGTTGGAAAAAAATTTTGGTTTTTTTAACACAACGGCCAATGTTATGGATGAAATTGAATGAAAATTAGTTTCCAAGGATATTTTTTGGTGTAAAATTCAATTTTTGGGTCGAATAAACGTTTCAAGGAGTTGAAATGGGAGTTTCAGAGGGGTGTTGATCTTAAAATTGAAAAATTTTTAGTAGCCGGTCAATTTTTTAAAAATTAAGGTGCATATTCGGATTTTATGAGCAAAAACAAAGGTTTTTGATCCCTTCCATTTTTGTCCTCCGCCGCGTTTTTAATGGCGAAAAATGGATTTGAAATTTTGTCCGTTTTTGGGTATACCCTGCTAATTGAAGGCGCAACTTCCGATGTCACCGTCCCGAGCACGTAAACTCTCCGCGCCAGCGCGAAGCTATGCGTTTGGTGGTGTCCCCCCTCCCATCATCTTGGAAAGCAAGAGTAAACTCGCAAGTTCATCAAGTTTTAGAGGTTGCCTAATGGGGCATTTAAATAAAATAAACCATAACTATCATTATTATCTGTTATGATTACTGTCAAAAACAGTTACACACATTAAACAATCAAACCGTCAAAGCCATCAAACAAAAAGTGTATGCTATGCCCGTTCCTGTTGTTGAAACATGGCAGCATCGCATTGTCGAGGTGTGTGCCGATTTAACTCGAACGCAATGCAGATCAGCCGTGACGTCAGTAATAAAGAGGTGCACCTCTTGCGTCAACCAAGGTGGTTTTCATTTTGAACATTTGCTGTAAAATTTTAAATATTTTTAAGGCATATGAGTGCCTTCTTATCTTCGTTTGATCCAAGTTTTATAAAAGAAAAAAAAAGAAGAAGAAAAAAAAACTAAGTTCGATTGTTCCATAACAATTATTGTTGATTGTCTTGTTGTTACAGTTATTACTAATTGTTTCGTTTACACATTAATAATTGTAATTGTTCTTCAATAATCATAACAGATATGAATGATAATAATGATAATTAAGGTTATCATTATTATTACATTATTATTACATCGATAAATTATTATGATTATTATAACATAAAGTCCATGGTTTATTTTATTTAAATGTCCCATTAGGCAACCTCTAAAACTTGATGAACTTGCGAGTTTACTCTTGCTTTCCAAGATGATGGGAGGGGGGACACCACCAAACGCATAGCTTCGCGCTGGCGCGGAGAGTTTACGTGCTCGGGACGGTGACATCGGAAGTTGCGCCTTCAATTAGCAGGGTATACCCAAAAACGGACAAAATTTCAAATCCATTTTTCGCCATTAAAAACGCGGCGGAGGACAAAAATGGAAGGGATCAAAAACCTTTGTTTTTGCTCATAAAATCCGAATATGCACCTTAATTTTTAAAAAATTGACCGGCTACCAAAAATTTTTCAATTTTAAGATCAACACCCCTCTGAAACTCCCATTTCAACTCCTTGAAACGTTTATTCGACCCAAAAATTGAATTTTACACCAAAAAATATCCTTGGAAACTAATTTTCATTCAATTTCATCCATAACATTGGCCGTTGTGTTAAAAAAACCAAAATTTTTTTCCAACTTTGAAAAATCATAGCTCAGAGGGAAAGCATTTTATGGCCTATGTTTATAGGAAAAAAAAGTCTTAGTTTTCCTTGAAAAATCACCTCCATCATTTATGCGTGTTAATCCAGGAACACCCTGTATAAGGCTTTATTTTCCTACACGAATATGTGCTGCAAATGTTTCTCTTCTGAGCTAGAGCCCTCCAAAGTTTTGAAAACAAAAATCAAAAAACGAACACAAAAAACAACGCCTTTGACTCATCTCCTTATAGATACATCTGATCTTTTATTTTTTTCATCATTTCTCACCAAATCAGCTCAATTGGACAGCACTTGTCACAAAAGAACTGAGTGACATTTTTGATAAAATTGAGTTATTGATTGATAGACCTAGCAATACTCAATCTCGAAGCAACAAGTGCTTCTTCTAATAACAACTATTTCCTCATTGAAGCCTCATTGAAGTCATTGTCCATGTGATGAAATAAAATGAGAACTTGGTTCCTTTTTCTTAAACCTTAATCCGAGTCACGTAAGGAACCAACTCCGACTTGGTTCCTTTTATAGAATTGGGAACGGACTTAAGTCCGGATTAACAGATTTTAAAATATCAACAATGTAAACCAACTCTGCCGTTTGGTTTCTCTTAGAGATTCGTTTTTCGTGATTATGCCAAACAAAAAGAAGAAAGGAACCAAGTCACTTTAAACGCTAAAAATTAAGTAGGCACCTTTCCTGCATAGGAAATTCCACTTTTCCGGTGTTGAAAAGCAAAAACATAACACGGTAGTTGAATGAAATCAAAACGTAAGTAATTCCGCGTTTTTTGTTTAAATGCTAGCTCTTCAACTTTGGACTCAATTTTCTCGAGATCAGCTCCATGTCACATGGTTCCTCTTTGATGAATTATCATTGCTAGCAAAAGCATTAAAGCTGTTCAGACTTTAGTGGCACGCTTTTCCAACACCTGCGTGTTGGAATTTTTCCTGCTTGTTTTTTTTTTTTTTTTTTTTTTTTTTTTTCTTCAGAAAAGTATAGTAAGTTTCATATTTTTGAAAAATATAAAAAATAATTTTTCATGTCTTTTATGAGCTCGTGAAAACGAAATAAAATGTTTCCAATATTTCTTTTCCTTCAAGACACCCTGCTCTAATTTCTTTGTTGATTTTGGATGGGGTGCAACTACAGAACAATTAAGCTATACAGGGTGTTGTGAAACTGTTCCCGAATATTTCAAGGGCGGATTCTACAAGTCAAAATAAAACCTTTTTTTCCTATAAACATGTGTCCGAAAATGCCCCCCTTTTGTGCTACAGCCCCGAAAGTTTTAAAAAATGTACGGTTTTTTTGGAATAGCGACCACTATTATGAACCAAATGTCCTAAAAATTTGTGTCTCATGGTAATTTTACGTGTAGAATCCATTAATGGCCTCGAAAAATTCAGAAGTTTAGTCTGACTGTACTTTTCACGCAATCTTGTACCTTTAACGGCACGAATTTTATGTTACGGATTAAAATGTTGAAGAATAATTAGCGAAATCAGATGCAAAAAACCCTCAGAAAGATTTTTGGTCCTCTTTGTTTCTTTCGATACGACGCGTTTTAAGCGAGATAATCGCTGCAAAGTGTCGAAAAGTCAGCGCTTTTACCATAGCGGCCGGCCCGAAGAAGCGCAGTTGAGAGGCGGGTTGCATACTAACTGCCGCTTTTCATGGTAAAAGCGCTGACTTTTCGACACTGTGCAGCGATTATCTCGCTTAAAACGCGTCGTATCGAAAGAAACAAAGAGGACCAAAAATCTTTCTTAGGGTTTTTTGCATCTGATTTCGGTAGTTATTCGACCTTCAACATTTTAATCCGTAACATAAAATTCGTGTTGTTAAAGGTACGAGATTGCGTGAAAAGTACAGTCAGACTAAACTTCTGAATTTTTCGAGGTCATTAATGGATTCTACACGTAAAATTACCATGAGACACAAATTTTTAGGACATTTGGTTCATAATAGTGGTCGCTATTCCAAAAAAACCGTAAATTTTTTAAAACTTTGGGGGGCTGTAGCACAAAAGGGGGGCATTTTCGGACACATGTTTATAGGAAAAAAGGGTCTTATTTTGACTTGTAGAATCCGCCCCTGAAATATTCGGGAACAGTTTTTCAACACCCTGTAGAACTATAGAAAAGGATCAAAGGGATCACTTCACTCCAAAGAACGTATAGCCAATAGAAAACAGAGAAAATGTGAAAAATTAAGTATACAGGTCTGAATTACGATACTTGCCTAAATAGAGCACGTGAGAAAAGGTCCTCAAAAGCCCCCTCTCCCCCTGTTTGATCAGGTGACATGGATTCAAAGCAGAAGTGTTAATCACGCCCCAAAGCGCAGGGGTAGATGCAAAACCAAGAACAAAAATGCTATTGTTTTGCTGTTCCAATTTGGATGGTCTATGTTCTTTTATCTAGGGTGTTAAACGTACGTAATGATCACACGAGTGATGTATTTGAATTTGGAGCGAAAGTTTTCTCCGTGATGAAGATCGAGTTTTCAGACATTATTATTTAAAAGCTCCCTCCTCCCCCCTGCAGAAGTTTACGAAAGAAAAATCGTCGCATGATCTCCACTAAATGGTCAATTCTATGAAGTTGTATTAGTGTTTGTATATTTTCGTGTTAGACTAGTTCAATGAGGCTAGTTTTTCTTTTGTCTACTTTCATAGCATCGTTTTTCACGTTTCGCTCGCGGGTACTTTCTAAGTCAAGGTCGTGGAGAAATGTGTTGAATAAACGGGACCGAGCGTGGCGTGGCTTCTCGCCGGAGACGTGACTCGTTTATGCTATGACTGAGTCCAATCTGACGGCTGGGACCCGCAAACCGCCTCTTCAATCTTCGGATAAAGTGGTTATTCAATTTACTTCTCAACTGATGCGGCGACGCCGCACTAAGGAACACAAAAATAAGGCTGAAAGTACCAAAAAAAATGAAGGAAGGAATCGATTCAAGAATCGATTCGCGATATTCTTGTTTTGTTATACTTTAATTCAGCCTGTTTTTTGAAGTTATTGAAGAGTTATTTTGCAGAGACGTTCTTCAAATGATTATCTAGTAACTGACACTCCGCTTTTTTAAATATAAAGATATCTAGTTCATATTTGGAGGGGGACGGTTTTGGTTCAGCGTCATCTAAAAAGTCGGAGCAAAGTTCATTGAAGCTCCCGCTACAAAAATAAAACTAAAAATAAATCAGAACAGCAATAGCTGAATTTCGGAACAGACAAAACTTTGCTAAAATACAATGAGAGCTTGTGGTGTCGAACATCCGATGAGTCAAATTTCTCGCCAAGTGGAATTTTTTATCAGCACCTTCAACCCTCCCATGAGGCCTGCAATTTGACATTAATCGAATGGTAGCGCTCTGGTGGCAGAAATCGACACTAAACGCTAAAGAATCACCCTAATTCGTCAGTTGGCTTTGAATCTTTGCGTGTTTCATCAAGGTATATGGAAGAACAGGTATGGACAGGAGGCGGAGCCTATCTCAGTCGGTGACGGCTACGTCACAGATGTTCTAGACGGTCGCGATAAAATCGCCTACCGTTCCAAACTATCTCACTCACTCTCCCGTGATCCCCATCTCTCGTTACTGCAGTAGGTGACGGCTACGTCATCGCCAAAGCAACCGTGTCGTCATCATTTGGCGGGAAAACTCGAAAGCCCCTTAAACCCCGCCTCCTGTCCATACCTGTTCTTCCATATACCTTGGTGTTTCATGTCCAAGCAGCGGTGATGTCTGTTCTACTGTGTGCCGAGTCTCATTTACGATCGACGAGCACTAACCTTTAAAAAAAAAAACCGTCGCGTCGTCAGACTCAATTTTTCCTTTCCACTTACACTGTGTAATCTTTCCAATCTCTTTACGAGAAGAAAACAAAGTGGAAATGATCGGGCGAGGCGAGGGCGTGAGAACGGGGTAAAAAACTGTTTTCTAACGTCTATTTGACGCTCGGCTAATTATTTTAGGAGCTATTTCCGTAAACTGCTCGCGTTGAGTGACGCTCGCGAGGGGAAAAGGGGAGTAAAAAAAAAAAAAAAAAAAAAAAAAAAAAAAAAAAAAAAAAAAAAAAAAAAACCCCAAAACACACCTGTATTCTTAAGGTGATTCCTCACCCGAGAGTTGGGATATTTTCGCCCGATAGATAGCGTTACTAGTCGCTTTTTGGAAATTTGACTTTAAAGACTTATAGCTTATTTCTGAGAACATTAATCAAAAGGGGCGTCCCCACAGGAACTGCGTTATTTTTTGCTGAATTTTTTGAGCCAAATTTCAATAATATTGGACTTAGATTGGCAGAGAAATCAAGCACCAAAATTTTGGTACAATTTAGGCTGTGGTAGGGGCGTTTTATCATGAGATACCAGATCTCACTTGGGAAGGACCATGAATTTTATTTAGATAAATAATTGAAAATATCGTCCCCACAGGAACTCCGTAATTTTTTGCTCAATTTTTTGAGCCAAATTGCAACCGAATTGGTCGCAGATTGAGTGAGAATTCCCGCACCAAAAATTTGATGTGGATGCTTTTTTACGAAAAGTTCGAAAAGTTAGTCCCGCGCCCAGACATAACCTATCATAACAAACTTTCATTCTTCTCGGTTTTCTCATTTTCTGCGTCCTTTCACGCGCAAGATAGACAATTTTGGTCTCGATTTTAATTTCATGTTACCGTGGAGTGTAATTCCTGTGAATTGCAAAGCTTGTGCCGCCAGTAAATAGTTTTTTCTCGGAGGGAAGTCGAATAAGTTATTCGTGTAGTGTGTGTCGGCGTTTTCAACGATAAAATGTTGACCCTGCAGCTGTGCTTACCGTTTCCTTAAAATGTCAGTCATTTACGTACCTATGTCGTCAGTTCCCGAAGTATGGCATGTTCCGAGAAAACTATCATTAGGTAGTTAATGAGGTAAGTGTCAGTTTCATCAATTCTCCATAAATCAAGAGCGTAGTTGCGTATAGTGCCTCTTTTAATCTGTAGCTTTCGCAATGATTGCTCTGCAGCTACCTACTTTGTTCTGATCGTCCCCCTCTGTCTGTCGCAGCATTGTTCGCTCTCATCAGGTTAACCTAATAGCCCAGTGATTCAAGAGAAATTTGCGTCAACTTTTAGTCTGTGTCTAGAATGAAAGCATGTTCCAATGTCCTTGTGAACTAGCAGTGCGATAGCGCTGAAATCTTTTGCTCTGCTCTGACAGAATGGGATCTCCCCCAATTAGGAAACCTGTCCCATTTGGATAGTTGGATTTTATGAAGTTATCACTAAAACTCTACTGCTATTCACTGACCCATATTTGTGTCCCTTTGGGGGCTTCCATGATTAGAGCAGAACCATTTTGAGTATCCGGTTCCGACAAGTTGCGGTGCCTGCTTCTGAACTGCATCTAAGTGCATTGGTGAGTGATTGATTGGCAACAAATAGAAACTCTGTGCTCACCGATGCAGTTTGGAACCCGACTGGTCAGAACCCAGTACCCAAAATTGTTCTGCTCTTACAGCTTTTTTCCAAGAACAGCCCTAATGAGCAGTTCATTCTGTGAAGTAACAAGTTTCAAAATTCAGAAATACAAAAAAAAGAATAAAAAAGATTATTGAAACGCAAAGAAAGTAATTAGTCTTGAAAATGCATGATGTACTAGAAATTAGGTGGAGCTAATAATGCGCTATGAGCATTCGGTTCTAATAAGTAGCAGTGCGAAATCCATCGAAACGCATTAGTGAGAGGTTGTTTCGCACAGAGTTCTGACTCGTTTCTAACAAAGCGTCCATCGATGGGTTCTGTTGCATTTCGGAAACAGGCACGGCTAATTGTCGGAACCCCTTACCTAAAATGTTAGCGCTCTAGGTACCTTTAAAAAACCTCCCTCAATCCAAACTCTATGCATGTGCCAAACTGCTTCAGGTGAGTGGTTGGTTTGCCACAAGTTGATGCCCTCTGCTCAAAAGAAAGCACTCACCATTGTGTTATGATTTATTTTCAGTAGCTCATCAAAGCTAGGGATTTATTTTATCACACAAAATTCTTCTGCTGCACGAAAGTATGAGCGAATACCCAAGTAACAATTGTACAAACTAAGGCAGCCTGTCAACAAAATGTGTGCTCATTGGAGGAAAAAAGAAGAATCTTAAAGTATATCAGATCACCTTTGTCATCATTGAGTAAAAAACTCCAGTGTGCCACGCTACAGGAGTGCAACCTTTTTTTTCTTCTTGGAAAAGTTCGCTAATCTTTCTCTCTCTCTCTCCCTCTCTCTCTTGCAGATGTGAGATTGGCATTTTGAGAAAAGCACTCGAAGTCGTTTGGTGCCCTCAACTCTGACAGAAGAAAGAAAGAGAACCAGCCAGTAAAGAGCAAAGAAGTTTTCACCTTTATTCCTGTGTGGTAGGTCCTCTTTTTTTTATATCCATCCTAGATTCAATTAGTCATTGATTGACAGAGTCTGGCAATGAATACTGTTGATCGCTATTTTGTCAATAAGAGCTAAGCATCTGGAAAGAAGTGTACAACAGCCTATACTTATATTCTTAAACGAGTCAGAAATGTTCTACGAATCCATACTCATTTCAGGCACAAGTTGGCACAGCAGAGACAAATGGAGACCCAGCACAAAGCTTGTGACAGGTGCCCATTTTTCCAGCTCAATTTTGGTAGGGACTCATCGAAACAACAGCTAACAGTCGCCTTCTGTTGATTGATAAGCGTGAGGTTTGCATTTGTCAAGCAAAATCTGTTTCCGGGACCGCGGACCAATCATAGCCTTTCGTTGAGCTCACCACTCTACAGAAGGCGTACGTTTATCGTTGCAGCTGGTGACTCCCAAACAAAACTGTGCGCCCTAAACTTACCTCACTTTTCCATCTTGGGAAGCATACAATGTGCTGGGTCTCTATTTGTCTCTGAGGCGCAGGCTCTAACTGTATCAGAACTTGTCATACTTAATTTTGCAGGAAAAGGTGAAAAAAATATATGTATTTACGACACTCTTTCTTCAAGTGCCGACTGTAAGAAAAATTAAATGTGATGATACTCTTCTTAAAACCATGAGTTGGTGCATTCGTCTCTTTAAAGCATTGTTTGCTGCCATCCCGTGGGTTTGACGGCAATTGCAGCTTTTTCTCTAGTCTCAGAGAGGGCAGCTGAGGCCCAGTGTAGCCAGGTTTGGATAGGGTGAATAGTCCACGGGGTGGACAGTTTTCGAGTTGAAAATTGTCCACGCTGTGGATAGGGATAGTAGATCGGAACATGGGAGCGTGGACAGTTGTGGCTGTATTCTCATCAAAATAGTCCACGTGTGGTCGAATCTGTCCACTATTGGCAACACTGCTGAGGCCTCACAGCGAAAGAGGGGGGGGGAGGCTTGAGCTTCCACTTGTAAGTTTTTGTAATGAACAGCTCTCTTGAAAGTGCAATTCCCCCTCTTTTTAGCAAAAAAAATTTTAAAAACCTTGTAATTACACTGTATCTATCAAAAAGGGCACCCTCTAATCATGTAAGAAATTTTGATTCCTCAATTCTCTTAGAAGAGTAGCTTGGAAATATTTTTCAATTTTTGAACCTTGAATGCATTTTAGGAACTTTGATTCAATGTATTACATTGAGAGAAAAGTTACCAATATTGACCCAACATTTCAGGGTGGGCTGATTTTGAACTGAAGAAAGCCAATTATGGGTTTTTTTTGCAATACAAGGCTTTAATATTATTCTTTCTACTATTTTTAAACGATTTTGAAAGATTGGGTATGTATACTGGCAGATCGACTTCGCCCGTGAATTGCTGACTCACTCGTATCGTGTTAATTTCTTTACCAAGTGGTGTTTTTTGTTTTGTTTTTGCAGTTCGTAGATGTCGTCACTATATGTACACAAAATTATAACTCTAAATATAAGAAGAAATCACAGTTGATAGCTGCTAGTATAGCGGTCTGCAGTGTCGCTGTTATACAAATGACATAGCTAACAGCCATCAACTGTGATTTTTTCTTATATTTTGAGTTATAATTTTGTGTACATCAAAGTAAAGACGTCTAATAACTGTGTAAACAAACAAAAAACACCCCTTGGTAAAGAAATTAATAAAATACGAGTGAGTCAGCGGATCAGGGGCGAAGCCAATCTGTCAATGTTCGTACCAATCTTTAAAAATTGTTTAGAAGTATGTAGAAGAAATAATGTTAAAGCCTTATGAATGGGCTCCTACTTATCTACAAACTCTGCTTAAGACTCTCAAGCAGTCAGTTTGATTGAAATCATTGGTTGCCGCCAGAATTTTACACTTGAAATGGGTGCTTTCCCTCATTTAAACACACAGTAATTTGAACTTTCGCTCCTTTTTGTCCCGATGCGCAGAACGGAAGTGTTTTTGTAACTAGAGGGACTAACCTGTAGTGTATGAACCTTGCCCTGTGTACCATCATCAAGAATGGGTTTTATTATGCTAAGCGTTAGGAGTAGGAGCACTCAAAACTGATTCAGAATATGAGGATTCTTAACCCACCATCGGTTGTGGGGGTAGAATTCTACCCCCGGGGTTTTGGGGAAAAAAGTATTTTTCATACTTTTTTTTTTTTTTGGAATCTTGTAATTTTACACTGGGCTCTGCTTGTTTACTTGGAAATAAATGAATAAAAACTGAAATCTCTCGACTAAGAGTCTGAACATTTCAGTACTTTCAAGTGAGGATATGAAGAAGAGCCTCAGTCCAAGTTGAACGAAAACCAAACAAATAAGTATTTGCAGGAACATTTCAAAGTTGCTTGGCGCATAATTTCACCCTGCATGACCTCTGTTGTAGTCAAATAGTCAGGAGATGTTTTCTATCACTTTTCTATGGAGAAAAATTTTGCCTTCGGACCTTCTTATTTTTTTGGCTTCATCATGACTGGGCAACGCATCTAAGCAACCCTGAATTGGGGGTTGGTGTAAAGCTGGTAGAGTAAGTCTGGTCGGTGACAGTTGGACATGTCCTATGTAAAATGTCAAATGCACAAAATGTTCCTTAAGAAATTTCCATTGCAACAATGTCCGCTATAAAATATCCTATGTAGAATCTGTCCATCATACATATATGCCCCTCAAAATAATGCGAAATTGTGAACTAAGTAAGTTTAGTAGGTACGCAAAAAAAAAACAAAAACAAAAAAAAACAAAAAAACTATAAGTCATACAATACTCCTTTTGAACTTCTTCGTCATTTCTGATCTAAACCAACTCTTTCGGGACCTTAAAAGCCCAGAGGTTTTTAGATTCATGGACAAAATCTATTATTGGACTTTTTTCTTTATGTACACTTATTTACCACGGACCAATTGTGCATTGGACATTTTTGAGTGGACATTGTTGAAATGGGTGTTTCTTGTTGGACATTTTGTATATTGGA
This sequence comes from Trialeurodes vaporariorum, assembly GCA_011764245.1. Classification (NCBI taxonomy): domain Eukaryota; kingdom Metazoa; phylum Arthropoda; class Insecta; order Hemiptera; family Aleyrodidae; genus Trialeurodes; species Trialeurodes vaporariorum. The sequence goes on from VMOF01000388.1 coordinate 66,685,160, forward strand.
CGTTTAAAATAAGACATTTTCACTGAGCACCGTCTGGTCTGCGGCTGCGAGCAGTACCGTATAGACCTTCAATGAATTTTTGTTGATCCGTTTTGTCAGAAAGTAATTGAAAGACTCAGTGGCCTAGGCTGAAAAAATTTTCAAAGGGGGGGGGGACCACCAAGTTGGCTCGAATAAATTTTTCGCCCCGATTACTAAATTTGCTCAAATCTAAAAAAGAAGACAATTTCCAAGTTGTCCCAGTTGTAAAAAAAAAAAAGTAAATAAATAAAAGAGTTCACCCGTCAATGTGACATTTTTCTGATGAGGACAATCCAAAGTGTGTGAATGGAAGATGGCGGGTAGTGAACTGTACCATGCAGTTTTTTTAATTTCCATTTTTTGATGCGGCCGACTGTTTACACCTCAGAATTTTCTCATGGACTAATTTTTTTTAAAAAATGTTTTCTTTAAATTAGCAAAGTGCAGGTGAAATGTATGCTTGTTACGGGCAAGGGGGGAGGAGAGAGAAAGTATTATATACTGCTTTTTTCTTTCACTGAAGAAATAAAGAGGTTGTTTCATCGCCCATAAGGAATGGGCTGAGAATGGATTTCCTTCATTTTTTCAGGGCTGATAGAGCTATTCTTGGGGAGTCTAAAACTGGCCTATTTTTTATTTTTGCCCTCTTAGAACCGGGGGAGGCGGGGGTCAAAGGTAAAACGGTTTTTCGGCCATAACTTTTGAACGATTAAGATATTAAAACGAACTTTTTTTAATCGAAAGATATTTTAAAGACCTATCTTTTGATGTGTATGATATTTCAAAAATATTGAATTTCAGTTGAGTTGTTGCATTTTAAAAATTTTTGGGAAAATTTCCCAAAAAAATTAGTTTTTTGGATTTTGTTCATATGGGGATCGCACTGAGGAAAACAAAGAACTGTCTCAAAGAAAGCCCTTTTTTCCCCTTTTTAAAAATGAGCTAAAGTTCGTTTTCGGGAAATGTTTTGTCTTTGAGTTATGAATTTTTAAAGTGTCAAAAATCACTAATTTGGGTTCTCAGCGGCAGCGACGAGGCCGAAAAAAATCATTTCTCCGCATGTAGTGGACGAAATTCAGCCAAAATCGGTAACTGGGGGTTTTTGAGGTCGCAGATTTCAATTCTGCCGTCAGATTTGAAGAATTGTGAAATCCAAGATGGCTGCCGAGTATATAGAGGTCGGCAGCCATCTTGGATTTCACAATTCTTCAAATCTGACGGCAGAATTGAAATCTGCGACCTCAAAAACCCCCAGATACCGATTTTGGCTGAATTTCGTCCACTACATGCGGAGAAATGATTTTTTTCGGCCTCGTCGCTGCCGCTGAAAACCCCAAAAATTAGTGATTTTTGACACTTTAAAATTCATAACTCAAAGACAAATCATTTCCCGAAAACGAACTTTAGCTCATTTTAACCGGTAAAAAAAGGGCTTTCTTTGAGACAGTTCTTTGTTTTCCTCAGTGCGATCCCCATATGAACAAAACCCAAAAAAACAAATTTTTTTGGGAAATTTTCCCAAAAATTTTGAAAATGCAACAACTCAACTGAAATTCAATATTTTTGAAATATCATACACATCAAAAGATAGGTCTTTAAAATATCTTTCGATTAAAAAAAGTTCGTTTTAATATCTTAATCGTTCAAAAGTTATGGCCGAAAAACCGTTTTACCTTTGACCCCCGCCTCCCCCGGTTCTAAGAGGGCAAAAATAAAAAATAGGCCAGTTTTAGACTCCCCGCAAGAATAGCTCTATCAGCCCTGAAAAAATGAAGGAAATCCATTCTCAGCCCATTCCTTATGGGCGATGAAACAACCGCTTTACGTATAACCAAAGCAACCTTTTAAAACAGCTTAGCAGAGCAAAAGTTTTCGCTCTACCAAAGCAAGGTGGAGTTATACCGATGCACTACTTTTGTAGAGCATAAGCAAGGAAAAAGGCTGTTACTAGTAGTCTTTGGTACTACTGCAACTTTCTTCGGTAGAGCTAGAACTTTTGCTTTGTGAAGCTATTTTAAATGGCTGCTTTGGTTGAACCTATAAACTTAGTGTTTTCAGAATTTGAAGCGAAGGTTAAGAACTTTCTGTCAACCGAAGCCCGTTGCCTTCTGTCTCATCAGTCATTACCTACCCATGCTCCATTGATATATCCTACCAAAGAGGTCATCGGTGTGGCCAAAGTACAACATTTAAACATATCTTTATTTCTTCTATTGTTTTGACCTGGGCTAATTTGGGACGAGTCTCATACATAATACATCAAATTAATGTCGAGACATCGATTTTTTTACTTGAGCGAAGACAATAAGGTAGAATAAAACGAAATTATAACTCCGAATAGGCCGATCGTCGCAAATTCCGTCTCTTATTGGTCCCGTGTATGGACCCGGAATGATTGGATTACCAAGTCTTTTTGGGATCCTATAAGATTATCGTGAAGAGGATCTGAGATGAATAAAACCGAGTGAAGACTTCTAAGGGGTCCTTAGGGTCGACAAAATTGTTATTGAGTAAGTCTCATCTGCAGTCGCAAGCGGTCCCGTATAGACCTTCAATATCTTTTTGTGGATCTGCAAATTTCTCAGGAATTAATCGAAAGGCTTCGCTTTTGATCGATCGAAAGTGCGTTTTAATGCTTAGAATCAATTTCTATTCATCGATTTTTTAAGTAAGTGGAGATAAGCTGGGGCACAGTAAAAGTAACTCCGAAAAGGCCGATCTCCGCAAAGTCCGTCTCTTATCAGTCCTGTTTGGACCCGAAAATCTCTTTGGGGCTTTTTTTCTATTCTGAAAAATATCCTGAAGAGGACTTGTGATGGATAAAACCAATAGGAGACTTTTGAGGGTGGCTTCGCCCCTAGGGTCGCTGAAATTTTAATAGAGCAAGTAGTGACATCTGTGGCCGCGGGCGGTCCCGAAAGACCTTCAATGGATCTTTATTAATCTAAAAATTTCACAGAGAGTAATCGAAAAGCTTCAGTTTCGATTGATTGAAACCGCGTTTTGATACTTCTAATGATTTCGATGTATCGGTTTTTTTTTAATATGAGCGGGAAAAGGCCACACGTGCAGAAGAGGTAATTACTTCATTGAGGTCAATCGTCGCAAATTCTGTCTCTTATCGGTCCTGTATAGACCCAAAAATATTGTTGGGATTTTTTCCTGGCTCTAAAAAGAATCTTCAAGAGGACTTGCAGTGAAAAAAAAAAAACCGTTAGAAGGCTTTTAATAGTGGCCTTGCTCTAGGGGTGCCAGATCCCATCTTTGCATACGAGCTGCTCGTATACTTTCAAATAGGGGGGGGGGGGTTTTTTTTTTTTTTTTTTTTTTTTTTTTCTATTTGCAAAAGGAAGGAATACATATTTTTAGAGGAAAGAAAGGTCATAATCTATTCTCTCCTGTACTTTGTATGTAACTCCCCCCCCCCCCCAACTGAACCTCACACCCAAACCGAGGGCCTCCCCCCTGACTGAGGGCCTCCCCCTAACTGAGGGTCTCCTTCCTAACTGAGGTTCTCCCCCCTAACTAAGGGTCTCCCCCCTTACTGAATGTCTCCCTTCCTAACTGAGGGCGGAGACAGATATCCTCAACTTGTCACTAAGTTAAAAATTATCAGAGTCAAGTTCGTGCTCGAATTCCAAAAAAATTTTAGGGGAGGGGGTTATAAATAAAGTAGTAATTATCGCGGTATTGATGTGAGAATACATAATGCGTTTGAAACCGTTAAATTTTCAGGGAAACAGCTTAAAATTGCACCTGAAGACCTGGCACCCCTGCCAGAACTGATGATTATAAGAACTTTATATGATTTTTGAGGGGGGTGGCCAGGTAGCCTAGAGGGTTTCCCAGTATTTATGACGAAATTATGCCGGGACCGGGCCAAAAAATGTTCCTTTTGACTGAAAAGACACTCCCTGTAAAATTTGAGCTCGATCAGTTAAGTCTAAGTGCAGTGCTGCCAAGCTGCACTTTTATGTTTTACGCATGTATTTCGCCCATTTTCTCCGATTTGCGCATTTTCGCGTTTTTTCGCGATGTCGCGATTTTTTTTTAAAAAGGTTAGATTGTTCCAAAATGCCTGAAAATTGTTGAGTGAAAGCTTCTTGGAGTATATTTTGAGAAAAAAATATCATATTACACTTGAGTGACTATGCTTAGCCGAAAAAAAAAAATCGTGTAAATGGGAAAACACGCAAAAGCCACGTTTTCACGTTTTTTCCGAGTTTTACGATTTTTTTTTCTGAGAGATGTTTGCGCTAAACAGTTTGAAAATGCTACTCTGAAAGAACCAGATAGTGTACTTTTCGATTAAAATACTGGTTTCAGATAATATTATCATCATTGGCCTTTAAAGAAACCTTTAAATTGCGAGGATCCGCCATTTATTAAATTCCAAGTTGGAGATCGTAGACCATCGAATAAAATTTCGCCAGAGATTTTCTTTCAACAAACGTTTATGAATTGTTAAAATAATCATATGAATAAATTTAAAGCTTATAAATGAAAAAATAATCACAGGAATCAAAAATGAATTATAAAATTTAGGTTATATTTTTAAACATTCAAATAAAGCTGATTTTGAAGTATAGATGGCACCTCTTTCCTATTTTTTTCTTTTTCTTTTTTCTTCTTTTTTTCAAGCACTTGTAAGAGATACTGGATCTGATCCTCGTTTGATGCGTTTACATCTGTATCATCGCTTTTCCTCTTTCGGTAAGGTCATTTTTCACCCGCAGATTTTTCACGGTTGCGAGACCATCAATAAATTCTTGATTTTTAGCCCAAGTTGAGGGCGCATAAATTTTTACAAGTTTGGATTGATTCGTAATCGTGGAAAGAATGAGGCAGGATTCTTTGTCACAAAATTTATCCATGAGTACTTCTGTAGGTAATGGATTCATATGATAGGACTATTTTCTGCTTGAATTGAAGAAATAAAAATAACAGGTCGCAAAATTTGGAGCTTTTGAAATCTCGGATTTATCTTACGATTTCGAGATACTTTTTCAAACCTGCATTGATCACATAAGTTAAAACCATGATTTTAATCAAAAATTACACTATCTGATGTTCTCAGAGTAGCCTTTTCAAACTTTGGTGCATTTCAACTCTCAGAAGAAAAAAATCGTAAAACTCGGAAAAAACGTGACTTTTGCGTTTTTTCCCAATTTCACGATTGTTTTTCGGCTAAGCAAAGTTACTTATAGCGTAACATGATATTTTTTTCTCAAAATATACTGCTAGAAGCTTTCACTTAAAAATTTTTAGGCATTTTTGAGCAATCCAACCTTCTTCAAAAAATCCCCGAGAAAAACGCAAAAAATGCGCAATCGGAGAAAATGGGGGAAATACGTATAAAAAATAAAAGTGCAGCTTGGTAGAACTTAGACTCAACCGATTGAGCTCAAATTTTACAGGGAGTGTTATTTAGTCAAAAGGAACATTTTTTTGCGCGGTCCCGGCATAATTTCTAAAATTCATAATTAGTGGGACACCTTAGTGTGGCCCCTTGGGTCGGTGATATTTTGATAGAGTAAGTGTCATGCGACCGCGAGCGATAGACCTTTATTGGGTTCGTATCGATCTGAAAATTTCACAGAATGTTATTGAAAAACTATGCTCAATCGAGAATTTTAAACCGCGTGTCCATTTATGAAATGAATGTCTACATCATTTAACGAATTTTGAGAGTGCTGAGTTAGACCTCAGCAAAACGTAATTCACTGTCATGGCTGATTTGTTCGAATTGCGCCTTTCATCGGTCCCATTTGTCCTATGAAAAATCGACGAGGCCTTTTAACTATTCCTTATAATGTGCGTAAGAGGACCTGAGGTAAAAGAGGCCGATTTTAGACGTCTGCGGATAGGGGCCACATTTACTCACATTTTATGGCACTGAAAGTATGGACCAAAATAATGTGGTAAACTATTGTTTTTACCATGATTTTGTATCAAATTTTACTGTTTTTAAGATTTTATCTACGGTTTTCACATTTCATTATTCGACTGGAGACCACAGGGTCCTCATGTCAAGGATAAAATTGATGGAATGTTATTATTTAGAATTTTTTTCTTTCTTAATACACTGCCCCGCAAAAAAACCGGCGCACCTGGCGCGCTGGATCATTCCGCTCGAAAATGCGAAAAAATTACAAAATTTAAAATCGTCGTAACTTTTGAACTAAAACAGCTAAAAATATTTCAAGGCCAGGGTCGGATTCCTCTTACTTTCTAGTTTTTTATAAATAAGCTCAAATTTTCTTTCGGTTATTTTTCCGCCCGTATGAAGAGTTTTTCCAATCCCTCGCGAAAACTGTTTTTTTGGAGCACATCTCTGAAAAGTGACTCAAACTTCTCACATCTCTTTGGGCAAAAGTAGCATAGATAGACAAAATCTGAGACATGCATCAGATCCCTCAAAATCAGGGCTATCGATCTGGTTACCTCAATTTTGTCTAAAAAAAATTTTTAATTATTAATTGAGACCATTTAAAGACCGCTTCTGAACACACAGTTTACACATCCGCTCAAACATGCGAAAAGATGATAACATTTTAAATCGTCATAACTTTTGAACTAAAAGAGTTAAAAATATTTCAGAGCCAGGGTCGGATTCCTCACACTCTCTGGTTTTTTATTCACAAGCTCAAATTTTCTTTCGGTAATTTTTTCGCCCGTGTGAAGAGTTTTTCTAAACGCTCGCGAAAACTGTTTTTTGCAGCACATTTCTAATAATGTTCTGAAGCGGTCTTTACATGGTCTAGGAAAAGTGCATTTTCCGACTGTAAAAAATTTTTGTAGACAAAATTGAGGTAACCAGGTCGATAGCCCTGACTCTGAGAAATCTGATGCTGGTTTCAGATTTAGTCTATCTATGCTACTTTTGCCCAAAGAGATGTGAGAAGTTTGAGTCACTTTTTAGAAATGTTCTCCAAAAAAACAGTTTTCGCGAGCGTTTAGAAAAACTCTTTACACCGGCGTAAAAATGACCGAAAGAAAATTTGAGCTTGTGAATAAAAAACCAGAGAGTGTGAGGAATCCGACCCTGGCTCTGAAATATTTTTAACTCTTTTAGTTCAAAAGTTATGACGATTTAAAATGTTATCATCTTTTCGCATGTTTGAGCGGATGTGTAGACTGTGTGTTCAGAAGCGGTCTTTACATGGTCTCGGAAAAGTGCATTTTCCGACCTTAAAAAAATTTTGTGGACAAAGTTGAGGTAACCAGATCGATAGCCTTGACTTTGAGAGATCTGATGCATGTCTCAGATTTTGTCTATCTATGCTACTTTTGCCCAAAGAGATGTGAGAAGTTTGAGTATTTTTTTAGAGATGTGCTCCAAAAAAACAGTTTTCGCGAGGGTTTGGAAAAACTCTTCATGCGGACGGAAAAATAACCGAAAGAAAATTAAAGCTTATGTATAAAAAACTAGAAAGTACGAGGAATCCGACCCTGGCCTTGAAATATTTTCAGCTGCTTTAGTTCAAAAGTTATGACGATTTTAAATTTTGTAATTTCTTCGCATTTTCGAGTGGAATGATCCAGCGCGCCAGGTGCGCCGGTTTTTTTGCGGGGCAGTGTAGATCGGTACCTATATTCAATCTTCATGAAAGAAGGGATGTAAAATGAGTTCAGCATATCAAATTTTTAGCTTTTACGTTCTTTCACTTGCTTTTTACAGTTTTTTCATCTTATGAATATTCTGTTCCGAAAGTTGCAAAAATATATCAAAGGTTGGCGAAACAGGTGAAAAATTCTAATTTTGCGGGCTCCTGTCCCTTACAGTGTACAGTGGCTTACACTCCAGGATTTTCTTCTTTTTTTTTTTACCCAAGAAATTGAGAAAACTAGTTGCGTCAGGAGGGGTCTGAGAAAAAGTGAACATTTTTTCCACAGTGTTGTAATCATGACAATTGCTCTTATTCTGTTTCAGGTCCATGAAATTTTTTACCCCACGAAAAGAGGCATTTGCATCAATTTCATGCATCTTTTCCATGGATTCCCTTCTCTTGTCGTTGTCTTACGTGCTTTGAAAGGACCTTCATCAATTTAACGCTCTTACTATCATTGCCTGTTATCCTTTGTCATTGCCGGGTGCCTCTGTGGATTGATGTGTCTCACTGTGTGGACTGAAATAATATGGTCTATCCATAATGAAATAATTGGAGAATGAATTAATACTGCAGCAATAAGTACCTACCCCTACCTACTTATTTAGATACTAAACAAAAAAGAATGATTGTTACTGTTTATTTGTGAATTTTATTCATATTCACTTTGTTCTGTGGGTTTTTTTTTTTTTTTTTTTTTTTTTTTTTTTTTTTTTTTTTTTTTTTTTTGGGGAGATATTGTACTTAATTAAAGTTCTTTTTTCTCTCAATCAAAAACTATATTCCTGAACACAATGAATTAAAGATAGTAGTTTTTTTTTAAAGATCATCTTTGTCTCATTATTTTTGTTATTACTTTCAAGTAAGAGCCCTACATGTATGCTGATTTTTTTGGTGTCTATCAGTATTACAATATTATAGTATCCGTACCAGTAGCGGCTCTTGACATTTGGCAATAACGTTTTTTATCCATTTGATTCTATGTAAAACAATCGATTCGACAGTGTAGCAGCGCTTCACCAGCATTCGATTGTTTTACATTGAGCCTAATGGAGGAAAAACATCATGGCCGAATAGAACGAGCCGCCACTGATCGATACTGCCGCCAAAGTACATATCAGTGCTTTGACGTTGAGCCATATTATTGCTGATTGCTTCACTTATTCGATTCACACACTTCGATTTTTACAAGCTTATTGTACATTGCTATCCAACACAATTGGGGTACTCACAATTGGGGTTCGGAACTCCTGATATTGAAAGTGGGATATTGAAAGGGAGCAGGGGGTAAGAAAATAATCCATGGGAGTGTGGGCATCCACACAAGACTTTGGTTAAAAATTTTACCTTTTTAGCTGCAATTTTTTCACGATTCTCTCTGGAAAAAAGTTTCTTTTGAAGACATATTATTATTTGACCAGCATACCAAGAGTTTTGAGGGTACGGAGAGGGGAAAAGAAAGATTATAAAGAAAAGGCAAACTTATGATTTTGATGAAAAGTCCTCACCAACTTTAAAAAAAAGAAAAATCCCATTTTCCTCTGCGACGTTATTTGAGGAATACAAATTACCGGAAAGGATTTCTTTCAACTGGGTAGATGAGCTTTGTACTTGAAGGGGGGGGGGGGTGCGTTGTTCGTTTGGAGGTTTTTCTCGCCTCAAAAAACAGCAAAAAAAAAAAAACAAACAAGAAAGGGTTAGAAACAAAAACAAGTTGCTCAGAATTCCGTGAACATCAACTTTCAATCAAAGGTACCGTTCTAGAATTCATCCCTTCATTGCCTCGATGCAGAAAAGATTATGGATAGCAGCACTTTCCAATATACATAGATATACTACATCACAGGACAATGTAATCTTTTTTGTACGGATGCAGTAAATGGTTGAATTCTAGAACGCTACCAATAAGGGGAAAAAAACGTAACGAGCTGTCACCTTCTAAAAAAAAATTTTGGGGACCAACTGCTCACACTGCACGCCCCCCCCCCTCCCCCGTGAACACCCCTGGATGCATCTGCTAACTTCTTAGTTTTCCACAGAATTCAACAAAGCTTCGCACAGCCCCCCCCCCTTCCGAAAAACCACGTAAAAAATTCATTTATTACTTTTTCTGCCAACGAGGCTGTTCAGAATAGTCCGTAGTCGGCGAGTACCCCCCCCCCCCCCCCCCACCCCCGTGGGCGCTAATAGAAGAAAATTGTCAAGAAATGAATCCAGCAGCAGATTCACGAGTGAGGAAAACCCGGCACTAGCCTTCTTCGTGAGAAATGCATGCGCCGAAAACGAAGGAGGAACGTGTATCAAAGTGTAGAGGGCCCAATCCCAAACATAGGGACCCTAGCCGAAATGAGAGAAAGGGGGATATGGAATGTTGTCAAAAAGCCGACGTGCGAATCCCCGATAAGCCGGTAAGGAGGGGGGGGGGGTTTGTCATTGTCCCGCACGCGCGGTCGTCGCTCACTCGAGGAGCGTGAAAAGTTGTAGGGGCGTTTCGGTAACTAGGAATCGTCTATCAAACAGTCACACCGTCCGGTGTTTGATGAATGCCGAATTGTTGCTCATTTTGAAGCGCGACGTGGTGGCAGAATCAGGAAACTTTTGCTATGGAATCACCTTAAAAAGAAACGTTGCCCTTTTCCCTAAGTAACATCAGATTTTATACTTTTTATGTGATTTTTACTGAATTTGATAAACAGCTATAAATGGTCCTTCAAAGTCACAGCAGTTTTGCATTTTGTCAATTCTTTTTTAGACCTTTTTTTTTTTAAAAATTTTTTATCAATTTATGGAAGAAAAATTGGGGGGAAAAAACAGAGAGACGGATAAAACTGAGAAAATTCCCTGTTCCAATTTATACGTGTTTTTATCTTCTTGAAGGATGAAAAATAATTTTTTTAACGAATTTGAAAAAAATTAGTTTTTGAATTATTTTTAGGTACACAAGAAGTAAAAAATATTAAATAACGGTACCTTTCTTTTAAAGCCATAAATGAATAATTAAGTCAAAAAAAATTTTAAAAAAAAAACCTATACCTGTTTTAGACTCTTGAAGACTCGACTATAGTGAGCGCCTAGAAACTGGGCGTTTTTGGAACATGTGGCTTGTAGCCAGGTGAGCTACTTAATATTTGTACAAAAGAAATGAAAATGACCGTGAGTGTTTATTAGTACAAAAGATAGTTTAAACACAGGTCCAAAATGTAAAAAAAAAAAAATGGAATTATAAAAATAATGATTTTGGATTGGAACTTGGGACATCTGAAAGTAATTAACCCGCGCAAACAACACAAACATAAACTTCACAATGTCGGATGTCAGCGCAAGCCTCATGGCACTACTTGTGACTTATACCACATTGAATCCACTGAAGTGTGTAGCTGAAGTATTTTTTGGTACGAAATTACTATTCCGATCTTTTATATTAAATTTTTGGGGCAACACTTGATGGACCCTCTGACATTTCCAAGATGGAATTATTCTATCATTTATAAAAATTTATCACTAAAACCCTCTACATTGAGAACAGAGTTTGTCTGAAGTGTGTTGCTGGATTTTTTCTGGAACAAAAACTATTCCGGTAATTTTTTTCGTCTTTTTTATTAAATTTTGGTGCAACTCTTGATGAACGCTCCGACATTTTCAAGCTGGAATTATTCTATCATTCATAAAAAGTCATCACTAAATCCCTCGTTGAGAACATCTATCTCAATAAATTCAGCGGTGGAAGCTGATGTCCCCGAAGATGAAGGTGATGAAGTGGAAGGAGGCATGCTCTTGAAAAAAAGAGATCGTAAAGTTATTAGGTTAACAACCTCATGAAAAAAAAAAAAAAAAAACATGTGAGGAAGGAAAACAGCATAGAAAATATTGAGAAGTAAGTACGTATTTAGAGATAATCAATCAATTTGTTTGTTTTTTTTTTTTTTTTTTTTTGTTTTTGTTTTTTTTAATCAATTTGATATAATAAAGAAATATGACATCAGATAAACACTGCTATTCTCACTCAAAGAGACGCCTAAAATTTATTTTTGTCATTACATTAAGATTCCACACGTCATTTTATTTTCCCGAAGTAGATAACAATATTGTACCCTCTCCTACTGAATTTCTTCCCTAAGCTCACCGGACTAAAATATGATACGTAGAATACACACAATCATGTGTTTGTTACCGCAAAAGGTTCCAAATTGAAATGTTTTTGTTTCTTAAAAGCAGCGACTGCAATAAACGTACATTTAAAGGGTCCTCTCAGTAATAATTGAATACTTACCTTTGCTCTATGAATTTATGTCCCCTTGTTTTGGCAAACCCATCCATTTTCTTACTCAAACAGCACATGAAAGTTTAGGAACTTCTGAGCAAATGAGTTCACCTAAGAATGATTCATTTCAGTTTATTTTATGGGATACTGTAATTAAAAAAAAAAAATTCATCAGTGTGTACGTACCATGTATCCGCCATAAACTGGCTGGTAGTACTTACCCCCCTTTTGGAAGAATGGGCCCCAGGGGCCGGAGGGCGGCGCCACCCTCGGTTGAGGGAAAGAGGCAGGCAGCGGGGGGAAGGACGAGGCAGGAGGCGGAGGAGTCCTTGACCTACTCCGCTTGCGAGATTTATCCTTTGACGAAGATGTCCGATTCGGAGATCTAGACGGAGTCCTACTTCTACCTCTCAACATTCTTAGGATATCGTGTCTTTTAAATCCTTGAACTGAAAATAAGAGAAAAAGTTAGAAATTAATCAATAATACACAAAGATATGTCAAGAGACAGTGTGAGCTAATGATGATGACAACTCATAAAGATTGGTTCAGAGGATAGGCAAGCTGGCTGCTTCCTTTGTTCAAAAGATAAAATTGACAACACTTTTTTTTTTGAACTGTGTCCCCCCCCCCCGACCACTACTCTCATTTCAATGCTTCCCAATCTTCCCACAATTCGCACACACGTCTGTTCTTTCCTTGCAACTCTTTGTCGCATGTCCAAAACCGTGGCACCGGTAACATCTGTAGACGTCCACGTGGTCCAGGACCCTGCAGCTATTCCAACCTATGTACACAATCCCTCTGTCAATCATCTCATTTCTTGTATTCAGGTTCCTGAATCCTTATACAAACCTTTTCTCAAATATTGTGCTTTCCTTAGAAAAATAATTGTGCACTCTAATTTCTTCTATCACTTCTTTTTCTTTGAGGTCCGAATTAATGCCATTTATTTTTATCATCGGCTTTCTCTCCTTCACCTCCCTAAACATAAAGCCACATTCTTTAAATCCTTTCGTTCCTTCCAGTTTCTTTTCCATCTCCTTTCTGTCTCCGTCTAATTCCAATATCACTCCCTCTTTTACTTCGTTCATTCTTTTGAATCTTATCACTAATTCTGATGGTTTAACAATTTGTTTGCTTTTTACCGTTGATCCTTCTTGGATCATCATACGGAGTGAACATGGGGAAAGCTTTGCCCAAAGGGAAAAAATCTTGTGGCGGGTAAACCCAAAAGTAAGAGATACCTAATAAAATAAGATAAAATATATTAGAAAAACAAAACTGAAGAAAATTGAACGTTTTGAAAGGAAGTTAGATAGGTGAGAGATATTGAGATATTGAAAACAGAGTTTGTCTGAAGTGTGTTACTGGAGTATTTTTCAGAACAAAATTACTATTTCGATAATTTTTGCGTCTTTAATATTACAGTTTAGTGCAACTCTTGATGAACGCTCTGACATTTCCAAGATGGAATTATTCTATCATTTATAAAGATTCATCACTAAATCCCTCTATATTGAGAACAGAGTTTGTCTGAAGTGTGTCGCTGGAGTATTTTTCGGAACAAAATTACTATTCCGGTAATTTTTGCGTCTTTCATATTAAATGGTGCATTACTTGACGGACGCTCTGACATTTCCAAGATGGAATTATTCTATCATTTATAAAAATTCTCATCACTGAATCCCTTTATATTAAGAACAAAGTTTGTCTGAAGTGTGTTGCTGGAGTATTTTTCGGAACAAAATTACTATTTCGATAATTTTTGCGTCTTTAATATTAAAGTTTGGTGCTACTCTTGATAAACGCTCTGACATTTCCAAGATCGAATTATTCTATCATTTATAAAAATTGAATCATGAATCATAACCAGAGCCAATCATCGAGTCTTTAAGTCGTTCCTTCCACTCCGCGTCGCGTCGTGGACGAGGAATCACTCAAGCGGTCTGCAGCAACGTTCATCGGACTCATATCGCTTAAAAGATCTTTTTGGTCTACAGACTGATTGCTAAAAGATAATTAGATTTCAGCGAAAATCGGTGGAGCTGAAACTATGAGTACGTTAACGGGATTTTCAACGTTGGCGATTAAAGGTAGATGTGGGCACTCCTTAAAAAAGAAGAAAAAAATTGTCGTGTGGACGAGGCGCCCTTTAAAAAGCGCTTTAGCAAATATGTAGTATTAGTTCTATTATACCATCCTTTACTCTCCAATCCTCCGGTGAAGTCTTTACTGATTCTCCTTCGTCCTCTTGGCTTGGTGGCAGTGTTGCTAGATTTTACAGGGAATCCTAACATTTTAGGTTTGGTGTAATCAACGAGGCGTAGCAACAGAGTGGTGGATACACTGTTAAAAATTGGCCAAAAAATCCAGAGTAAAAATCGGAGCAAACATATAAATGGGAGTAAATTTTACTCCCATGCATGAGGAGTAAAAATATAACGCACCGGGAGTAAAGAGCGGTAAACACTATAGTAGAGGGTAGTCATGCCTCTTCTATGGAGTAAAATCATATTTTAACTCCGGAAAAGTGCAAATTATCACCATACCTTTTCTATTTTTCACACCATTTTTTAATACAAAAATATGTTACTCTCAAAACTATATACCGGGAGAAATCATGGCTTTTATGTAACCGAAGTTGGAGTGAACATGTTATAAGCAAATTTTCGCGATCGAATATCATTCACTTCAAGAATTGATGATTGCTAACTGATGCCGCTGACCGGTGAAAAATCTATACCAATGAGAAGCAATGAACTTTTGAATGATATCCTCATGAAAATTAAAACTGCGATAGTATCAGTGGCGTAGCGTGCAATTTGGCAACACTGTACTGTGTCCATTTAAACCAATGTATAATGTCGAATGCGAAGGTGTTCACCGAACACCCAATAGTTCGATCTTTTTCATGGGTTTAAATGGAAGAACTGCGATGTTGCCAAATCGCACGCTGGATAGTATATTCTAAAACATGACCTCTAAATCAGCTCTGAATGGCACGGCTATTTTTAACAACAACAAAAGTCGGTGTTTTCAAAGCTAAAACTATATTCGTCTCATAGGAAAACGAATTCTAAGTATGGTCTGCAAAATACACTTTATTCAGAAAGTTCGTCATTTTCAAAATTATCGTGGCGGAAGGAGTCGAAAATGATAAAAGATGAGATTTCTGACACCGGTTGCAACAATTCGAAATTGGTTGCACCTCCGGAGGTGAATTGGAAAATTCCAATCGTTGGACTTTATCAGTCTCCTGTGAGCTCAACCAACGAAACAATCGGATATCATCAAAAGAAAATGCAAATCCACCGAATATCATACGACGGTGAATGATATTCGATCGCGAAAATTTGCTATATGAGTCCTATCCTAAAGTGAGGTAGCCTGGCCAATCTGATTCTGGTTTGTTTGCCTCATTTTTATTTTTAACCTTAAATCAAAAATTGTAATTAATCCAGTAGAAATTGGTTTTAAACGAAAGCGCGAATGTTTTAGAGTGCATATTTGGACACGGAATAACTATCTAGGTGAGGAAATTTTGCTTGTTTCTGCCATGTCCGTTTTTTTTATCGTGCAAATCCTTTCAAAGGAAACAGTTGAAACTATTTCTATGTACAGGCAGCCACTCTAAAACACTTGCATTTTCGTTTAAAACCATCTTCAAGTGAATTCGTCACAACTTTTTATTTAAGATTACAAAACAAAAAACAAAAAAATAAATAAAAAATGATGAGACAAACAAACCTGAGTGTGAAATGACCATAAGAGATTTCTCTCCTAACTCCCTCCTTGAACTTTCAAATTCACGTCCTATAAATCCTCTCACTGAAAAAACAAAGTTTAAGTAGAACCGAAGCAGCTTTTTAAAATAGCTTCGCAGAGCAAAAGTCCTAGCTCTACCAGAGCAAGTTGTGGTTGTCCTGAAGTACTACTTCGGTAGAGCCAAAGCAAGGAAAGAGGCCGTTACTCTAAAGAAGTAGTGCTTTGGTACTCCTGCAACTTTCTCCGGTACAGATTGAACTTTTGCTCTGCGAAGCTATTTTAAAAAGCTGCTTTGGCTGTACTATCGACGAGTTAAAGATTGTCGCGACATTTTTACATATTTTCAGTTACGGATGTGAGCGTGGGACTGATCTGAAACGGCTTTCCCAGCCCACCCGCACTGGCCCCTCGCCTGC
>VMOF01000388.1:66701735-66824858 GCA_011764245.1 Trialeurodes vaporariorum
GACTTTCTGATGCCACCTATGGACTTTTTAGGCGATTCTACATTATATTAAACACTCTAAATTGTTGTAGCAAAAGTTTGCAACAGACCCATTAAATGCACAACCTTTGATTTCGGGTGGAAATCTTCATCCGACACTGCTTATAAAATTCGCTTAAGAGATTATCAATTTGTCTCTCGCCAAATTGGTTAGAGTTGATCCACACAGAAGGATGCTTTGACGTCTGAATACGATGTAACATCATTCGTTCAGACACGAAGAGGTGTATTTGAGAACCTCAAGTGCAAGAATCGACGAAAAAACAGTGATTCGAATTGTGAAAGGAGATACGTGATGTGGAAAACTGACAATGAAAGGAACCGCAGGCGCCGCTCCGCGAGATCTGCCGTGTAGTCACACAGGAGGTAAAATATTTTAATTTCTCGAACATTGCTCATCTCATGAGAGTTCGGTCCGGCTGTAAAGTATTGATCTGTACAGCGTACCGGGTGTCCCACAAATCAAAGTCAAGATTTTTACCACGTATTTTTGGGGTCAAAATAAGACTTTTCCCCCCTATGTACTAGCGGGGACAAAGATACTTGGCCAGGGTATGCAATACGCAATGCATGTTATACCATTATACGCATGCATAAAGTGTGTTGCGTGTTGCATACCCTAGCCAGGTATTTTTGTCCTCGCTAGTACATGTGTCCGAAAATGCCTCCCTCCCCCGAGCTATAGCCCAATTTTTTTTTTTAAAAAAAAAGACTGGTATTCCTCGCTTCTAGCTACGGATCTCAGTAAAAATTGATGAAAATTGGTTTCCGGGGGTAATTTTATGCGTTCTTTTTGATTCTGTGGTCAACATTTTTGAAAAGGATCGAGAAGGGAGGATTTGCAGAATGGTGGGGGAGGGGGGGGGTCAAGTTTTAAATTGAAAAATTTTTGGTGCCGCGTAAGACTCTAATGGAACAAATTTAATCTCTAATGTTTTTTTTTTTTTTTTTTTTTCGTAAGATGCACGTAAAACGAGTAAAATCGATTTTTTGCCGTGGGTGCACAGTTGCGCACTGCACAGCCCGATTGCGCTGTTTCGGGGGGCCCATTCTAAAACTGACGCATCAGCCTATCTGACGCTGTCTCCAATTTCCTTTCTTTATCAGCGATGATCACGCAGGATGTCCTGTGTCCATTCAATTTTATTTACTCTTTGATTCTATTTCACACTGTGCGCTCGTTGTGTCGACGCGACAGCAATGTTTCTCCTGCCGCGGACGCGCTCCGTAGTGGAGGTGTAGGTACAGAGGGCCGAGGGAAATTCGGACAAAAAACCTACAAAATGCTACATCGTGCGTCAGTTTAAATGGAAACCTGTTCAAATAGAATACCCAGATTCGGTAGAAAGAAAGAGGACCCGAGAAACAAACGGCACCGTCATTTTTGAGGTCGTATCCGAGGCGGTCGCGTCGCGTCGTTTTCAATACAATTCGGGTGTTTCGCGTCTTCTCAATGACGGCCATCCACCTTATTCTCTCCTCTTCGCAACTCCCTCCTTCTTCGCCTTTAAAACGCATAACGCACAATCATTTTTCCAGACATTCATTCACCTTTACAGCGAGAATCGCCTAGATCCTGGATCACAAGACAGTGAAGAAGTCTCTGTGCATTGGCGGATACAGGCAATGGGTCTCTTGCAAACTTTTGCTACAAGGATAAAGAGTGTTTCATCGTATGTACAATCGCCCGAAATGTCCATTGGTGGCATCAGAAAGTCATGAAATGCGATAATAAACTCACAAGAGACGTTTAATGAAATCCAAGATGGGGGTAAAATATCGAGCAATCATTATGCATGCACCTTTAACAACCAAGGATTGCCAACGTCGACAACCTCACAGCTTCAGAGGTTATGTGTTTATTTACGTTGTGATTGGGTGTGATCGATATTGTGAGGTTGGCTATCCTTGGATGTTTGTGGTGCATGCATAGAGGTTGCTCGATATTTTACCGCCATCTTGGATTTCATTAAACATCTCTCGTAAGTTTCATACTGCATTTTATCACTTTCTGATGCCACCAATGGACTTTTCACGCGATTTTACATGAGATTGAACATTCTATAGCGCTGTAGCAAAAGTTTGTAACAGACCCATTATCTTTCTCTCTCTCCTTCCATTTGAACTGATGTGTTAGAAAAGGGCAGGAGACGGGGGCCATCACGTGACTTTGGCCCCCTCTTCTGTCCTTTCCTAACGCACGTTTTCAAATGGGAGAAGAGAGAGAAAGACAATTCCCTGTATCCGTCCATGTCTCTGTGGCTGGGATTCTCCGGGGCTCTGAATCTAACGAGTTTGAGTTTTCTCGAAATGTAGAGATGCAATCAAAAACTAGGTATTCATGACTAATAACCAG
Source organism: Trialeurodes vaporariorum (assembly GCA_011764245.1). Taxonomy (NCBI): domain Eukaryota; kingdom Metazoa; phylum Arthropoda; class Insecta; order Hemiptera; family Aleyrodidae; genus Trialeurodes; species Trialeurodes vaporariorum. Next base: position 66,704,130 of record VMOF01000388.1, read on the forward strand.
TGGCGGCTCGTGACTGAAAAATTAGGTCTAGTTGTGGTGGGTCTGGGAAGACGCTCCCAGTAGGAGGGGGGTTTTGGGGTCCTCCCGCGGAAAGTTTTCGAAAATTTGACCTGCCTCAGATTGAATTTTAAGCTAGTTTTAACTATTTCGTGACACGAAAGTTCTCCTGCGACAATTTATTAATAACAACCCTCCCCCCTAATAACTTAAAAACATATGTAAATTTCCGAGCAAAACCTGCAATAAAAACATTTTTTTTTTTTAAGCCTTAGAAACCAAAATTTATTTGAATATCAAAATAAAAAATTGAAAAACATGAAAACGTGAAGAAAATTTGTTTTTACGAGAGTTTTAATAAGTTCAATAAATTCGAAAACTCACTCAGTTCTTATAGATGAGGTTAGGTTTTTGTAACGTTTAGTACTTTTCTCCTATTAGTTAAAAGGTGTTAGGTTTGGAAGCGTGAAAAAGGAGAGCCAAAGTTACAAAATTCAAAAATAGAGTTATATTGCAAGAATTAAACAATGGTAAAAAATCAGTTTGTAATCATCACAGAAATTATCACAGTATAATCAGTAAAGTAAATTCAATAAATACACATTCATTTTCAATACCAATAGTCAAAATTTTCATGTAATTCGGAATAGATTAACTAAAATGCACTAGTTAAAATGCAATGTGTAGTTGTCAATTATATTCTGGTGAAAAGGAAAATCCTCCTTGATGGAATTGAGAAGGCTCTTCTGAATCGAAATATTTGGCAAACCGAAAAGTCTTTCCTGCCCCATAGTGCTTCCGAGTGATTAGTAATAACACTGGTCTGCAAAAAAAAAAAAAAAAAAAAAAAAAAAAAAAAAAAAAAAAATAATGAATTAAAAACTACTAATTACTACTTTTCATTTTTGAAACAAAAATGCTCATGAATAACAGAACTAGTGGAAAAAAGATAGATAAATAATTAAGATGAATCAAAACGAAGAGTACTTTGTAGAATAATAGAATTAACGCTGCGGGCTTGCCCAATTGAATTGAAGTGGCAGAGGATGAAGAAAACGAATGTGATGCTGCGCGAAACGAGAAGATGATAGAAAATAATAAGTAATCACAAAATAATAATAATTAGTAGAATTTAGTGGGTGGGTTTGGGCTGCCGAATCCGAATATGACCTCCGTTTTCGATTTCAACCCCTTATGTACCACAAATATGGGTTGAAATGGGCTGATCTTACTGGTCTGCGGAAATTAATAAAAATTAAAAACTGGCATTGTGATGGGTGATTTTTAATAATTTTCGGTCGCTGAATCCAAAAGAAAATGACCTCGGTTTTTTTTTTTTTTTTTTTTTTTTTTTTATGCCTCCGTTTTTGAGTTCAACCCCTTATGTACAACAAATAGGGGTTAAAATGGACTTATTTCACCAAAGTCCCTTTTTGCATCACGAAAACTCGAAAACGGAGGTATACCAAAATAAACCTAGGTCATTTTTGGATTCAGCGACCCAAAATTAGTAAAAACCACCCATCACCATGCCAGTTTTTTTTTTTTATTTCTTTCTGCAGACCAGTAAAATCAGCCCGTTTCAACCCATACACATTTGTGATACATATTGTGGGTTGAACTCGAAAACGGAGGCCATTTTTGAATTCACCAACCCAAACTTAGTCAAAAACACCCATCACCCTGTCAGTTCATTTTTTGATGCAGACCAGACAAGTGTAATTAAGAGATACACAAGCCAAAAAAATATACACTGTTAAATCTACCGTGGAATTCAACGATGAATCTGATGACTTTGAGACAGTGGATATTTATGGATGAAGGAAATGGAAAATCGGCGAGAAAGAGAAGGTAGCTTGGAACTTGAAAGGAAAGCGAAAAAATCATATCACTTTGACCAGAATTCGAACCCGAGCCCGAGACTGCGATGTGAATGGAGGAGCGGTGTCTTGTTCTCGGTCATTCATGTCACCGGTTTTCCGTGCGTAAAATTCGTCACTCGGTTTCAAGGAGTTCATTCTCGCTTCTCCCTCACTGAAGGTGGGGGAGGGGCAAGGAGAGTGCTGCGCCAATGGGGAGGGGGGAGGAAGGGTCCCTGGTGAATCTAGGTTATACTTGGGCGGTGGAAATTGAAGAAGTGCAGACGTACACGCAGACACTATAAGACACAGTGCGAGCTAGCAAGCGCTAGAGTGGTGCATCATGGGCACTGCACAGCGATGTGGAGGAGCAATTCGGTGAGTAATTAAGCATCACTTTGGAATCACTTCATGGCACTTAATTCGCACTCGGCACTCACCAGTTACTGGCATAGCCCTTGCTCTCTTAATGCTTGATGGAGTCACGGTTCGCCTCTTTACACCTCTACCCGGTAGAGGCTGCTGCGTATCACCTGCGCCTTCCTTATCTGTCCTCCTCCTGCATACCTCTGGCCACATCGCATCGCCGCGCCGTCTATGCTGACTTCTAATAATGCAGCGCCCCGCTTCTTAATGATGCACGCTGCGTGGCACGCACCCACAGTGGCCACACATTCGTCCGTTAAGGTGACTAAGATGACAACTCACTCTCCATTGCCACGGATGGGCAGAGAGCTTCTGTTTTACATATATTCTGGATCAGAGTTGGTCAACTGGGGGTGCTATTCGATTAATCGTATTCGTCGTTTTTTCGGAGGGTGATTTTATGGTAATCAAGGCTGATTTTTTACAAGCCACCTACCAAATTAGTTGCAGATGAATTAGATATAATCAAAAAGACCCAAAAGTTTACTATTTATCAGCTAAAAATCCATTTAATTACCATCGAAAGGTTTGACGTTTACCGATTACCCAGTAATCGTGTACTCGAGTAATCTCCTAATCCAACTCTGTTCTGGATGAGTACCTAACTATCTTCACAAAACAAAATCTGTGAAAGACTGTCACCATTATAAACCGGCTGAATCTCTCGTTTCTTTCATGATCACAACAGATCAGACAGTCCCGGATTTACCCTTTTGTCGCCTGAGGGCGAGGACGAAAGTGCCGCTCCCATCGTTTATTTATCAATGAGTGGGGGGTCTGGGGGACACCCCCCAGAATTAGGGGGGTGTGGGGGTCCTCCCCCAGAAATTTAGGAAATTTTAGAGCTCTAAGATGCAATTCTGGCCAATTTTCGATGAAAAAATCAACCCCGTAGTGATCTCGTTTCCCCTCTTATTTATAGCTAGTCCCTCTTCCCTCCCCTCCTCCCTCCCTCCTGAACGAAATCCATCTAAACCCAGATGCACTGATGCTGCACATAGATTGAAAAAACATGACTGTAAAAATCTTTGAGAATGGAAAACTTTATCCGAATAAACAAGCAAGATATTTTACTTGAAAATTAAAACAAGTTACATATTAATAAATAGTAAAAGTTAGTGAAGAGCGAGTAAGATATTATATAAATGAACACACACAAAATATAGGTCCGGGTACATTAAACAGAAATACTCTTCAGTTTACCTTACAGCGGTTTTTTACGTGATTTGCGAGCTGCAAAGGTCGTTACGACGTCTTGAAAATCTAGTTCAGCCTTGGTTGAATTTTCAATGTGCAGGATTGATACTACATTAAGTCTTTCCTAACTTTGCGTTGAACGAAAATTATTTTTAACGCGATTTAGCGCCGAAAACGATCGCTCAGGTGAGCAGTTGGTCGCTGGTGTGGATAAAAACATCTTCTAAGCGACGCAAACATTTGGATAATACACGCCTGTAGATTTTTTGATATCAAAAGTTGATAAACCAAAGCTGAATACTTCGTTTCGTCAGTCAGTGTCACCAGAAAGCCTTTAAGATGGATGCTTTCGACTCCTGTCGAGGAGGAGAGGGCGCATGTGGATACCCTTGCTCTGGGCGTCACTCTCTGAGGGCGGCAAAATTAGGGTGAACAAGCAAAAAACAAAAACAAAACAAAACCAGAAAGTGTGATCAAAGTGAAAATTTTGTCTCACAAGGCGGCAAAATCAGTGTGTGCATAAAAAATACAAATGCAGTCATCAAATTTATAATTTTGATGGGCGGCGAACCGGCGATTTGCAAAGGGCAGCAAAATGTCAACCTCTCCCCACCTCTGGGGACCACGGCAGCACCCCCTGTCATCGCCACACGTTAAGAACTAACATTTTGTTTCACCGTAGAATTTCTAGGCTGTGGGATTTTTTTCTTTTTTCTCTCTTTTTTATTTTTCCCCTATTTTTCTCTTTTTTTCGTTTTTTCCCTTTTTTTTCATTTCTTTTCCCTTCCCCACCCCACTTTTTTCCGTTCACCGCCCAAATTGGCCGCTCCCAATTTTGCCGCTGGGGGCAGCAGCCTCCCCAAAGCCGGGCCTGCAGACAGCCTGTGCCAAGTTCAAAATTTTAGTACCAGTTCCGTTTAGAAGGAAGTAATATCCTGCTTTCGGTGTCATTAACCCTTTACAGACCAAGCCCGAGTGTACCCGTTTTTCTCCTCTAGTCTATCTCACATTGATTCAGTCTTCATTCCAGATCAACACGACTATCGATGATAGGATCACTTACAATGATAGGATTTTTTCGGGCGCCTTCAATGTATTGTATAGGCAATTCCAACTCCCCCGAGTACGAACAGTTATCTACCTTCCGTATATAAACGGAAGAGTGACTTTCTTTTTAATTAACCTGGCCCTTAGAGGGTTAAATACCTACACACACGATAGTAAGGTCTAAAGGCAAAGGCAAAGGACTCCCAATCAGAAGGTGATTTTCATGAAAATGCTATACTTCTCTCGAGTTGGAGGAATGATCTTGGATGATCTCGGGTATTAACCTTACAGTCTTCACGTTCCGTAGTTCTGACCGCACAAACGTTGATATCAAATACGTTTTAATCATCTCGTCTCGCACCTTTGGTAGATTCCGTGCACCAACTTTCGAAAAGCCGGGATCCAAAGCATTCCACATCATGAAAAGTTGAATAAAATAATAAAATTTCACTTGTTAAAAACTGTCGCTTCGCGAACTTCACGCAGTGCTCCCATTAGGTGTACACTGGTTTACACGAGAGACAGCGCAAGATGCCGGAGAACCGAAGCAATGACGTAGTACCAGGGCCCGTGCGCGATAGCCAATCAAAATCGTTTATTTCAACCCTCAACTTTCGGGCACTTTTTTCAACAATTCCGTAAAACGAGGGAATAGACAAAATCTATATGAACTGTAATATTTTTATGTTGAGCTTTCATAATCTTTACGATCCCTTCTGTATACCGGGTTGTATCACTGTTAGTGTTTTTGCCGTTCTTCGATGAACACGACCAAGGTAGCTTGTAACGCATCCATTTATGAGTAATATTTGGCTCTCGATGACTTGGGATCATCATTGAACACAAGAATTCCCCAACAATTCCGTAAAACGAGAGGACAGACAAAATCTTTATGAAATGTAATATTTTTTTGTTGAGCTTCCGTAATCTTTACGATCCCTTCTGTATACCGGGTTGTATCACTGCCAGTGTTTTTGCCGTTCTTCAATGAACACGGCCAAGATAGCTTGTAATGTATCCATGTCTGCGTAATATTTGGCTCTCGATGACTTGAAATCATCATCGAACACAAGAATTCTCCAACAATGGAGCTCTTGCACGGTTTTGTTGTAGGCAAATGGAGTATCAATTCCAATGTAAAATGCTGCGAAATGAAACCATGAAAAAAGTCTAAAACTCTCCTCACAGAGAAAACTTAACTTGAAATTTCGGGTGACCACCCATGCATGTATGTGTTACGCCGCGTTGGCGAAACCGGCCATTCCGCGGAATGGCAAGAGCAGTTGACCATTCCGCGGAATGGCCGATTTTTTGGCCATTCCGCGGAATGGCAAGGTAAAATCCGTCTCATTACGCCAACGGGCCGACCATGAATTTCAACCGAAGCTGATGTAAGTAACGAATGTGTTTCGAAGTGAAGATGATACCACTCTACGAATTTTAGACGAATGTTTCTAAATGTTCTTTCACTTTTACGAAAGAATATACGTTTTAAAAAGAAAATAGCGAAACATGAATTACTATATTTGAATTTCACTCTTATTATCTTTTTTAAAATTATTTTTTTATTGACTCGCATTTAAATTCATGCGTTCACATACTCTCACTCAGCCATTCGTCTGTATCGATTTATGTAAGTATTTGTTTTATTATTTCATTATTTACGCACTTATTAATGGATTATATTCCAATATATCAGTAGAAGGTCAAAAAGAGAATCAACTATTCTACTCAGTAATAGCATATATTAATTTTTGATGGGCTGAAAAAAGGAAAAAAAAGCGATCGATCCAGGAGGAAAGATGAACAACATTGAAATATGTTTCATATGCGTTCATATACTTTCACTCAGCCATTCACCTATCGATTTATGTAGGTTTTTTTTATTATGCCATTATTTACGCACTTAATGGATTATATTGCAATATATCAGTCGTAGGTCAAAAAGAGAATCAACAATTTTCCCTTCACACTTTTACCAGGCTTAGGACTGTGGAAGTCACTTATGATAACCATGGCTTTTGTTTTCGTCGTCATAAACTTTTGGTCTTTTTTGCGGCACACTTTCGTGACACCCATGAACTCGGAGAGGTGGTAGTTCTCTTTCGCATGATAAAAAGTGCGACTCCGTTTCAAGCCTGTCTGCAAATTACTTAAGTGAGCGATGACCTCTTCTTCATATTCTTCTGTCCAAAGGAGTGAGCAGTTTCTTATGATATCAGTTATATCAGACATGTTAGATTCAAAGTATGTTTCACAATCAGTAGTATATAATATAAATTAACTATCGGTGGGCTGGAAAAAAAAGAAAAAACCGAACCATGCAGGAAAAAATGATCACCAGAGTGTTCAATGAAGATGACTTTGCATCAAACCATTGAAAAAGAGAGAGAGGGGGAAAAAAAAAAAAAAAAAAAAAAAAAAAAAAGGGGCCGGTTTCGAACCAGCGACGCGACGCCAATAATTCCAATATACTGCGTTTAATTAGGATTACTTTTGCATCAAATTACTTATTTAAATAAAATAAAAAAAAACAACAAAAAACAAACAAAAACAAAAAAACAAGCATATAACTGATATCATAAGAAACTGCTCACTCCTTTGGACAGAAGAATATGAAGAAGAGGTCATCGCTCACTTAAGTAATTTGCAGACAGGCTTGAAACGGAGTCGCACTTTTTATCATGCGAAAGAGAACTACCACCTCTCCGAGTTCATGGGTGTCACGAAAGTGTGCCGCAAAAAAGACCAAAAGTTTATGACGACGAAAACAAAAGCCATGGTTATCATAAGTGACTTCCACAGTCCTAAGCCTGGTAAAAGTGTGAAGGGAAAATTGTTGATTCTCTTTTTGACCTACGACTGATATATTGCAATATAATCCATTAAGTGCGTAAATAATGGCATAATAAAAAAAAACCTACATAAATCGATAGGTGAATGGCTGAGTGAAAGTATATGAACGCATATGAAACATATTTCAATGTTATTCATCTTTCCTCCTGGATCGATCGCTTTTTTTTCCTTTTTTCAGCCCATCAAAAATTAATATATGCTATTACTGAGTAGAATAGTTGATTCTCTTTTTGACCTTCTACTGATATATTGGAATATAATCCATTAATAAGTGCGTAAATAATGAAATAATAAAACAAATACTTACATAAATCGATACAGACGAATGGTTGAGTGAGAGTATGTGAACGCATGAATTTAAATGCGAGTCAATAAAAAAATAATTTTAAAAAAGATAATAAGAGTGAAATTCAAATATAGTAATTCATGTTTCGCTATTTTCTTTTTAAAACGTATATTCTTTCGTAAAAGTGAAAGACCATTTAGAAACATTCGTCTAAAATTCGTAGAGTGGTGTCATCTTCACTTCGAAACACATTCGTTACTTACATCAGCTTCGGTTGAAATTCATGGTCGGCCCGTTGGCGTAATGAGACGGATTTTACCTTGCCATTCCGCGGAATGGTCAACTGCTCTTGCCATTCCGCGGAATGGCCGGTTTCGCCAACGGGGCGTAACATATGCATCAACCTCGGATTCGGACCCCAAACAAAAGAACATAACCTACGAATTTGAACAATTATCAATGCATTTGCTTTCAAAAAGTAAATTTGAAGGAATTACAGATCCATTTATACACACTTTGTCACTAGGAGCACGGTGATAACTACAGAAATGTTCTACGTTGCGTATTAAACAAGGAAGACGGCACTTAATTTCATGGCCTGTTCTTTTGTTTGGGGTCCGAATCCAAGGTTGGTGCATACATGCAAGGGTGGTCACCCGAAATTTCAAGTTAAGTTTTCTTTGGGAGGAGTGAGTTTTAGACTTTTTTAATGAGCTCATCGTTATTTTCGAAGCATTTTACATTGGAATCGATACTCCATTTGCCTACAACAAAACCTTGCAAGAGCTCCATTCCGTACAGCGAAAGGACAGACAAAATCTGTATGAAACGTAATCTTTTAATGTTGAGCTTCCGTAATCTTCACGATCCCTTCTGTATACCGGGTTATGTTATGTATCACGGCCATCGTTTTTGCCGTTATTTCATTAACGCGGCCTTGTGCCGTATCCAATGGCGTACGCAGGAACTAGTATCTCTCGCTCTTTTCCCGTTTGAGTGTATGTACTAGAAAAGGAAAGAGATAGGGGCTGAATACACGTTCGAGCCCCTGTTTCTGTCCTTTTCCTACACACATGTTCAAATACGGAAAGAGAGAGATAGACAAATTTCTGTGTACGCTACTGGCCGTATCCATATAGCTGTGTATGAGTAATATTTGACTCTTGCAGACCAGTACTCATAAACAACCCATTAAAATGTGCAAGTAGTCGCTAAGTACCTTGTGGAGACCTTGCCCGCCGCGATGCATGCCACGCTTTGGCTTCGCGTCGCGTCGCGTCGCGTCGCGTCTTGTACGTACTTACGCGGCCCGGCCCGCGCGCCTCTCCAACTGCACTTGTCGGTCGAAGACTCGAAGAAAGAACCGAGTGGATCCTCGAAATAGCTGCGGTCGATGGCTATCAAACGCCGACTTCGGCCGAGGCGTTCGCGGCGGCCCGGCCGGCGCACAGTGGAGCGATTCAATGGGACAAGTTGGACACAAAATTTATTTTTAAAATATTGCAAATTTGAATGTTTTTACCGTCAAAAAACAATATATTTATGGTGATTCTCGTCGGGAATTTTATGATAACACCAATGAGAACCCTTTTCAAACTTTTAAATTACGTATTAACAAAGATGTACGCGTTTACAGTCTTGTTTGGTCTCTCCCATTGACTCGGTCTACTGTGCGGCGAGACGTTTCGATGCTTTCCTTCGGTGATAGGCCAATTGCTAATATATTATGTAGATAAACAAGGAGAGCGCTTTTCCGTTTTCGCCTTTATACTTCACCACCTCACCTTTCTCTCTCTCTCTCTCTCTCTCTCTCTCTCTCTCTCTCTCTCTCTCTCTCTCTCTCTCTCTCTCTCTCTCTCTCTCTCTCTCTCTCTCTCTCTCTCTCTCTCTCTTCTCTCTCTCTCTCTCTCTCTCTCTCCTCTCTCTCTCTCTTTCTCTCTTCTCTCTCTCTCTCTCTCTCCCCTCCGCCTATACCTGCGGCCCCCATCCACGATTATACCTCCTTGCACCGTAGGGTCTGATCTACTTGCACACTAACTGTAGTGTGTGCACTGGCCCATGACTTCCGGCACTCCGCCGGCGTACTCCAACCACCTCCTTCCTTCGGGGACTCTCCGGTCCTTCTTCTGTCGTTTTTACTGATCCTTCCGCCGGTCGGAGGACCAAACCATACTCACTCGCCAGTAGTCTGACGATAGTCTTGAAGCAAACGACGATATTGTCCTTACTTACCGCTCTTTTAAGTGACTCCTTGCTTTGCTGGCTTCTCCGCTCGCTTTGCTTCGTGACATCCGAGAGTCAGTTCTCTCACGGCTCCTTCTTCTTCTTCTTCTTCTTCTTCTTCTTCCTCCTCGCGCGCGTGAAAAGAGTGTTAACGTTTGCCGACCGCCGTCATTGTCACGTGTGAAACCAGTTTTGATTCCCTCGCACCCTGTAAATCACGCATCAATTGATTCACGTGTGGATATAGTCTAAAAGCCTGTTCTTTTCATACCCTCCTCTGTGTATTTTTTTTTTTCGGATTCTTTAGTGTTTGTTTTCTGTGCCAAGTAGATAATCGCAACTGTTTTAAGCCAAACGCGAACATTGCCCTTTGGTGTTCCCCCCGATTTTCCGTCCTTATCTCTGCCACTAAGCACGTGACCCCTTTAACTTTTTTCTTCTTGAAAACCCGCTTGGTTGTGAGCCAATTTGTGGTTCGGTTTCTGTGTTTGATTTTTTTTTTGTTTAAAAGCTAGTGACTTTCTGTTTGTTTTTTTCTCCGTTCTTATCATCGTTTTTAATCATCGGTGTGTTTAAAATGTGTTGAATTTTGCTCTCAGTTGATTTCGAAGTGATGGGAGCCTCCTCTCTTTCGCGTAATATGCATGGATTTTCAAAGTTCACCGGAAGATAATCGAACGGGTTGGAAAAGGAAATACGTTATAGTGATAGTTCGTTTTGACAATGGAACCTAGGATCATTTTAATATTGATAAGCACGCTTAGTTATCAGGTAATTTTTTTTTTTTTTTTTTTTTTTTAAAAAACTTGAAATGGGCTGTTAATCGTTTCATGCTTGTAGTGTATAACTTTTCACAATAACATACTAATGGACCAAAACGTGCATAACGGACGGGACACCTGACTCCAAAAACTGGTGAAAATGTTGAAAAAAAGGTCAAAAAGAGGCTTGAGTTGTGCCAAACGATGCCCTCTAATACCTCGGAAAATTTCGTTTTTTTCTGGTTTTCCTTTTTGAAATATATTTCCTTTTAGGGTGTAACAAACGGGATATTTGCATTCCTCCTATATGACCCGTTCTTTACACCATAAAAGTCAAAATATTTCTTAAACGGAAAAGCAGAAAAAGAAAAAAAAATGAAGTTTTCTGAGGTGTTATAGCAGGCATCGTTTGGCACAACTCAAGTCGGTAGACGGACTATTGGGCGAGGAGGGGTAAAAACCGACCCTTTTGGGCGAGGAACATGAGGTCTTTTGGGCGAGCTAAAAAATAGGGGTTTGGAGGGGATCCAGCGAAAACAAGGGGCTTTTTGGGCGAGTTAAAAATGCACAAAAATACGATTTTCATATTTACACACCATGATGCCAGATAGTCGAGTGTAAGAGGCAGATCCGAAAAATTGGAAATCACTTAAACTTGTTATCACAGAAAAATAATAAAATATTGGAAAAAGCAATTAAACCTATTACATAAAACAGCCACAGCCAAAAATTACAGCTGATCGTAATTGAGGAGGAATTTTAAAAAAGTATAGGTAGAAAAAAACACTTAAACCTATTATTACAGCCAAAAATCACAGCTGATCGTAATTGAGTAAAAAAAGGAAAATTTTAAATTTTTTTGCCCTGATATAAATAACGAAGTTCTTTCACGTATTGAAGGCGACTTTCTGATGTTTTTGAACCTGCCTTGAACTGATTTCATGATGTTTCAGCCGCAGCCATCCGATCAGCGCAACTGCTTACCGTGGTTCAATGTCATTGTTGCGCCGGATGGAGTAAACTTTTGTAAAATTCACCTCGTAATCTTCGATATTATGCGTCTGATAAAGATTGTAGTCGCACTGCGGAGAAATGCGAGGTTATTGCCAAGCCTACAAATTGACCTCGCCCAGAAGACCCGTGGCATCTACCTTCATCTGTCTGTTCCCCCACATTTTCCTCGCCCAAAAGACCTCCCTTTTTTTACCTGATTTTACCCCTTCGCCCAAAAGGATTGCGCCCCTCAAGTCTGTTTTTTACTTACTTGTTTTTTTTTTTTTTTTTTTTTTTTTTTTCTTCAACATTTTCACCAGATTTTTCCAGTTTTTAGGAGTCAGGTGTCCAGTTCGTTATGCGCGTTTCGGCCCTAATGTACCCAAGATATTCAGTGAATGTATCAAGCGAACAGTTTTGATTCTTCCGATAAGTAACTTATATTTGCAATAAACTCGAAGGAGAAACTATAGTATACGGGCTTCTCCAATTCGACGAGTCACCGCCGGGCTTCTGCTATTAAGTCGAATTTCTGGGTACTACGATGCATTATCATCTCCGAATATGTAAGGGGAAGTACCGTGGACGCTGCCTAGCGGATTCTAAAGCAACTAAGCGGAAGCCCGTTTACTGCAGTTTCGCGCCAGGGCGGAGTACTGCAGTAAACGGGCTTTTCCGTTTTCGGCCGTTGCCGGTGCTTTTTAACTTTACCCTACCCAACCTGAGCTGATCTATCATAGCCTAACCTTATCTAACCTAACCTCATAGGAGTGTTAGGTAAGTAGGGGATAGAGCCAAACGGACAAGTAACCCAAGTTTGTCGTAGTTGTCGTTTGTCGTTACTTGCCTAGATATTAATAAATGTGTACATTCAATGATATAAAATTGATATGATTAACATATTTTTATAAATTCAGCAAATACACTTTTATTAATATTTAGGCAAGTAACCCAAGTTTTTCGCTAACAATTGAGGTTCGGCGGGGGGGGGGGGGGGGGGGGGGGAGTGCAATATTCAGAAAAGCCGTGATTCTATATAATTACCATTTTTCCATAAAAAAGAGAAGCCCGTTTACTGCAGTAATCCCCATAGCGGAATACTGTAGTAAACGGGCTTCTAGGTCCAACTCACTTAACATGCGCACTCACCGGGGGCGTCCCGTGACTCCCCCCCTCCCCTTCACTCCTGACTCCTACCTACATATTCTAACCTAGTAATACCAAGAAACTCATCCTAATTGCAGAAGCCCGTTTATTTTTCAAGTATTAACAGAAGCCCGTATACTATAGTACAGCCAACTCGAATATTAATGAGTCATTTGCATTGTCAACAAAGTCCACTTTTGATTGTTTATTCTCTTGTAGATTTCAAAGAAATTACATACTATAGTTTCGGACCCGCGAATTTTTTTGCAATAAAAACGGACGAAGATAAAAAGAAGTTGAGAAACTTTTCCATTTTTACTTTTCACGGGAAAACGAAACAAAAATCACTAAAAAACTGCGTTAAGTGCGCGCGCTTATTTGAGAGGATCTCGTAATCTATACTGGCAAAAACTGCCCACTTGTTGTAATCTGATGTTGTGATCAGACGTTGATAAGGTCATAAAATGCTATTAAAATGCTATTCTTAGTCTCATACTCATACCATACGAATTGGTTTGCCCTAAAAATCATTAGTAAAATTTGCGCAATAAAATTTATTGGTTGTAATTACCTAATAAATCAATAAATGAGGCATCTCAACCAATGAAGTAATACGGGGCACCAACTCAAACCTGTCGTCTGCCGCGTAAACTTGAATCAACATTAATTTTATGTTCACTGTGAAAATTTTCAACTTGGCAGAACTTCTCGTAGATTGCGTTTATCTCCTGTCAAGTGCACGCATCTTTTCACGAAAAGTCCATTTCACAAAAGATTATTCCAATAATCGATATCATCAATTGATTCATCAATAAAGTCGTAAATACAGGGTGTATCAAAAGTCAGGACTCACCCCCCAAATCTCGCGAACGGTTTCAAATAATCTCAAGTTTACGCCACTGGAGTGATAGTATTAGTGATAATACAGGATAAACACGTACCGCTTTAGCTGAACTAACAGTTGGAAATTGAGTCATCGGTATTTTTGAAATTTTCGGGGGGAAAGCTCCCCCTATTCCCCCCTCTTTCTGGGGAAAAATCTCCGAGACACCCCACCCTACCTCTGTGGGATCTCAAATTTAGGGTTAAATCGGGTTTCAAGGCATCCGCCCCTGGGCACCGCCAAAATATTTTAAATGGAAAACAGCCTTACGAGAATACCTGTCTTTTTGGCTGGCCTTTAATCGCTGACACGGCTCAGGGCTCTCAAAACGTCCCCTCCTGCTCTTCCGGGGCACCGCCAGTGTAATTTTAAATGGGAAAACCGACTTACGAGCAGACCTTTCTTATTTTGGTTGGCTTTTAATCGCTGATAAGGCGCAGGGCTCTCAAAACGTCCCCTCTGCTCTTCCGGGGCACCGTCAATGTTATTTCGAATGGGAAAACAGACTTACGAGTAGACCGACCTGTCATTTTGGTGAGCTTTTAATCGCTGGCAAGATGGAGAGGCCTCCTATTCCCCCTCTTTCTTGGGAGAAATTCTTCCAGACACAGTGCTGCCGTTTTGCGTATAATCAATGCTATTTTTCAATTCACCGATGATTCCACCGATTGAGAAAAGATTACACAGTTCAGTTCAGTGCATGATTGTAATAAACTAAAATACTCGCATCTGTAATCTTTTCTCAACCGGTGGAGTCTTCGATGACTTTAAAAAACTTGCGGATATTTTAATTAATCAACGGAGTTTCCACCGATTAAGGAAAGATTACAGATCAGAGTATTTTCGCGCATTACAGTCATACACTGAACTGAACTGTGTAATCTTTTCTCAACCGGTGGAATCATCGGTGAATAGAAAAATAGCATTGATTATACGCAAAACGGCAGCCCTGTCCAGACACCCCATCCTGCTGCCATTAGGCCTCAAATTCAAGGTTGCTTAGGGCCTCAAGAGATGTAAATCCGCCCCTAATTGTACTGCACGAAAGAACATCAATCTGTAATCTTTTCTCAGCCGCTGGAGCCGTCGATGACTTAAAAAAACTTGCGGATATTTTTACTAATTAAACGGCGATTGCGTGGATTGCGAAAAAATTACAGATCAGAGTATTTCCGCGCATTTTAGTCATACATTGAATTGAAGTGTGTAGTCTTTTCTCACTCGATAAAATTATCGGTGAATTGGAAAATCCGATTATTTATACGCAAGACGACAGCTCTGATTGTATCGGGTAAATCAAAGACTTCTAATACTGTCTAGACTGGACATAATGCCGATAATAGGGCGGGGAAACTGAAGGGGAAGAGTGAGACAAAACTCGTTTGTTACTCCTGGCCACATCGCAGCCTGATTGATATTTTTTGCTGAGATTTTCGGAAATATATTGAAGTAAATGGGAAAATTACTTTAAAAAAAAAAAAAAAAAAAAAAAAAAAAAAAAAAAAAAAAAAAAAATTAAAAATAGTGGAATTCCCCCCCCCCCCATCCCGCCTTAAAACTTGGTATTATTTGAAAGCTCGTAATATGCGTAGATTACGTTTCGGGCCAGTTTTCTGTGTGATTTTTGAACGAGGAACCATCCCTGCCGGGGCTAAAAGTTGAGTCTCGATTTTCTCCAGGATGTTTCGTAAAATTGTTTTCTTCTTATACAATTTTTGAACGGCCGCAGTGCACAAAAACAACATTTATGTGATAAATTATTAAGACAAACAATAATCATAACTTAAATCATATCAAAGAGTACGAGCCTGTGTAGAGTGTTTACGATCAAGAAATCAATATGAAAACCGGCCCGAACCATCTTCATGTCATGAGCTTTCAAGCGGTCCCAAGTTTTTGGAAACATATTTTTTTAGTCATTTACTTCAATGTCCTATGTAGAATGTCTACGATCAAGAAATCAATATGTAAACCGGCCGAACCATCTGCATATCATTAGCTTTCAAACGGTCCCAAGTTTTTTGGAAACATATTTTTTTAGTCATTTACTTCAATGTCCTACGTAGAATGTTTATGATCAAGAAATCAATATGTAAACCGGCCCGAACCATCTGCATATCATTAGCTTTCAAACGGTCCAAGTTTTGGAAACATTTTTTTTTAGTCATTACTTCAATGTCCTATGTAGAATGTTACGATCAAGAAATCAATATGTAAACCGGCCCGAACATCTGCATATCATTAGCTTTCAAACGGTCCCAAGTTTTTTGGAAACTTATTTTTTTAGTCATTTACTTCAATGTCCTACGTAGAATGTTTATGATCAAGAAATCAATATGTAAACCGGCCCGAACCATCTGCATATCATTAGCTTTCAAACGGTCCCAAGTTTTTTGGAAACATATTTTTTTAGTCATTTACTTCAATGTCCTACGTAGAATGTTTATGATCAAGAAATCAATATGTAAACCGGCCCGAACCATCTGCATATCATTAGCTTTCAAACGGTACCAAGTTTTTTTGAAACATTTTTTTTTTTTTTTAGTATTTTTAATTGATTTAAAAAAAAGAAGAAATGAATCATTTAATTCAATGTAGTTCCGAAAATCTTAGGACATACTGTGATCATGGTTGCCTACCGATCGTCTTCAGTGGGCAGGCGTTATGTCCAGTCTTGATAGAATTAGGAGTCTTCGGGGCAAATGGCAATGCCAAGCTAGAGGAGTGACGCGCTGGAGAACGTTCCGCTTTTTCTTCGCGGTAATTTCAAGTTCGACTCGAGAATCGAGACAAATTTGATCGCCGGCATAAAGTTTCTTTGGTGCGTTGGGCCGTTTGGGTGCGACGCGGTGTCTGTCCATCGGCCCACTGGCATCCATAGCATGCAGCTCACAATAGTGTAAAACTTGTAACATTTCGAGCATTACAAACGGGACCGTTGCACAATTTTTCTAAAGGTCGATTTAAAGTAAGCATCAAAAACGACGTAATGTGTCCACGACATTCACCATTCATCATAGTGTTAATTTTACTAATTTTTAGTGTTTTAGAATAATTCTACGCCTACACTTTCACTTCATCGCTTTCGAATGTATTTTGAGACGCTGATTTCAAAAATTATATTAGTTTTCATTAAACTGGCCTAGCTAGATTTTACGTAAAGTTGAAATTACGTCTTCTTAGCAAAAAATTTGAAATTCTGGAAAAAGTATGAGTTTAAGTAAAAACTAAGGCCAAATTTGAAATCAGCGAGTCAAACTACATGAAAAACGCTACGAGACGGGTGAGAAAGAGGTATCTTATGATAAGAAAACCTGGTTTTACGTTCATAACAGCCGGACACACTTTGTCGTTAAGCCGTAAAAATCGTCGATTTAGGGGGAGAGAACCTCGAAAAATAACAATGGTAGCACTATAAAGACCACGGTGCTTCGACGGTCAACACAGCCGAAAATTCACGATTCTTATCGTCCGAGAAGCATCCTGTAATTTTCCAACGAGCTATAGCAATAGAGGGGTCCTCCATCTCTCTCATTTCCCATTTGAATGTATAAGTAGGAAAAGGACAGAAAGACGGGGTTTTATCCCCTTTTCCATCCTTGTCTAACATAGTTTTTTAATGGAGAAAAGAGAGAGATGAAAGAACTCTCGGTGCGCTACTAATACGTGTTATAAGTCCTAGAGCTGACGCATTTTGAGTATCAGGTTGACGGTTTCTGATGAGTATCCGTATCGGCTTAAGAAATGCATAAAAACGGATCAATGAGCGGTCATTTAGCAGAGAACCATTGCTAATTACTGACCAACCGCTCACAGATGCTTTTTGATGCATTTCGGAAGCAAGCACCGCTGCTTGTCAGAATCCGTTAACCCGGTACTCAACTGATTCTGGTTTGTTCGCCTCACATTTTTTAGCCTCAAATTGAAAATTGCAATCAATCCAGTGGAAAGTGATTGTAAACGAAAGTGCATGTGTCTAAAAGTGGCTATCTGGACACAGAATTCTAATACAACTATCCAGGTGAGAAAATTTTGCATATTTCTGTTACCTGTCAGTTTCTTTATCGTGCAAATCTTTCCAGAAAAACCGCTTATTTCGATTTCTGTGTCCAGATATCCACTTTGAAATACTTGCATTTTCGAGTGTAACCTATATCAAATGTAAGTACCTATTCGTCACTTGTCCCCCCCCCCCCTCTCCCAATAGGATTGTTGCACAGTTTTGCCATAAGCGATTTAATAGTCGGTTTTGGCGCAAAAACCTCGAAAAATAACGATGGCAGCACTCAAAACTTCCAAAATCTACTCCTAAACTCAATAAACGCTGTTATTTGCGCGAGCGTAGAATGGTGGCTGAGGGCAATATAATAATGGGAGATTCCTATCTTAATTTCGTCACTCTCTCTATGCTGACAAGGATGATTCACAGACTAATTAGTCACCAAAGTAGTGTTCCACATCTGATGAATGGTACTGTGACACCTAGTGACGCTGGTGTCACATGGAAGTCGTCTCTTATTGGTCACTTCGTGATGGAGTTACAGTATTGTTAGATGGGAATCTCCCATTATAACTGCCCTCAGCCACCATTACGCTCGCGCAAATAAAAGCGTTTATTGAGTTTAAGAGTGGATTTTGGAAGTTTTTAGTGCTAACATCGTTATTTTTCAAGACTTTTACACCAGAATCATCTATTCAATGGCTTATAGCAAAAGTGTGCAACAGCCCCATTTAACCCTTCACTGCATAGTGTGACTCTGGTTTCACATGATGTAAAAAGCCCTCTATCAGACATTGTAATGCGCATTTCGACTTATTCAAATTGTATCACCAATGTCACATTATAAGAAAACATAAAACGGGCTCAAACCATTTCCCGGAATGCTACCAGCGCTCATTATGATGCGTTTAATAGTGGAAATCATGTTGGAGGGAAAATTTGCTCCTGCATCCAAAATCAACCCCAATTTCATTATTTTTACTAAGCTTTCGGCATTTGCGTTTTGAAAAATCCAAGTAAGGTATTTTTTTTTTTTTTTTTTTTTTTAATTTGAAAAAAAATTGTTTTTTTCTTTTTCCACCATTTCTTATGGTATTATAGCATGTGTATGAAACGGGTGTAAGGCAGAAAAATATGATAATTTTGACTGATAAACTGTTTCATTATTTTTTTTTTACTATTTTTCTATGTATTTGACTACCTAGTGAATTGAAAAATCCACATTTGGTTGAAAAAAAAGTGTCATACAGTGAAGGGTTAAAGTTTAAAAAAAGTGAGGCAAACGAATTAAGCCCGTGTGAAAAACGTTCATAAGAGATTTCGATCATGGCTGCCGCCGTGCTGCCTCAACATAACAGTGGCGGCTCGTGCGATTCGGCAACAATGTTTTTTCTTTATTTGATTATATGTAAAACAATCGATTCGATAGTGAAGCAGCGCTTCTTCATCATTCGATTGTTTTACATTGAGTCAAATAGAGGGAAAACATTGTTGCCAAATTGCACGAGCCGCCACTGCAACATAACTACCCACAAATCCTCTTTTTCGCTATATGCTCGTTGAATTTTCCGACTGTGCGATGCGCGGAAATCGGTGCGTGGCTCCTTAAAACCACTTTCAGCGGCCGCCCCGTCCGACGTCCGTGTCCGTGGCATTGAATGATTTTTCCTTGGGGGCCAGGCTCAACGCAGCGCAGCGCAGCGGCCAATAAAACACGCTGTTCAAACAATCGTGGAAATCAGGGCACATTTTTGCGGTTATGATGGGCGCTGGGCGCTCTGTTGTGTTGTATACATATACGATCCATTTGAGACAAGAGAGTAATGTGTGTCGTCGGATCGTCGTATATGTATCGCCTCTTTATGATTGACGTCACAGCTGGAATTAGGTTGACTTGCCGTACGCTTTCCTTCCGTCCAACCGTCCGTGCTCTATGCGTTTACATGTGTGTCGTCTTCTGATACGACAATATATGACGAATTTTCTCGATTCTTTTATCGATATCGTGAAGAAGAGCGTCCATATGTCCGTTCGACAGCTTCTATATTCTCACTCCTTTTGCCAAAATAAAATAAATTAATTTACATAGACTTGTTAAACGGTTTTAAATTCGGAGGTGTAACATTTTTTTTTTTTTAATATCAAGTTCTACGTTCGTTGATCAGTAGAAAGCATGCGACTGCAAACACTGAATGAATGCTGTGTCATTCACTGGCGCAACCAGGATCTCTTCCATCTCTCTCATTTCCCATTTGAATGTATAAGAAGGAAAAGGACAGAAAGAGGGGGTTTTACCCCCTTGTCCACCCTTGTCTAACATAAGTTTCTTAATGGAGAAAAGAGAGAGATGGAGAAACTCTCGGTGCGCTACTGGTGTCATTCCATATTTACTCTAAGACCAACGACCGATTGTTGATGGTGCTACCAGCTGCGTGTCACTGCTTGACGGATTATAATAAATTAATATACATATTTGTAGATTGTTTAATTTATTTTCGGAAACGCATAATTTCATCTTTACGATTTTGTCAAAAATGATTTTTATATCAACGAGCTGTACATTTATCTAGAATGAGAGTCTAATGTGTAACCAGCGTAACCGCACCAAGTAGGCCTCTTTAACGACATAACTGTCCGCGAAAGCACCAAACATCAGTGTTTTTTTAAACTATATTTCAATGTATTTCAATGAATTTTTTTGTTACATATACATTAATAGTGTGCTAATCAATAGTATTTGGGACGCTGATTTCAAAAATTATATCATTTTCTACTTAACTCGTCCCGATTTTACGCATATTCTACTTTTAAAAAATGTTCGTGGTAAAGTTTAAATTGTGGAAAAACTAGATTATTTCGATCAAAACTAAGGCCAAATTCGAACTTGGCAGGTCAATTTACTTTAGAATTCAAGCTGTATACGCGATTGCAGGTCTAAATACAAGAAAAAAGCCCATGTTTGTGTCTAGGGACCCTCGTTTTGTATTCATTGGGGCCGGACACCTATGTCATTAACCCTTCACTGCATGATTTTTTTTTTTTTTTTCAAGCAAATGTGGATTTTTCAATGTATTAGGTGGTCAAATACATGGGAAAAATAGTGAAAAAAATAATTTGACGGTTTTTCGGTCAAAATTCTCTTTTTTCTATTTTTTACTCGTTTTTTTACAAGTGATATAACACCATAAGAAATGGCGGGAATTTTTTTTATTTATTTTTTTTTTAAATTTTAATTTTTTTTTTTTTTTTTTTTTACTTTATATGGATTTTTCAAAAAGCCAATGCCGGAAACTTTATAAAAATAATCAAAATGTGGTCAGTTTGGATACGGGGGCAAATTTCCCCCCTGACATGATTTCGATCACGAACCCTTCACTGCATGATGTTTTCTTTCAGCCAATTTTTTTTTTTTTTTTTTTTTTTTTTTTTTGTGAGCTCAAAACATACCTTCTCCCGCGTTGACCCACCATGCGCCAAAGGCATATCTCAAAACCTTTATTTTATATGAGCGTTTGAAGAATTTGTTCCCCCGGTGGAACTTCATGCAGTGAAGGGTTAAAGCGTAAAAATCAACCGCACCATGGAGGATTTTTAGGTTAGTTTTAAGATGTATTATTTTCCATTTATTTATTCTATGTATTTTAGTGCAGATGCACAGTGGATTGAAGCATGTTCCAGCCTCTGTTTTTTGTATCAAAATACATGGAAATAAATAGACCAAATTACACCTTAAATCTGACCAAAAATCCTCCATGTTGGTCATGCAGGTTCTCTATTAGACTGCCATGTCTTTCTAGATTTTAAAGCTCACTGGATTTGCATGTGTCGCGCAGTGGATCACGGCGTTGCCAGATTTTAGGGAAATACCAGTAGATTTCCCATAAGGATCAATGTGAAATCAACTGATATTTCCCTACCTGTTAGGTTTAGTGAATGGTTTGAACAGTGTTTTATGAAGCTGTGGTGTTGTGGCCAATCCCGCGAAGTCTAACTGATTTACTTCTCCTTAGTAGTTTTCGTAATAACGAGCTGCAGTTGTCAGCAATCTTGCATTCAACATTTCATACTTTTGACCCTGTCCTTTCTTCACTTTCTTTCTCTCTCAAATACTTGCTTTTCCGTATCAACCTGTTCTTTACTTAACTGGCGTCAAAAATTGTACAAAAATGGCACAACTTAACTGGCGTAACAGATAGTACAAAGATGGTACAAGAATGGTGCTTTCCGACGAGAATTTGAAAGCGATTGTAGTCGTGATTTGTTATGGCATCGCTGGTGTCCGATGCCCAGTTTTTCGGCACCAGTCGTACTTTGTTATCCGGTGTCGTAAAAAGTGGGAGGAGCTAAGGTGGAGCCTATTGCGTCGTAATAATTCAGACAACGCAGTAAATTACGCCATTTACGCTTGGCATCACTGTTGCGGCACCACTGATGTCCAAATGCGACTCCGTGCTCGCAAGCTTGGTGTCGGATCGCGATGTTGATGTTGAATCCTAACCTCCGATCTATCCCAACAACACCCAAAAGAGTAAACTGAGTAAACACTACAATACTGCCTCTTGCGGACATCATGCGAACTTATTTCAACATCTTAGCAAATCTTCAAAATTCATTTCATTGGCTGCAATAAAAAGAGGCGGGGACACCAAGTGGTGCCGAAAATTTCTACACCTACATCTGATATGCCATAACAAATTACGGCTTGTGTCACCCCTCTTTTGCATTATTGGTTCGCGAACCATATTTAGGAGGCGTTTATTAGCTGTGTTTCTACAGCTGGAAAGTCTTAGGAGAAAAACTCTGTGGGTACAGCATCTTATGAGTAAAACGGCTAGGACTAAGATTCTTTGGGGGGGGGGGGGGGGGGGTTGAAAATTCCTGTTGGTCAACAGTATTGGGTGAAACGGCATACAACCTAAAACTTATGACCAATCAGAGGCTGGCTTACCCTCTTGTCTTAACTCTCTAAGTTTAGAGAATCTACTGAAGCCACGGCAAGTAAAGGAGATCTCAAGTAAAGTCTCAAACTTGCTTCCTTGGAGACGCAGTAGCGAGGCGTGAAATTTGACAACGATGTATTTTCTCCATTTGAAGTTACTGGAAGAATCGAATGATTCGGTCATCGGCGATGATCAAATGTTTCGACCTTTTTAATGTGTTTAAAAGGAGGGAAAAAGAAACGTTGCCAAATAACACGCCTCGCCACTGAAGTTAGAGTATCAATCGAAAACTTCCTTTCTATAAATATTTTGCTATTGAAAATTCCAGACACCCTCTCGGAGTCCTATGGTAGTGAGGGAAGTGCGTGGATTGCATTCACCAATAACCGTGTAAGTGACGCGTAAAATCGTGATCCCGGTAAATTTGACCGATAAATTTCGGAAATGTTTAATTTTTGTTGTTTTCTTCCTTTTACTGCAGTCTATCCATCCCGATATCCTCTCACGATCAGGGTCACTTACCTCGATTGAATAACTCACAAATCGCTTTGTCATTTCGGTCGGCCCAAGTATAGTCAGAATCAGATATCCTGAGATCTCGACGATTCTTCGTACCGATTGATTTTCAACCCGAAGTGGCCAGATCGAACACGCTTTCAAGTGCCTGTTCAAGGTAAGAAGAAATTTGACGATTCAGGTAGAGACGCACTATTTTGCAACGCCGAACCTTTTTAATGTAAGCATTTGCGCTCCCGAGGGCTTCGTCTGACTCGAACCTCCACCGGAATGAGGCAATACCGAGAATCGCTTGAAAATTAATTTTATGCAGTCAAATTAGAAACGGTTACAATTACAACAAAATGGATGAAATATCGGTCCAAAGGGTCGCTAGTCGACAAAATGAAACGAAATTGACTCCTTATTACCGTCAGCGGAGATTTCTTTTTTAAAGAATTTATTTATGGGTGTATTTTAATTGGATTCTCGATAAAAATAAATCTCTGGGGGTGGTGAGAAGTCTGCAATTTGACTAATTTTGTCGTATCTGCAACCGTTTCTATTTCGACTTTAGCACGGGTAAAATTCATAGTCAGGCGATTCTCGGTATTGTCCTGTCCTGGTGGAGGTTCGAGTCGGACAAAGCCCTCGTAAGCGCAAATGCTTGCATTCAAAGGTTCGGCGTTGCTAAATAATGCGTTTCTACCTGAATCGTCAAGTTTCTATTCTTATCACGAACAGAGTATAGATTACCCATAAACCCGACAGCACTTTTATACAGGGTGTTGAAAAATTGTTCCCGAATATTCACTGCACAGTGTGGAAAAGTCAGCGCTTTTACAATAATGGCAGGCCCGAAGAAGCAGAGGAGAGCCGGGTTGCATACTCACTGCCGCTTTTCATGGTAAAAGCGCTGACTTTTCCACACCGTGCAGCGATTATCTCGCTTGAAACGCGTCATATCGAAATAAACAAAGAGGACCAAAAATCTTTCTAAGGGTTTTTCGCATCCGATTTCGGTAATTATTCTTCTAATTTTTAATCCATAACATAAAATTCGTGCCGTTAAAGGTACAAAATTGCGTGAAAAGTACAGTCAGACTCGATTTCTGAATTTTTCGAGGTCATTAATGGATTTTACACATAAAATTACCCTGAGACACCAATTTTTAGGACATTTGGTTCATAATAGTGGTCGCTACTCCAAAAAAGCCGTAAATTTTTTAAAACTTTGGTGGGCTGTAGCTCAAAAGGGGGGCATTTCCGGACACATGTTGATAGGAAACAAAAGTCTAATTTTGACCTGTAAAATCCGCCCTTGAAATACGAGGTCTGTCCCAAAAGTTCCAGGACTTTTGTTGTATCTCGGAAATTAATCGTCAGAATGACGCGTTCTTGAGCTTATCTGATAGCTGATAAGCTGCCAAATCACCCTGTTTTCACAGAATGTCGTTTTTTTTGAACAGCATAGATTTTACATAACCTCAAAGAGGGCAAAGTCAAAAGTGGTTTCGATTTTTTATTTGTGGTTTTGGATTTTTCTTCTTTTTTTTATCAAATAAGCAGGGAAAAGGTAATTGCTCGTAAACAAATATGACATATTTACTGGGCAAAAATACTGATTTACAAGTTATTTCACAAGCTTACCAAAAAAATTATTTATCTCCTTCGAAATATTCTCCTTGTTTCACAACGCACGCTCTAAAAATGACTCCATGATACGAATCGCAGACCGCACCTGACACGATCTCAATCACTCGATCATACAATGAGCACTGATTGAGATAATCAAAATCGGTTAATGTAGGGTGATTTGGCAACTTATCAGCTATCAGATAAGCCCAAGAACGCGTCATTCTGACGATTAGTTTACGAGATGGAACAAAAGTCCTGGAACTTTTGGGACAGACCTCGTATTCGGGAACAGTTTTTCAACACCCTGCATACCCTAGTAAAAATGGTAGGCAAAGGTAGGCAAACGTTAGCAAACCTCGGTTGGCGAAGGTAGGCAAAGGTAGGCAAACGTTGGCAAACTCCGTCAACGGATCGCGACCGAGAAGTATATAAAGTATATAGCAGTACATAGCAAGGGAATGGGGTTGGAGGTACCTGCGCTGAGCTGAAGGTATAGAATCGGCCCCGCACCTCGGGTCGTTTCACTCGCATGCTGGCTGGTCTTATTGTTTTCAGTTTTATTGTCCCGCGTCCGATCCGGCGTCTCCGACCCTTTTCCATTCCCACTACGTAACACTCAACAGAAAATGAAATTTTTTGTCACGTTTAAATTTTGAAATTCTGACTTAAGATTCGGATTGCGCTTGACGTAGCGAGAAAATTGATACCGAATTGAAGATTTAAACATTATTTTTAAATAATTCTCCCGGCTTCTGTTGATCTTTGTTTCGGCTCAGATTCTCCTGTCTTTACTCTCCTCGTCAAACCATTCTAAATTCCCATCCACCACCTCCCTCCGTCTACCGCAGTTTTACGACTCAACCGCAGCTATATCACTCAGTGGCGTAGCGTTCATTTTGACACAACGTGGCGTTTTGTCCATTTGAACCCAGGTGAAAGGTCGAATACGAAGGTGTTCATTGAGCACCCAAGAGTTCGATATTTGTCTTAGGTTTAAAGGACGAATTGCAACGTTGCCGAATTTCACGCTATGCCACTGCTATCACTCATGGAAACGGTAAATTTAATTTCAAAGATTAGAAAAATCATCTTGAAGAAAACGACGTGAGTTTTCTCTTTATTTTTCTGCTGTCTTATTAATGTGTTGGCGAGACAACGTTCCTTACGAAGATTCTTGGTGGGAGGAAAATTCGACAAATTAAATACCTATTGACTGGCGACTCCTTAGGTCAGTGGCGGCTCGTGCAATGTGGCTACAACGGATTCTCTCCTTTAAACCTATGTAAAATAATCGATTGTCGGAGCATTCACTGAATCCCTGAGAAATCGATACTTTTGCATAAATTCAAATGTCGAAAAACAAGGTTTCCAAATACTAACTAGAGCCACCAATGCCTTAGCTATTTGTTCGTGTAAGCTGCAATGTTTATCAAAACGAATTAAAACGTTGCACACGTGGCCTCGCTTTGTCAAAATCTAAGGAATCTACACTCTAAACAAATAATACTTTAAATCGTCGGCTGTTAGGACATAGTTATCTCCTCTTTCCGGCATTTTAAGCCCATAATTTTTGCACAGGGATCATTCGAAAACATTGTCTTGAAGAATATCAATAAGCATTAGAAGTTTAAAAGATTCGGAGCGCTGTTTAAGGACAGAGAATGAATTGATGGCACCTCAAAAGTTGGTGTTCGTGAAGGCTTTTTCGATGACATAATCGATTACTTTTTGAAAGTTATCGAGGTTGATTATTTCAGTAATCAGAAGTTCCAATTTCAATCAAATAATAAAATTGTTCTTTTCAAGTATAACCACGCTCAATTACTGGAAAAAATCCTGTGCTATTAATAAACGGCTCTGACTGTTTCAGTAAAATTGGTACACTTGTATTCAGTTAAAATCCAACCGGATTCTTTCTGAAAAGTTATCGATTTTAGTAATCTTTTTAAATTAGACTGCAGGAAGCTCCATGCAAGCGCCCGTCTCCAGAGGATAATTGTATTGCGTCTTCAACAATGCTGCCAATGTTTGAATGTTGAAATAACAAATGACATCTGCTTTGCAGGTTACGTTCGTTAGCGGGTGGTGCGTACTAGAGTCCCTTGATGGAAATATTGTATAGGGAGTACCGACACGACGCTTTATGCATTTTGACAGGAGTCGATTTTGTCGACCTCGTGAACGAATTCGAAGGTTAAGTTCGACAGTGGACCAGTGGTGGACTGGCGGATTTGCCGGCATTCCGGTCCGTTCCCATACGTTCCTCTACGAATCGACTCCTTTCGTGTGGAGCCTTCGATGTCGTCGACTCCTGCTCGACTCCGTGAGAGCCTAAAACCAACGACCAATCACAACTCGTTGAGCTCGTGTCGGTACTCCCTATACAATATTTCCATCAAGGGACTCTAGTGCGTACCGCGCTCGCCAGTCACGTGGTTCTCTGGCTCATCTCTGCCACGTTGTGTCGTAGGTCTGGTACCAATAATGCCTCCACCTTTTTACTTCCACCATGTAAAAAACAATTGGCCAAGGAGATAGCAGCTTTGTAACTGGTCCATTGCACACTATCAACAGATTCCACTTCCGATGGTTCAAATACATGCTAAAATTATAATGGTCACAATCAAAGCGTAAACAAGAGTCGCAATTGAATGGAAGGCCTGCGTGGTCAACGTAGATAAGAGCTCGTATCGCGGGCTGGCCTCTGATTGGCTACAACGGGTGGAACAAAACTGACTCGGGGTATAGGGAAATTAACACGGGGTTTTCGTTCCGGGACATTTATTTCGAAACCTGTGCAAAATCTTCTCTAAACAATTTATGCGAGTCGATTCAGCAGAATATTCCAAACAAATTGATAGGTCATAAATGCCACTTTATTGCAAATTCGAAAAGACTGTTTCAGTTGAAAAGTACGCACAATAGTGAGTTACTCAAAGACTGCTCGAACACACGCCAAGCATGTAAACACACTATTGTGCGTACTTTTCAACTGAAACAGTCTTTTCGAATTTGCAATAAAGTGGCACTTATGACCTATCAAATTGTTCGGAAAAATCTGCTAAATCGACTCGTATAAATTGTTTAGATACGATTTTGCTTAGATTTCGAGATAAACGCCCCGGAACGAAAATCGCGTGTTATTTTCCCTATACCCCGAGTCATTTTTGCTCCACCCGTTGCAGCCAATCAGAGGCCAGCCCAAGTTTCGAGCCCTTATCTACGTTGACCACGCAGGCCTTCAATTCAATTGCGACTCTTGTTTACTCTTTGGTCACAATGCCATCGCGACCCGTTTAGTTCAATTGGTAACCGAGTTATACTCTATCTCTTGCCACGCGTTTATTGGTTGAATTATTTCAACTTTTTAATCGAAAGGGAATTTTGGAAACGTGAATACACGCAAGACATGAGGGAACCTTTCTTCCGATTTACTGCTCCCCCCCTCCGCTATTCATCCCTTCATGAGTCATTGATTCATCTAGCTTGGCTCTCTCTCTTTCACACATACAGTTTTCGGCCTGCCTCACTCTAGCTCACTCAAGGGAGGAACACGTATATGAAACAAACGTCAGCAGGAAGATGAGGAAGAAGAGAAAAGGTTTTTCATACATGTGGGTCTGAGTATGTGTGTGTGTGTGTGTGTGTATGGATGTTCGTGAAAATATTTACAAACTAATTTGCCTTCGCTGTTTCAGAGCGTCTTATAAATATCTGCTGAGCTCAGTGTTTCAATGCGGTTCCACTGTCACCGAATCTAATGATAGCAAATAGTATCATTATGAGCCTTGGTATGTAGACAGACAAATATGGCAACAATCCGAGTTTCTCAGAATGTAAAGACCTTACCTTCCAAAGCGACTCTTGGGGTGTTTGGGCGAAAGATGTAGTATTGACATTGAGAATGAAAATTGAAAGCAGGGAAGGAATCTTTATTTTTCGGCGCAGGTTGGTGAATAATAATAAACGGTCTGAGGTTTCAGGACAATGCCAGTTGGGAGTGTTGGGACAGCCTATTGTAAAATCATGGCTCAGATCAGCCTTTATCATGAATAATTGCAATACCGGAGTGCCCTCTCTTCCGCTTCTTCGCCGCACACCGTCCTTGACCATCACTCATAGCCTCAACGCATCGGCCACCTTCTTATAATTTTTAAGGCCACGGTGTAACCCTCAAAAGTATGAATCTCCCTAAACAGATCGCTGCACTGTTGGTGTTTGAGCACCACTTTCAAAACCGTGAAAAATCTAGGTTTTTTCCCCCATGAAAATGAAGGTGGCTTCCTTACTAATTGGAATTTTAAAAATCGGCTCTTGTCAACACTGTAAGGATGATTTGAGGAATCGCTCTAATAAGCCAGATTTAAAATTGGGCAAAAATTTACGGCGGGATTTGGCCTGCAAATTGGAAATTTCCTGAAATCCTTCGCAAGGGCTAGATTGAACTAGTAGGCTAGTAGGCACTATAGGCTTCGAACACTTGCACTCGTCGTCCCTCCTCACACCGCCCACCCATCGACCTTCTAGCCGAGGTCGAGCGGTGAGCCTTGATTGTCCGCGTCCTTCTTCTTATTGTTATAATGCCATTGTTCCTGACACCCGTATCGTCGCCTTCTTCCTCTAATTTCAAAACTTGCTATTTCGGCAGAGCCGAACTGATTTTCCCAGTTATTTCCTTTATTTGATGACTGGCGTGAAGATTTGAAGCCTTTGCGATGGCCTTGCGTCCTATGCTCTGGACTCGGATGTTAGTCGCTGTGTTAAGGGTATCCTCCTCCTGGACAGTGTTGCCAGATTGTGGCGAAAAAGTCGTACGTTTTACATTGATTTAAATGGGGACGACACGGCTTTTTACTCTCAATCTGGCAATACTTCTCCTGGTATTGAATTATTGAAAATGCATACGGCAATCAACTGTTCAAACGACTGCGCGAAATGATTATTTGGCTACCATTTCATTCGACCGAATAAATTCTTCCTGAAGGCTACCGTGTATGAGTCGCGAAGAGTAGTGTATCGTTTCTCCATCTTCATTTGCGCCGCCTGCAGAAAAATTGCCAAGGGGTGCAGAATTTTCGAACCTCAATAGAAGGTACAGGGGACATCATCCAGTGATAGGCAAGTCCAGAGGCGGATCCACAGGGGGGAGGGGGGGCACGGGGGCACGTGCCACCCCCCTTCCCAATGCAACCCTGAGCAGTGAGCACAGCGAAAGAAAAAATCAGCTGATGACTCATTGCCTTATGATCAATATACAGGGTGGAACAAAACTATAGACAGTAATTTTCAGGGCGTGTTTTAGAGGCAAAAATAAGTTTTTTTCCCTATAGACATGGGTCCGAAATTATAGTCTTTTCGAGTTACAGTGTTGCAAAGTTTCCGAAAAACAAATTGAAAAATTGTCATACCTCCCTCTTGAATTTTTCTTAATGCTCGTAAATAAGTGCTCTGATGTAATTTAAGGCGCTCTTGCTGATTTTGTGAAAATGCTGTATGCAAAAATTTGAGGGGGGGGGGTTTGGGGGTTTTTATTGATTTTTCTCTCTTTTTTTGGCCAAATTATGTAAAAACATACTTTCGGATTCATTAAACCAAAAAACGATTAGCATCAATCAAAAGTTCGTAAAAAAAATCTACATTTTTGGTCCTAACAAGTTTTTCCAATTCGCAAACCATTTCCGAGAAAATCGTCTCTGAAGTTCGAGAAGTCAGCCAAGAATTGACAAAATCGAATAAAAGGCGATTGTTGGACGATCTCTGCAACTTCAGGGACGATTATCTAGGAAATGGTTTGCAAATTGGAGAAACTTGTAAGGGCCAAACATGCAGATTTTTTTACGAGCTGTTGAATTATGCTAATCGTTTTTGGGTTCCATGAATCCGTAAGCATGGTTTCACACAATTTGGCCAAAAAAAGTGAGAAAATTCAAGAAAAACCCCCAAAACCCCCCGCAAATTTTTGCATACAGCATTTTTACGGCCAAAATCAGCATTAGCGCCTAAAATTACATCAGAGCACTTAATTACGAGCATTAAGAAAAATTCAAGAGGGAGGTATGACAATTTTTCAATTTGTTTTTCGGAAACTTTGCAACACTGTAACTCGAAAAGACTACACTTTCAGACCCATGTTTACAGTCATATTTTTACCTTTAACACACGCCCTGAAAATTACTGTTTCTAGTTTTGTTACGCCCTGTATAATTGGTTTTGTCTGAAAGGAACCTACGATGTGTTGTTGTTGTTTTTCTTCAGCGAATAACAAGTATAACTGTCCAGGGACAGAGGCAGATCCCCGACGAGCAAGCAGAACTGAGAACAGCAAGCAAGCCGCAAGCGGCTGACACTTATTTGTTGTCGACGATGCAATATGTGTATTTGAGTTGTGAAAGATGCCGATAATGAATCCACATAATAATATAACAATGAAAGAGGTTTGCTGGGGGTAGGCCCGGCGTTAAGCATTGAGAGGTGACCGCGGGAACAAACTTCTCTCCGTTCGGTCAAGTCAAGTGTTATACCTGCCCAGCCCGCCTGCACTGTCATCGCCTGTGTTGTGCCAATGTGCCTCCCCTCTCTCGGCTCTCCTTCGCATTGCCCATCGCCCATCGGAACATAAATTAACAATAGAAAATAAAAAAGTCTATCTGTGCGCCGCAATTTTTTTCCGATTTTTGGGAAATTTTTAAAAACTATCCGATGCCCTTTAAAAATATGTAAGTATACGTACAAGAGCCTTTTTTCGATACTTTGATTTGAAGAGAAGTTATGAAGGAAAAACTGAAAAGTGCTACTATTAGGGCCATCTCTGGGATTTATCTGACTTTAACATGCACAGGCATCCTGAGTTGTGGCCGGATAGAGTCAATTATTGGAAGCATTATAACCTTATGCATTACGCCATAGTCGCCATCCCATATGAAAGAGTTCCAATAAATAACCTCTGATAAGGAGCCGATCGATAGCCCCGCATCTTTTGGTAGACTTTTCATCGTAGACATCAAAGTATTTTTATGTCAAAAACTTTTGAAATAAATGAAAGCCCCCATAGGCTTGGTGCTTCCAATGATCGAATGGATCTGAACATGGTCGTTGTCAGGAGATTTTTTTTTTTTATTTTTTTACGGCGAAGCTGCTGATCTAAAAAAAAAATCCGGGTGGCTGCACTTTTCCCTCTTCTTAATTCTACTTCTCCCTCTCAGCCCTTTGCTGCTATTTCGGGGGAAGTGCCTCGATGACCCCCCCCCCCCAAGAATAGAATACCTAGGGATAGAATTGGTGATTTATGAATGCGATATTTGATGTCATTGGTGTTCATTGCCAAAATCTGCGAATTGTTATACGTGCGTTAGTATGAATTTGGCTGCTTTTTAGTGAAAAACTAGAAGGCAGGCATTTAAAGAGTTAGGAAAAAAAATGTCTTTGATGTTTCATACATTGCAAAAAAAAAGTTGAAAAAGTTCTTACGGCGGAATAATAAGTGGTTAAAAATTACACGAATTTATTGGTCGCATTATTGGTTTATTGGTTTTTAAAGGAGAGAATCCGTTGTAGCCACATTGCACGAGCCGCCACTGACCTAAGGAGTCGCCAGTCAATAGGTATTTAATTTGTCGAATTTTTCCCCCCACCAAGAATCTTCGTAAGGAACGTTGTCTCGCCAACACATTAATAAGACAGCAGAAAAATAAAGAGAAAACTCACGTCGTTTTCTTCAAGATGATTTTTCTAATCTTTGAAATTAAATTTACCGTTTCCATGAGTGATAGCAGTGGCATAGCGTGAAATTCGGCAACGTTGCAATTCGTCCTTTAAACCTAAGACAAATATCGAACTCTTGGGTGCTCAATGAACACCTTCGTATTCGACCTTTCACCTGGGTTCAAATGGACAAAACGCCACGTTGTGTCAAAATGAACGCTACGCCACTGAGTGATATAGCTGCGGTTGAGTCGTAAAACTGCGGTAGACGGAGGGAGGTGGTGGATGGGAATTTAGAATGGTTTGACGAGGAGAGTAAAGACAGGAGAATCTGAGCCGAAACAAAGATCAACAGAAGCCGGGAGAATTATTTAAAAATAATGTTTAAATCTTCAATTCGGTATCAATTTTCTCGCTACGTCAAGCGCAATCCGAATCTTAAGTCAGAATTTCAAAATTTAAACGTGACAAAAAATTTCATTTTCTGTTGAGTGTTACGTAGTGGGAATGGAAAAGGGTCGGAGACGCCGGATCGGACGCGGGACAATAAAACTGAAAACAATAAGACCAGCCAGCATGCGAGTGAAACGACCCGAGGTGCGGGGCCGATTCTATACCTTCAGCTCAGCGCAGGTACCTCCAACCCCATTCCCTTGCTATGTACTGCTATATACTTTATATACTTCTCGGTCGCGATCCGTTGACGGAGTTTGCCAACGTTTGCCTACCTTTGCCTACCTTCGCCAACCGAGGTTTGCTAACGTTTGCCTACCTTTGCCTACCATTTTTACTAGGGTACTCTTGGCAATAAAGGGTTAACTTTTGACTCACCGCGGCGCACGGCCGTGACCACCGAAAAACCTGTTTACTATAATCTGGCATCACCGTTTCCAACGAGGAGCACGAAGTGGTGACTGGTGGATGATGGAAACGAAAGGAAGGGGCGATCGATCGCGCGCCATCCATAGACCGCGCGATGACGGGTAACTTTTATTTTCTTCCACGCGTTTCTAAACGGTAGCTCGCGTCTCCTCAATAACTGCTTTTCCAGTTGCTTTGCGTAGCTCAAAAATTTGGGGTGGATATACTTATTATACCTACCTCTATACTTAATCTTGCCCAGTCAGCAAAACTCGGGGTGAGTAAACTGGAGACTGTTGAAGTGTTGAGTGTTGAAGGCACGCCCACCGTATTGATTATTTGAAATCCTTGAAATAATTTGATAATAGTGATGGAGGATTAGTCAGAAAGACTTGTTGTAACTGCCATGGGCTTCGCGCCTCGCCATTATGGCGATGATCTGTGTCTGGTAAATTCACTTGTTGCTGTTCTCTGCATGACGATACAATTGTATCGAGTGGATGAAGAACTCTATTACTATAGGTTTTAGATTGAATTCGAAGGTGGTTGATATGTTTGCACACACATTACTCAAGTGTATGCATTACGTCATTACGTCCCTGGGTCCACTTTTTAAGATTGTTCTCCACACGACGTACTATGGTACGTCCTATGGTTCTATGGTACGACCATCTAGCAGGTACTATGACCTTCAAAAGAAAGTGTTTTTTTTTTTTTTTTTTTTATATATATAGAGAATTTTTGGCTTTATTCTCTGAAAAAGAAAGTTCTCTCATTGAAACGGCTCTTCATTAGCGGTCCATTATTTCTTAAAGAGTTTTAGATTATTTGAGGTACTTTCAAGTTGGTGGCAATTCAGTTAGACTCTGAATTACCCGGGAAGAAACTGGTCGAGAAATAAAAGAATGTAAATTTTTGCCAGGATGCATGGTTTTGAAAGTCATAGTACTCTTATGACTACCCTGGTAAAACTGAGCACCAAAAAGCACCCAAAATTGTTCCAATTGTCACCTTAATTAGGTGATATCACCAACAATTCTTGGTGATATATCACCTAATTTAGATGGCAATCGGAACAATGTTAGATGCTCTTTGGTGCTCAGTTTTACCAGGGAATTGGCAGATGCCAATGGGATGAAACTTTGGGAATACCTTCTCAGTAATTAAATTCTACTTTTCCACCCGATGAAAGCAATGTTTGACGTCCCAGGAGCTTAGCGCAACGGGGGCTTTCAACCACCTTAATAACTCAAGTTTTGCAATCGATAACTCCCATCTTGTGGTACCTCAATCGGAAGCTGGTCAACTCCTTATGGGCCTGTCCCGAGTATACTCGTTTTTCTACTCCAGTCTATTGTTTCAGTCTTCATTTAGAATAAACGCGAATATCGACAAATACACCGTACAAGATAAGGTTTCGTCGGGCAGGGCGCCTTCAATTCGTCGTATAGGCAACTCCAACTCCCCCGAGTATGAACAGTTAACTACCTTCCCTTTATAAACGGAAGTGTGCGGGTGTTCTTTTGAACTAACCTGGTCCTTAAAAGGTTAAAAATTGGGAATTATGGAGCAAACCGGTGCTCTTTGTGTGAATTTTTCATAAAGTTATGACAGTTTTAAATTCCATAAAGTCGAACTTGGGAGTTCAGCAAATAGGGGTGGTAATCGAAATCGTTGATTTTTCGCGAGGTGGTTTTACGGTCATCAGGTGTAATTTTTCACAAGTCACTTATCTTGCTAAAGTTTATTTTAAATCTGTCAAGACAACCTTTTATTTATATCCTGATTTTTGACGATTACTGGATTACCCATAGTAATCGTGTAAAGGATTACTTTCCTACTCTGAAAAAAAGCGATAGTCATAATACCAGATTCTAGCCGTATTACCAGAAGCACAGCGATTTGTGAACGACAGAAAGTCTTGTTTTTTGACCAGGAAATTCTAGAGTTCATACCACAACAATGTTCAAGAACTATATGTTACAAACACTAGAATTTGGATATTTGTACTTATGCCTTCCGTTTGAGCTACAGCCCCCCCAAAGTTTTAAAAAATTGGCGGATTTTTTGGAATAGCGACCACTATTATGAACTATAGCGGCAGGTCCAAAAAAGCATCGGAGAGGCGGGTTGCATACTCACTACCGCTTTTCATGGTAAAAGCGCTGACTTTTCTACACTGTGCAGCGATTATCTCGCTTAAAACGCGTCGTATCGAAAGAAACAATGAGGACCAAAAATCTTTCTAAGGGTTTTTCGCATCTGATTTTGGTAATTATTCTTCAAATTTTTAATCCGTAACATAAATTTCGTGCCGTTAAAGGTACAAGATTGCGTGAAAAGTACAGTCAGACTCAATTTCTGAATTTCTCGAGGTCATCAATGGATTTTACACGTAAGATTACTATGGGACACCAATTATCAGGACATTTGGTTCATATTAGTGGTCTATTCCAAAAAGAACCGTCAATTTGTTAAAACTTCGGGGGGCTGTAGCTCAAAAGGGGGGCATTTTCGGACACATGTTTGTGGGTAAAAAAGTATTATTTTGACCTGTAAAATCCACCCCCCCCCCCTGAAATATTCGGGAACAGTTTTTCAACACCCTGTATGTAAACGATAACGATAATGATACCAAAACGATCCGATCCGATTCGATCCTCCGTGATCACCCCCCTGCTTTGCAATAGCGAATCGGTTTCGGGCGGATAAACGTTTGTTGTATTGCAGTTGACTATGATGATGACGAGTGCACAACTAGCAAACAGTGGCATACAAGATATCCTCCCTCGCTTGCAGTGTTGCCAGATCGAGGGTAAAAAGCCGTATTGTCCCCCATTTAAATCAATGTAAAGCGTGCGGCTTTTTTCACCCGAATCTGGCAACACTGCTCGCTTGAATGGTCTCAGATTGCGATCGACTGGGCCCCGTTTCCTATCTCTGTTTTGCCACTGCTCGATCTCGCCAAGAGGCCAAATACCCTCACTCCCTCACCCTCCCCCCCCCATCGCAAGTCTAGCCGTCGAAGGGAGGAGAACCGTATAAAGACAAGAAAAAGAAGGAAAACTGTTATTTATCGGCGATTCGTATCACCTTAGCAGAACATTCCGATTTGAAGGAAGAAGAGCGCACACACAAAGCAAGTGCTTTAAACATTGGCGTAGCGTGCAATTTGGCAACGTTGTATTGTGTCTATTTAAACCTATGTAAAAGGTCGAATGCGAAGGTGTTCCCCGAACACCAAGTAGTTCAATTTTTTTCTTGGGTTGAAATGGACGAACTGCAACGTTGCCATATTGCACGCTACGCCACTGGAGTTAACCCATTCAGACCTGAAATTACCTGTTTTCAGCACAGAAAAAAGAAGAAAAAAAAATGTTTTGAATTTCAAAAAAAAAAAATATATTTTTAAATTATATGACAGTAAGAAGTACTTTTAAACTAAAAATAAGTGTTTTTAAATTGAAAATTCGGATTTTTTTTTTTTTTTTTTATTGAACAAAACTTAGTTTTAATTTTAATATACGTCTTTTTGTCATATAATTCAAAAATATTTCTTTTCAAATCTAAAACATTTTTTTCTCTGTGTGATGCTCTGGCATTGTCATTTTTACGATTTTCACACACAAATTGATACTTCAAAACACTTTAACCGAAAAGTGCAACAGAAGATCCATTTATACCTATGTATAGTATTTTCACAGGTTTTTTTTTTTCCCCGTTCGCCTTATTTTATTAGCCAAGACTTACATGTAGGTGAAGCTGTGAGGTCGAGTGGCTGATGGACAGGTGTCAATGCGTGTTTGGTTGAAATGCGACAGTGGTCGGTGTACCGATCTCACAATTTAACTGAATTACAAGAAAAACAAATTAAAATCTGCACCAGTCTCCTCGCCACGTTTTGTTTGAAACATTTTCCAGTGAGAAAATCGCTTGGACTCGATTCTCTCTGTTTAGTGTTTTTGTATAAATGAACCATCCTGAGAGACGCAATCATTTTTTCGGCCGCATGCATTGACTCGTGAAATTGTAGCCCAATAAATCATTTAGACCCCAGCGTTGCCAATTTTTCTAATCATCTCTTTGTCGAGGTTCAGTGATGTGGTTTATTCCTTTAACGAACAGAAGTATTCCAGTACAATTTTCGTACTCTTGTCTTCTATAGAAAGCTTAAAATAAATTTTCCTGTGAAATCCAAAAGACGAATTGAAAAAAGTACCTACCTGTTGATTAACCTACTTGTTGATGGAACTTAGTGACAAAAGGTTGTCAGGGGTTTGAGTTAATTAAAAAAAAAAAAAAAAAACAAGCAGGGAAAATTCCAACACGCAGGTGTTGGAAAAGCGTGCCACTAAAGTCTGAACAGCTTTAATGCTTTTGCTAGCAATGATAATAATTAGACAGCATTCAACATGGAGCTGATCTCGAGAAAATTGAGTCCAAAGTTGAAGAGCTAGCATTTAAACAAAAAACTTGGAATTACTTACGTTTTGATTTCATTCAACTACCGTGTTGTGTTTTTGCATTTCAACACCGGAAAAGTGGAATTTACTATGTAGGAAAGGTACTTAATTTTTAGCGTTTAAAGTGACTTGGTTCCTTTCTTCTTTTTTTTTGGCATAATCACGAAAAACGAAACTCTAAGAGAAACCAAACGGCAGAGTTGGTTTACACTGTTGATTATTTTAAAATCCGTTAATCCGGACTTAAGTCCGTTCCCAATTCTATAAAAGGAACCAAGTCGGAGTTGGTTCCTTACGTGACTCGGATTAAGGTTTAACCTAATCAGCCAAAGGAACCAAGTTCTCATTTTATTTCATCATATGGACAATGACATCAATGAGGCTCACCAGCTCACTTTTACCTGGAATTTTGACGGGAAATAGTTGTTATTATAGAAGAAGCACTTGTTGCTTCGAGATTCAGTATTGCTAGCTCTATCAACCAATAACTCAATTTTATCAAAAATGTCACTCGGTTCTTTTGTGACAAGTGCTGTCCAATTGAGCTTGTTTGGTTAGAAATTATGAAAAAAATAAATTTAGATCAGATGTATCTATAAGGAGATGAGTCAAAGGCGTTGTTTTTTTGTGTTTGTTTTTTTGTTTTTTGTTTTCTAAACTTTGGAGGGCTCTAGCTCAGAAGAGAAACATTTGCAGCACATACTCATGTAGGAAAATAAAGTCTTATATATACAGGGTGTCCGAGAAATGAGTTCACACTTTTGCTGTGAGCGCCTGGTTGATTGTAAAAATCTGAAAAATTCAGGAATAATCTATTACCCCTAAGCGACTTCAGAGAAAATATCGGGGGGCTCCTACCCCCCTTAAGGGGGGGGCGTAGGCCCCAAAATGTACCCCGTGTTGCCAATATATCGCATATTTCAAATGGCAGGGGGTATTTTTTATTTCATCATTCAAAAGGGCTCAAAAAACTGAGTCATTTCGTTTTACCAGATTTTCGGTAGCCCCTCTCAAAACAAAATGGCGGCCAAATAGCTACCCCATACTTTAGAGGCCCATAACATCGGTTTGAATTAATATTTTTTCAAAAACTAAAAACTTTCTGAATCCTCAGAACGCCCTCTTTCCAATGATCTGCCACACTTTATCATTTGGTGGGAAAAAAACGGGGCGCGGAGCCCCCCCAAAAATTTTTGAGTTTGGGGGGCTGTAGCTCAAAAAAGTCAAATGTAAAGGGGGGTCGTGTTGTACATCAATCGAAAGGTCTTAGAAAAAGAAAGAATTTGGCGCAAACCCGAAGTCGCTACGATGCGTCTATTCAAAATGGCGGCCATTTAACCATTTGGGGGTGGGGGACCGTCCCCCCCAAATAAAATCCCTCCTTCGAGTGATACACCAATCGAAAGCTCTTGGAAAGAGAAAGAGAATGGCGCAAACCGGACGTCAATACGATGCTTGTATCCAAAATGGCAGCCGGTCAAAGTTTTATGGCTTATGACCCTGCAGGCCTACAGCCAAAAAACTTGACCGGCTGCCATTTTGGATACAAGCATCGTATTGACGTCCGGTTTGCGCCATTCTCTTTCTCTTTCTAAGAGCTTTCGATTAGTGTATCACTCGATGGAGGGATTTTATTTGGGGGGGACGGTCCCCCACCCCCAAATGGTTAAATGGCCGCCATTTTGAATAGACGCATCGTAGCGACTTTGGGTTTGCGCCAAATTCTTACTTTTTTTAAGACCTTTCGATTGATGTACAACACGACCCCCCTTTACATTTGACTTTTTTGAGATACAGCCCCCAAACTCAAAAATTTTTTGGGGGACTCCGCGCCCCTTTTTTTTTTCCACCAATGATAAAGTGTGGCAGATCATTGGAAAGAGGGCGTTTGAGGATTCAGAAAGTTTTTAGTTTTTGAAAAAATTTTAATTCAAACCGAGTTAGGGCCTCTAAAGTAGGGGTAGCTATTTGGCCGCCATTTTGTTTTGAGAGGGGCTACCGAAAATCTGGTAAAACGAAATGACTCATTTTTTGACCCCTTTTGAATGATAAAATAAAAAATACCCCCTGCCATTTGAAATATGCGATATTTTGGCAACAGGGGGACATTTTGGGGCCTACCCCCCCCCCTTAAAGGGGGGGTAGGACCCCCCCGATATTTTCTCTGAAGTCGCTTAGGGGTAATAGATTATTCCTGAATTTTTCAGATTTTTACAATCAACCAGGCGCTCACGCAAAAGTGTGAACTCATTTCTCGGACCCCCTGTATATGTATGTTGACCCCAAAAATACACTCCATAAGTTTGGCACTTAAGTTTTGAAACCCCCTGTTCTTGATATTTTGACCCCCCCCCCGCCCCCTTCACAAAAGACAACATCTTGCCATGCACTTTTTTAAAAATCACAGTTTGACTGTAGACATATTTTCTCCCCCCCCCCTTAACAAAAAAGGGGGAAAATGGGTCACCTATCTCTGATGTTCGTCGTGCGCGTGCACATATTGTTCGGCTTTACGACTGCCATTTTGGCTTTTTTTATAATGCTTTTTTTTGGGGTTTATTAGTGGATTATATGACTTTTTGATGCCGCCAATGTAATTTTCAGACAATTTTACATCAGAATCAAAACTCTATGGCACTGTTCCAGTGAAAAATTTTTTACACGCAACGAACTTTTTAGGATAGGTAAATAAGTTATTCCAGGGTCAAATTTCCCTAGCCCCAGCGAGGAACTGTCCAGGGGT
Source organism: Trialeurodes vaporariorum (assembly GCA_011764245.1). Classification (NCBI taxonomy): domain Eukaryota; kingdom Metazoa; phylum Arthropoda; class Insecta; order Hemiptera; family Aleyrodidae; genus Trialeurodes; species Trialeurodes vaporariorum. Next base: position 66,744,645 of record VMOF01000388.1, read on the forward strand.
GGGAAAACACGTGACAGCCCCTCTCACTTTTTAGAGCAATTAATGCGAATTTTACCCCTCATCTGGCTCCCTGTTTCTGGATTTTTAAAAACCCCCTTTTTTAACAAAACGCCCAAAATGTCCTCAAAAATCCCTTGATTCCATCGACGCTCATTGAGGGGCTTTCAATTTGCCGATCCCCCAGAATTTCAAATGTTTCCGATGCAAAGACCTGTTTAGTGTACGTCATGAAAAAAATTGGTTCCAAACAAAAGGGTCCGTCTCACTCGCTCTCTGGGTTTTTCCCCTACGAAACACGGTCCAAATTTTCAAATGCAAGTGCTAGTAAACAACACGTTCTTTACACCAGTTGTGTTTATCACACCCTTTGGGGTTTCCCCGTCCCTTATAAAAATTTCCGATTGTTTCAAAAAAATTTTCCGATTGGATATATTTCCCGCGCTTTATTTCCCATAGAAATAATCGAAATTTCATAGAGACAATCGGAATTCGTGTAGATTCAAGCGCGCTGACTACAGCAACGATAGGTCTCATGATTGAAATAAGGCGAAATCATGTATGGTTCTATTTTACAGTTTTAACAGCCACTTTTTTTTCAGTGATAAAAAATGAGCCCGCTATCACAAAATTTTTGAAACATCGCACATCGATGCACAATCACAGTTATATCGAAGAAAGTCCTATGTTTTTTCCTTGTCACACTCACAGTTTCTTAAGAGCACAAAATTCTAGGATATAGGCTCATCAGCACCATCACGGCATGTGTTGTACCTCGAACAATAGCTTCGATACGAAGAGAAGTTAGAATGATTGAGTGTCATGGCGGTGATACTACCATAAGAGACCGTGAGTAAGACAAGGACAAAACGTAGAACGTCTTTCGGTATAACTGTGATTGTAAAATTTGCTTGTGATCTTTTAGGAATTATGTTACGGTGAAAAGATACTTTAAAGGGAAGTGGAATCTAAAGGTCCAAAAAAATTTTAGAAAACTGTTGGTTAACTAGCATGAATTTTTCAAACCTTCCCGCCAAAGGTTTTGCCATAAGCAAGGCATTGAACCTATATACTAGATATGAAAATGAAAACAAGAAGCGTACCGTATATATACGGCACGCTTAAAAATACGATACATTTGCATACTGATCGCTTGCAAAATGCATTGGCTCCTTGGACTTCATTTTATGGACTTATAATCTCTAGACATTTTAATATTGACCTTTTTCTCTTTTGGACGTTTCCTCTTCGGACCTAATATTTTGGACATTAATTTTTGTTCATACAAATTTGGACTTATCATCTGTGGATCGAGATTTCGTCTTTTTTCTTTCGTCCACCTCTCCCGGTCTAGGCTTTTTTTGTCCTTAGATTTTCGCCCTTTTAAAAAAATGTCCTGTTTTTCCTTCTTCCTTTTTTAAAAACTGTGTCGCGAATCATAGTCCCAAAACAAGAGTAAAATATTTTATTAAAGTCCCTTTCCTTCGAATAAAAGTTTGAAAAATTTTAAATTTGAAAAAAAAAACAACCAAGTTAAATATTCACTGAGTGAAATCACTTCTTTTAAAAACAAGGAAACACGTTTACTATGTGACAGTTTTCCTAGCGCAAATTAAATTTCTGATTGCATGAAAGAGAATCACTGTCGCAACAAGGAATCTTTTACTTGTAGCAGCAGAAATTTTCCTTGAGTTAAAGAAATTCCCTCTCAGTCAACATTTTACTGTGTAGTTTCTTTAACACAAAACGATTTACACCTTGGATAAAAATAATAATCCTCTCAGTGTTTGGAGGCGGAGGCAGAGGATTTTAATGTTGCTTCAAGTGGTAAGCTAAAGCAGGCAAATACCCCTTCATTGTTCCTTCTTCTTTATAGGTTAGGTTCGGTTAAGAAATCAAGGAAAAAAATAAATAAATTCTAATATAAACCGCCCAGACGTTCAAAACAATGGACACTTGTTTAAAGTTAGGACGAAGAAAAAAAACAATTTTTTCAAACTGGACGAAAAAATTGAGGACAAAAATTACCAGGCTAAACAACCTTAGTTTTCCGCCAGTTCCCAAGAATAAGAAAAATGACGAAGAAAAGCGGTGGGTCGAGAGGGGAGGAGAGCGAGAGAGAGAGGGGGGAGAAAAAAGGTTGAAGGAAAGCCATTTATAAACATAAGACGAAGATCCGTTGAAAAGTGGTAGTGGGGCGTGGGGCCATAGTCCTTGACACGGATTGGAAGGGGGGTGACAAGAAGGTCCAAGCAATGTTACCAGATATCTGAAAAAAAAAAAAAATTGAAGAGTCAATGAAGGAAAAGTCAGCGCTTTTACTATGGCGCATGGCGGGCGGCCTGAAGAGGCAGCGCAGGGGAGTGGCGAATTGCAATGGAGCTGTTGCAGACTTTAGTTAAGTATGACTTTTCCACATTGACTCTTCGATTGTATTTTTTTTTTTTTTTTTTATTTATTAGATATCTGGTAACATTGCTTGGACCTTCTTGTTGTCACCTCCTCCCTCTTCCAATCAGTGTCAAGGACTATAGGTCCCACGCCCCACCACCACTTTCCAACGGATCTCCGTCTTTTGATTATAAATGGCTTTCCTCCAAACTTTTTTTCTCCCCCTCTTTCTCTTGCTTCTCTCTCTCTCTCTCTCTCTCTCTCTCTCTCTCTCTCTCTCTCTCTCTCTCTCTCTCTCCCCCCACCCTCGCTATCCTCCTCTCTTGACCCATCGCTTTTCTTTGCAATTTTTCTTGTTCTTGGGAACTGGCGGGAAACGGGACTTTAAATACGATCACATTATGTCATCTGTGCAGTCACTGAATGAGCTGAACTGAGCACGGTCTAGGTCTCATAGCGTACTCGTTGTAGTTCTCGACGCGACGTATTGTATGTTTGCACGGAAAACGTCAAGACAGAAATAGAACTGTGTGGACGTCGACGTGGTCACGGCGCAGCGATCATGACGGCGCGACGTGACGGACGCGACCCGCATTACTCTATCTCCAATTATTTGAAGCGCTCAAAGAAAGTAGAGTCGCTGATTATTAGTTTATTTTTTTATTCTTTTTTTTTTTTTTTTTTTTTTTTTTCGAGGATGGGGGGGCTAATTTTTTTGCGCCGAAATTAAAAGATGATTCTTGTTTCGGGGCGATCGATACAATTTTAATGGGAATCGTTAGAGATTTTCGTGGAATAGTTCGGAAGTTGTGAGAAAATCCAGAGCTATCAACGGAGAAAAAAGAGGAGTGTCAATGAGGCCGGTTTTTGGCCCCAAATATGGTCAAAATTAAAAATGGTCTGTAAACTGTGGTGAAATGGCTCTACTTACTCTTGAAGGCTTATATTTTTTGGTTTGAATGGTGTTTACGGGTTATTTGAACTTTACGTATTGCCAAGATTCGCGAACGTGATCTATGGATAATGAGATGAGATGATTAGATGATACAAATGATTGACACTATTGATAGATAGCGTGATGAGTATGAAGCAAACTAGACAAAGTTCAGACGCGCCGCGAGTCACCGCGCGGGTAGATTTGTGTAATCGCTCCAAAAACGTATTACAACAAAAAACTGAACATACCCCCCCCCCCCCCCATCAAAAAGAAAATAAAAATGGTACTTCAACTGACTAGACAAAACCCAACTATTTACACACACACATATTTTTTGTTTTGTTTTTTGTTTTTTTTGTTTTGTTTGAAACTGAATGACAACTTTTACGCAGAAAAGAAAAGAGAAACACACCCTACCCCCCCCCTCCCCATGAAAAGCTAGAGGAATCAAAAAACAAACAAAAAAACTGATCAATTCTGTATGACGAAAAAGGGACAACTTTTATTATATTTTTTTTATGTACAATATATTATAACACGATGTGAGATGGGAATCTCTCTTTAAAATTCTTAGAATGTTCTCGGGGTAAAGCTTTATCTTTTGGCTGTTGATGACAAGTCGAAAAGGTTTCGGACGTTCAATTGACTTGGTTTTTGCGAAATTTGCCGAAATGCGGTGGAGGTCGTTCGATGTTATCACCATGTCATCATCTGAGGGCTCTGTAGGGTAGGGACCGGCTCAGGGTCGGTTTCCTTCGCTGATACTTCGGAGATATTCCAGGGATGTTGATTGATGTTCCTCTGTATATAAGATGCTTGGCTGTGAGTATGCGTGATGAATGGATGAAATCCTCGGAGTTTCAATAATTTACTGCGGCGCGCTTGGCTACGTGTTCCGCTGTGAGGAGTGTGAACACGCCGCAGTCATCGAAGTTTTGCTGCTGGGGTGTCAACACGGAAAAGCGGGCCAGAAAATGATAGCTGGTTCATTTAAAATGTGCGACATGATTTCGGCGAGAGATCTTATATTTTGTTTTGGGTCATAGTTTAGAGAATCGAACCATGGAATCTGCTTTCTTTGAACGTCGCACAGCCCGACGGCGTTTGATGTCATTATGAGGAAATATGAAAACGTCCACTTTTTTTAAGTCGATTTTTTTTCAATCGATTCTGCACCCCGTCTATCCCGAAACAAATGGCGCTTCAAACTTTTCACAGCCAAAGGCCTCCCAAGGCCTCCTTGGTGAGGCGCGGCGGGCGGATTGAAGTGAAAAGTGAGCCCTTTTTCTGCCGTAAAACTTTGTAGTTCCTCGGCGTGTTCCGTGAAGAAGTCGTTCCAAGCTTTTTGATACTGATTGTTGGCGTCGACAAAGTTGGTGCCGGTTGTCCGAAAACAAGTCAGACGGCCAACCACGCCTTGACGCGAATCGCGTGAGAGCACCTCGAAATCAGGGCTGCCGTTTTGCGTATAATCAATGCTATTTTTCCATTCACCGATGATTCCACCGGTTGAGAAAAGATTACACAGTTCAGTTCAGTGCATGACTGTAATGCACGATCTCGTTCTCTGATCTATAATCTTTACTTAATCGGCGGAGACTCCGTTGATTCATTAAAATATCCGCAAGTTTTTTAAAGTCATCGACGACTCCACCGGTTGAGAAAAGATTACAGATGCGAGTATTTTAGTTTATGACAGTCATGTACTGAACTGAACTGTGTAATCTTTTCTCAACCGGTGGAATCATCGATGAATCGAAAAATAGCATTGATTATACGCAAAACGGCAGCCCTGCTCGAAATGCGATTGTTGTCATGTCTTCGACCACCTCGCTATGTACGGCTTTAGTACGCATGCAGACGAATACACAAGGAAAGATGGTTGGTAATTTTTCGAGTCACATGACAGGCACGGCACATTGTCTTCTAACGTATCTGAAGCAGCCAAAGACAGAGCGGAACCTTTGAGTTTTAGAACTTTGAATTTGAAGAGCATTAAAACAACTTACACACCTTTTGCCCTTTTAGATTTCATCCTGAATTCATGTTGACTCGATTCACTGAAAGTTTTGAGTTAATTAAGCACGAGGAAGTCATGTCATAAGACTTTGAAATCTCAGCTTCGTCTGTTCCTGCGTGTGCCAGGCAAGTGTCACGTGACAGGCATATAGCGTTTCAACCAATCAAAGACTGCCAACCCTTTTTGAGTTAGTGCGGGATCTGTGGTCTCTGTAATCTTTGGCACCAGAAAATTATTGAAAATTATTATTATTTTTATTCTGTAAATTAACAGGCATTTCAATGGTTTCAACTGGAATTTATTGATGAGTGTTGAGAATCAGGAATCATTCTGTATACAGGTTCAATGGTTTCAACTGGAATTTATTGATGAGTGCTCCTACTGAGTAATCAGGAATTTCATTCTGTAAATTAACAGGCATTTCAATGGTTTCAACTGGAATTTATTGATGAGTGCTCCTACTGAGTAATCAGGAATTTCATTCTGTAAATTAACAGGCATTTCAATGGTTTCAACTGGAATTTATTGGAATTCAGCTGACAGTTCTAGGGTTTCAACTGGCGTTTCCACAGAGTCAACTGATATTTCTAAAATAAAACAAGACTGGAAAAGGCAAGATAAAAAGAATAAGCTCTTGAACAAACAAAAATAAATAAAAAATACTGTGATTAAAGAATGCAATAGAACTCGTGACCACGCTCTCTTTGTTTTACTTTGTCAATTTGTTAAATATTTCAAGGGTCCAAAAACCTCAATCATGCTAAATTTTGGCCATTACTCAGTCCACTAATTACTCGGAACTTCAAAATTTTTCACTCATTTACAGAGATATTGAAAATAATATCAATTATGACTGCTTACTGTTGATTAGGATAGAAGTATTTATCAATCGTTGATTAGGATAGAAGTATTTATCAATCGTAAAATAATAGTCATGGAATATGTAATGTATCTGATCTACAGTAGTTTATACAATGATCTCTTAATTTTGCACTATGTTTGTTTTCTATTGATGAGCTTTGTATTGGTCAATCTGAAAGTTCCTTGACATTTGCAAAACTGCAAAAAACTGCTCGGGAAAGCGAAAGGAGGGATAAAATGGCATGATTAAACTTCAAAGAGGAAATCTATGTTCAAGAGTAAGTTCACCTGTCTCTTTACTTTGAAAACTTACGGGAGTATCAAGCAGATTGTTTGAGGGTTTGTTGCCAGAAGAGGCTCGATTAGCTGGCGGTTTCCTTAGAGGTTTCTGTTTTTTATGGCTAAAAATTGTTGGTACAGCAATTTTCAATAATTTACGTTTTCCATCGGATGCTATGTGGTACATTTCGGGAGCAAAATGTTCCTAAAGACAAAAAATTGATCAATTTTAGCTTTTATCAGATAAACTATGTTAAAGTAATCTCTCCTAATCATCGACATGTCTCATGCGTAAACTCACTCACACACTCCAAGTTTCCGAATTATTCCTTTACCACGACTCTTCGCCCCATCTTTTGGTTTGGACGATCGACTTCCTGAGTTTTTCTTTTCTTTTCTAATCGATTGTTTCTCACACATTTAAGTGGGAAGAGCCCACAGTTTCCTGATTGCTGGCTCCGTCCATGACTAAATTATAAGGTTAAATCTTCGTCGCCTCTTCATTACTATTGATTAGCATAAATTAGACTGCAGTAATATTCTCCTTTGATATAAATTTTATCTTTATAAAACCTTTATTAATTTGAATATTTTCTCCTCCTTTCTTCTTACAGATACGGGAGGTGAAACCTCAGGATTATGATGGTAAGTCACTGACTCGTTTCATTTGTTTTTGTTTTACAAAATATTAATGTAGGTCAAGGTAATTGCTTTTATGTATCACTTGACTTTCCAAAAAGAAAGCTTTTTCTCCGTTTGATGTAGAATAACGGGTTTCTTTTCATTTATCTAACTCATTCAAATAGATTGTAAAGCTATACATTCTTTACGGTAAAACCTCGTTAATCCAAGGACAAGCACTGGATATTTTTACGAAATAAGGACATAAATTTCTTTTTACTATCTGAAAGGTCGAATTCGAGGATTTACAATTTTTACTTTCTCACGACTAACAAAGTTAGAAATTGAGAAAGTATTGCGTTGGCGCAGATGTCTGTCAGTCTGTATCCTAGCATATAACTTTTGAACCAATCAGGGCTGCCGCTTTGCGTAGAGTCAATGCTATTTTTCTAGTCACCGATGATTCCACCGGTTGAGAAAAGATTACACAGTTCAGTTCAGTGTATGACTGTAATGCACGAAAATACTCTGATCTGTAATCTTTCCTTAATCGGTGGAAACTTCGTTGATTAATTAAAATATCCGCAAGTTTTTTAAAGTCTCCGACGACTCCATCGGTTGAGGAAAGATTACAGATGCGAGTATTTCAGTTTATCATAGTCATGCACTGAACTGAACTGTGTAATCTTTTCTCAACCGGTGGAATCATCGGTGAATTAAAAAATAGCATTGATTCTACGCGAAACGGCAGCCCTGGAACCAATCGTCCATCCGCATCAACATTTTGTAGAAAAGTTGCTTTTGACATTCCCCAGAGGAGCATTTATTGTTTTTTTGAAACTTTTAACTGTAGGCAAGGAATGGATGATAAATGGTTTCCATTTAAATCAATGGGAAATGGGTATAAAATGGGTGAACTTAGGTTAAATTTGGAATGTTTCAAATATAGCTGTTTGAATTTTGATTAAAATTTGCAAAAATATTCTGCAACCAGCGTACTGTAAAATTAACCCCTTATGGGGGGGGGTCTACCCCAGAATATTATAGAGGGGTTTGAGAGTCGCTCCCAGAGTAATAAAAGGGGGAATCCTGGGGGGGGGTCACACTTATACACAGCACACAGATACACTTTTTTCAATAGTTTAGCAGCCATCTTGATTTTAGCGACAGAACTTGTGGCCAGACCACAGACAAATGGAGACGGAGCACTAACTGGCTGCCATGCCGCAGAGGCACTCTGAATTCTCCCGGATTCAACAAAACAACAGTCAACGTCGCATGGTGTTGAATGGTGAGCACCCTCCTCTACTTTTCCCGGCTATCCCCCCGTGTTTTCCGAATGTCACCGTTCAACACCATGCGACATCGCAAGGTGTTGACTGTTGTTTTACATGTTATTTTGTTGAATCCCCAAAAATTCAGAGTGCCTCAAATCTTCCCTATGTATTTTAGCGTATTGCTCCGCCTCTATTTGTCTCTGGGCCAGACTGTGTAGTTTTAAGGTTTAGTTTATCGCCACTCGAAGAAAATAAGACTTGCCACATGTTCTCATATAGCAGCCGGCAGTTGTACAGGGCAAAATACAAAATGCTACCTATATGTATATTGATCCGGCTCGTATACGTGAATTAACACCCGATGAAAAAATTTGGGCAGGCATAAAATGTTCCGTCAGCTGAAATGAAGTCATTATCATTGCACAAAAAATTCAGATTTGCCTCGCTCGTAAAAATAATCATTTCCGCGCCGGGATCCATGTATCCTAAATAGAACCGTCAAGGAGTCTCAAGGGAGCAAAAAGTAAAAATTAGGGGGTACCCACTTTTCCCCCGTCTCAAAAGAATAGTAGAATGTGAAGTTTGTGAGACCCCGCTCCGGAAAACGAAGGTTAAGTCAGTGTTTCCTTCCCGATCAAAAGTGGCATATATCGTGCACCTAGGTCCTAGTTACTTTCTCACAGCTAACAAAGTTAGAAGTAGAAAAAATATTTTAATGGTGCAGAGATTTTCAAAGTATTTGGTTTCGGTACTTGGCCCACTACAACTAAGTAAATCTTGATAATTACAAAAAAATTGGCTCTCCATCATGCCAATATCTTAAAGAATATTCATCCATGAAGTTTTTCAATATTATTCAACCATACGTGCCTTAGATGTGTAAATGCACACACTTTCTGTGGCGTCTGTCTGCCTGCCAGCCTGCCTGTAGCCATAAAACGTGAAACCCAGCATAACTTTTGATCTACTGATCCACATGCATCCAAATTTTGCAGAGATGATGCTTTTAAAATTTCCCAGTGGAATGATTTTTTCTTTTGTTTTTTTGAAATTTTAATTTTTGGTTAGTTATGGATGAATAATGGTTTCCATTAAAATCAATGGGACAGTGGATAGAAAAAAAAGAAAAATTTGAATATTTTAAAAGTGGATCTTTGGATCTGAATAAAAATATCAAAGAGGGGTCTGAGGGTCTCCCCCAGGATATTAAAGGAGGTCTGGGAGACGGGGGTCTCCCCCAGAATATTAAATCGGGGTCTGGGGGTCTCCCCCAGAATATTAAAGCGGGGTCTGGGGGTCTCCCCCAGAATATTAAAGGAGGTCTGGAGGTCTCCCCCAGAATATTAAAGCAGGGTCTGGGGGTCTCCCCCTGATTAAATTTGATATGAGAAGTGTTCGTAGGGTATTCCCTACAGTTTATTATAGTTAAGTTCGCGCGCATGCGCGAGGTCACAACTCAAAAATCCTGAAAGTTAATGTCGACCAAAAATCCACTCATGTGTGGCAAATAATCGCGGGCTCGGGGCTCCCTTCCTCGCTCGCTTGCACCACGCCAGCCGTTCTGTTCCTCATTCCATTCCAACGCTGTTCCTCGTTTAGGGTTCCGCTCCAAATAGTTCCGTGTCTATACCATTCACGTGCACTTGCGCTTACTTCAGGAGAGGAAAGGAACGGAGCGGGCGCAGTGGAGGAGAAGAGGAATACTTAAAAGCGCTGAACCGAACCCGACCGAATCGTTCGCATCCCGAAGACCCCGAACTCCGGCCGGCGCACAGTAGAGCGAGTCAATGGGAGGAGTCGGACATGGATTTTTTTTTTTTTTTTAAATGCACTTTTGAAGGTTTTAATCGTCAAAAAACAAAGTGTAACGGGTGATTTTTAAAGGAAATTTCATTATGAAACCATTGAAATTGTTTTCAAAACTTCTACTTTGCGTATTAACAAAGATATTCGCATTTTAAAGTTGCGATGGTATATCCGACCTCTTCCATTGAACCCGCTCCACTGTGCGGCGCTGCTCGAGTATTCCCCGGATATCGTATTCATACTCTGTAAACAGAGACCTCGATCCGGGAACGAAAAATCATCGCCGGATCCATCGCGCAATAACCACCGTTAGTTTTATTATCTTTGTATCATTAACGCTTTTGGATAAAAATGTAAAAATGAAATGGAAATAAAAAGATGTGTGACGAAGATTACGGTTTATGGTCAGTTCCGCGATTATGAATACTCCATTCTTGATAGAAAACTTGCGGGGGTGCGTGCCGTGCGGTTCAGATATATTTTTGTTTGAATCTTGTTTTGACACGACGTTTCAGGGGGCCGATCATTCACATCATCGGTAAACCTATCGTTAAGACTGTCTATGAGTAATGAGGCAGTTGCAAGGGTCTGAAATGTTGTGTTTTTAACGAAGAAAATGGAAGTACTTGATGAGCTGAGAACAAAGATGCCTTTGGTTTCTAATTAAGTCCCATTGTTCCGGAGATGAGATTTGGCCCAAAATACATTGTTTTAAATGGGAATTCCGCGTAGTGACGTCACTACACACACGAACTTTTGCAACATTACACGTGTGTATCTCCAAAACCAAGACACTTAGGAAAAAACCAAAGGCACCATTGTTCTCATCTTATCAAGTATTGTCATTTTCTATATAAAAAACACAACGTTTCAGACCCTTGCAACTGCCCCATGCTATTTGGTTCAAAATTATAAACCTTAACTGTTGTTTTGATAACCATCACCAAAATGCCCGTTTTTGAAAGTCATTCAATGAATAACCTTTAAATAAGGGTCACTTTGAAGATGGTTACCATCAATGAGCTATAACTTTAGAGTGGCAGCGGGCTGGTCCACCTTGTGCCACACAGGGTAGAAGGAATCCCGGGAAAAAGCGGAATTTGGACGGTAGATTCCAAGGTTTGAGGTTAAATTTTGTAGGTCGTTCGGAATTTGGCGGGAATTTGGACGGCAGATTCCAAGGCTTGAGGTTAAATTTTGAAGGCCATTTCCGGCGATGCCCGAGTTTGTTTACGAAACGACCGGAAACAACCTGCAAAACTTAACCTCAAAATCGATTTTTACGGCAAGATGGCGGCGCCCTAGGTGACAACAATGAACCAGCGGAACGTTCCTTGATGTGCCACTCTGAAGTTATAGCTCATTGGTTACCATAGCAACAGCTAAGGTTTACAGTTTTGAGCCACTTAGCATCACTCATAGACAAGCATGTGAACTTTTATTACCTTTCATCGAGACTTTATTTTTTTATATGACTAGTTGTGCCCTTTTTCGAATTGATTGATATTTTTCCGAACTTTCGTAATTGAGGCATTTTTCGGTAAATGGGCGTATGGCGAAAAAACGACTTTCGAGAAAAACGCGTTTGAAAGTTTAAAACGTTATAACTTAGAGACTACTGCAGATTTTTCAAAATTTGAAAGACTGACTTGTAGAACAAACATTCAAGAAGAACTCTACTTAATTTCAAGTTTTTAGAGTGAAAATTAGTTGAGCAGTGAAAGTTCAAAGTTGAAGCGTTATACGCCCTTTTACTGAAAAACGTTTTTTTTTCTCTCCCAGCCTATCCGACAAGTATTGTTTGGGTTAGACTTGGGTCACAAACTTGAAGAAAAGGAAATTATAAGATGGAGGGATGGTACTAAGGCCCTTTTGGGCTCATTTTTGGCCAAAAAGGAGGGTTTTATTGTTGTCATCGGAGACGGAGCCGAAAACGCAAAAAACCCACTCACTGACATATCCACACACACACTGACATATCCACTGAGCTCTTATCAATATCAGATACAGATGCAATGTGAGTACAGATATCGCGAGCGCGAGCCGCTGCGAGCACCGCTCGTAAGAGGCACTGTAGCCCATAAGTTTCTGAATTCAGCCGAGGTGCGTCCATTCGAACGATTGATTCGTGGATATTTTCCGTTCAACATTGAATAACTTTATATCACCTGTTAGGTCACATCGTCAGGATTTCAAAAACGAGTTCTCCAAAAAAATGGCGTAAATCGTCATACGCCCATTTACCGAAAAATGCCTCAATTTATTTTGAACCACTTACCGATGGAATCTGCGTACGAAATTTTCAGATCACGTGCCTCTACCCGAGCACAATTTAAATCGCCAAAAAACTCAAAATCGAAAAAAATGCACTTGTTTCCTTTTTCCGTTTTCATATTCATACATCCTCTCCATTACTATAGCTCATTGTGAACAATCCATGACCATTGCCCAGCTCCGAATGAAAATACTTGTTACGTCGACGCGAAGAGTCGGCAACGATTTTTTACCCGAATTTTCTTCAAAGCCGGCAACATCGCGCTTGCTCTAGCTCTTATCTGCGGTACCGTTTTAATCAAGACCTAATTTGTGCTGTACACATATAACATAAGAGCAGCATGCAGGTAGTGAGTGGTGGGTCGGTGGGAGGGGGGAGGGGGTAATGAAGAGTAAGGAGGAGCTTTATTGAAGAAAAACTTAGCGTTACGCATGATGTAAACCCAAACACCTGTTTTCTTAACTCTGATGGAAGAGATGGAAGGGGCGGATTGGGGGGGGGGGGGGGGGGGGTAAGCGTGAGGCTCGGAAGGAAGGCCACCTGCGAATCCTAGTTTCCGCGCCGCAGACTTTTATCCTCTGCTAGGCTTTTATTTTTGAGCGGTGATCTTTCTAGCGATGAGTTGAGTAAAGACCACCGCGCGCCCGCGCCGCACCGCTGCTGCGCGTAAATAGTGCATGCGCACGCTGGATGGTACTACGGCTTTCAAAAGAAACTACCTTGTTCGAAATTTTGACCATTTTAAATCATGGCAACTTTTAAACAATTTGGCGGCCTTCAAGTGTGTAAGAACTAAACAGAAGGACTGTTTAGAGTGCGTCATGAAAAATCGGAAATTCTATTAATTGAAAGCAACACAGAACAATTTAACAATAAGAATTTCAATCAGGGTACTTTCTTTTGAAAGTCATAGTACCCTGGATCTTGTCAGATATGAAAAGTTAAATTCTTGCTTTTAAGAAAAGTTTTCATGTCCATAGACTGTTTTAGTAGAGCGATAAATCGTATCGATTGCCGTCCGAAGACCTCTGATTCAATGTATTTTCCCCGTACAAGCGCATTTTTGAACGGAAATGTAGGCAATTAAATCGAACAAATTGATGCGACCTTTTTGCGATTATGCATTCTGCTGCTTCCTTGAAAATGCTTAATTATGCCAGGTTTCCCGACTAAAACTGCCGAAATGAACTAGATATTTCAGATTAAACGATGCACTTGGAGGTTGGAATCACCCAAGTGTTATAGTTGTTGTTGCACGGAAAAAAACAACTGGTAGAAATAACCATCTACATAGCTGATTTTGGAGTCGCAGCTATCAAGTATGGTAAATTTCCTTAAATGATGATAAAATGTACCAACAAGTTAACAATTCACCATATTGCACGTTGCATTTACCATCTACTTGATGGCTGACTCCAAAATCAGCGTAGATGGTAGATTGTACCAGTATTTTTTCCCCGTGCGTGGAATGAGCAAGGATCTGGCGAGAATTCGGGTGAGATTTCTGCATCCGATGATAAAATCAATACTCAATATTACTACAGCAAAAGTTTGCAGAGGACGCGTGGTAACCTTGCAATCAGATTCGTGTTTAGAATCAATTGGTATTTCCACTAATTTGATCAGCTTTTCTGACGTTTGGTGTCGTAAGTTTGGATTTTTATCGCGTGCACGTGACGATGTCCCGCAATGTCACTGACCCTATTTATTGTGCGGCGCACTATGGTCTATGAGCGTCATAAAGTGGCAAAAACTCAGAGACTAAATTTTTCATGAATTTATCATTTTTAAGCTTTCAAGACCAATTTTAATCGCAGAGAACACTTTAACACGTCATTCTAACCTATTAATATCGCTGGAAAGTTTTAGATTGATTTTGAAAGGTCGAATAAAACGATGATTTCTGATTATTTGTTATCACTGATTTTTGGCCACTTTTTTTCGATCTCAGACCATAGTGCGGCGCTCCATCGCGTCGTCGCGCGCCCGGTGACTCTTTCTCGCACTATGCGTGCCTACATTTCACGTGGACTAAATTCTCCAGTCATTATTCCCATTGATTGCTCCACGCATCGGTTCACATTCTAAAATTGGGTTTTCTTTCGGAAGTTTTAAGCCACGAGCAAGTGTGTTTTTGCAAATAAAGTATCCCATCAATCAGAGCGTCTCGCGATAAAAGTTGCGTTTTTGGACGCCTCTCAACTCCCTCTCTTAATACCCAAGTTTAATAGGATTGTTGCACACTGGGGAATTACTGCCACTTTTTCGCGGGAAATCTTAGATGAAATGAAATTAGTCGTTTTTTCTATACCCGCGTTTGAGTTGCTCGCAGGAAATCTTCGATGGAACAAAATTGGTTGTTATTTCTGTACCCGCGTTTGAGTTACCTCAAAAATTCCCAAAATAAGGGACCATAACGGAGCTATTATCGTTCAAGTGTCCACATTTTAAAGATTACTCATGAATAACCTTTTAAAGAACGACACTTTAACGATGGTTACCTTAGCAACGGCCAAGTTTTACAATTTTTGACCAATAGAATCACTCATAGACAATCTTAACGATCGCGAAGTAAATGATCGGCCGGCAGCAAGTTTTTGCAAATTTTACACACATAGAACAAGTAAATCTGAGAAAATTGCCAAGATATATTCAAAGCCAGGTTTTATTCTTTCTCTCATTTCGCAATGCCGAGACCGCCTTTGCGGTCTCGCGTTTAAATGCAACTTATGAGTTCGGGAGTAAATATCATTATTTTTCAGTGCGCTTATCGTCATTTTTACAGGGTTTTACCTCATGATCAAGCATTAATGGGCCTGTAGCAAAAGCTCGCAACAGCTCCATTGTGAAAAGAATGTCGTTCAAGCATGTTATCTTAGTTCTTTATTTTTAAAGAGAGAGCGGGTTTGAAATGGGTTTGAAAGCGGACCCCTCTTATGTCGAATTAGAATAGAAATATACCTGTCCCAAAAGAGCGATTTCAGCCCATGATATGTTCTGAAAGAGTTTTTGAGGATTACTGAAAAGATAACTTCTCAGTTCTAAAATTGACAAGTTATTTTTATTTTGGCCCAAGGAAAAAGAGAAGGGGAGGGTTAACTCTCGGATTAAATCTCGCGTAGCACCTCAAACTATCTCTCTGTCTCTCTCTTTCTCCCGATTGAGAGAGGACACTTCACTCGAGCACGCTTTTAAACCCGGGATCATTCTTTATAAATCGAAAACCGAGTTATAATACTTGCACGACATTTGTTTCACAATTCCTTCAAGGTCTATAAGACTACATTCACGAACGAAAGAATAACTTCTGACCTTAAATATATCCTGATAATTTTCTCAGATTCATTCTATTCGCGTAAAATTTTTAAAAACTTACTGAGCCAGTTTTGAAAGCGAACGCCTCCAATTAGTTCATTGCAATTCTTGAGGTAACTCAAACGCGGGTATAGAAAAAACAACCAACTTTATCCCATCGAAAATTTCCTGTTAAATTGTATTGCATCTAATTACAGGTGCAAAAGTTACCTTATCTGTGCATCCACTCTTGAGGTAACTCAAACGCAGGTATAGAAAAAACAACCAATTTTATCCCATCGAAAATTTCCTGTTAAATTGTATTGGATCTAATTACAGGTGCAAACTGCAAAAGTTACACTATCTGCGCATCCACTCCTGAGGTGACTCAATCCTGGGTATAGAAAAAACAACCAATTTTATCCCGTCGAAAGTTTCATTTTAAATTGTATTGAATCTAATTACAGGTGCAAAAGTTACACTATCTGCGCATCTAAGATTGATAATAAGCATAGCAACGGCAGTCTCATTTTACCACGTCGTAATTTGAGTAAATATTTATTAAATGAAAAATTATGTGCAGAGAGCTCACGCGCCACAAAAAAAAAACAAACAAACAAACAAACAAAAATGTACCACTTAACACCGAAAGGCATCTCTGATCCGTCATTTCTTAGACATCAGAATAAAAATGGAATGATTCAATGAGATAATGATGAGCTCCCGTGGCGACGGAAAGGAAAGGATGGAAACCAGTGTTGCCAAAGGTTGTTTCAAATTAAAAAAAGTAATACACCTCGAATAGACCTTGGATTGAAACAAGAATTGTCTCGGTGCTTCTTGATGGAGTTACAGTGTCATTAGATGCGAATCTCCTATTATTAGTGCCGAACGCCGCCATCACGTTCGCTTATTTTAAAGCATTATTTGAGTTTAGGAGTGGATTTCGTGCACTGGGAAAAATCTCTTGCTGTCGTGGCCGAAAGTCTTGTTAATACTTACTTAACCGAAATTCCTGTTATTTTAACAAGAAATTCGTGTTATTTTAACAGGAAGTTTGGTCTAGTAACTGGAATTTTTGTGGGAGGAACAGTAATTCCTGTTGAAACAACAGGAATTCTGGTTAAGTAATTTTTTAACAGGCGTCCGGTTGAATTAATAGGCAACTTTTTCTCAGTGTGAGTTTTTAGTGCTGCCATCGTTATTTTTCGAGGTTTTTACCCCTGGATCGACCCTAAAATCGCTGATAGCATAAATGTGCAACAGTCTCATTGGGAAATTCGTATGACTATACGCCGGACGGCAGGACCAGGGCTGCCGTTTTGCGTATAATTAATCGCATTTTTCAATTCACCGATGATTCCACCGGTTGAGAAAAGATTACACAGTTCAATTCAATGTATGACTGTAATGCACGAAAATGATCGCATCTGTAATCTTTTCTCAACCGGTGGAGTCGTCGATGACTTTACAAAAGTTGCGGATATTTTAATTAATTAACGGAGTTTCCACCGATTGAGAAAATATTACAGATGTCATAGTATTTTCGTGCATTTTAGTCATGCATTGAATTGAAGTGTGTAATTTTTTCTCAATCGGTGGAATCATCGGTGAATTGAAAAATGCGATTAATTATATTCAAAACGGCAACCCTGGACTGGCAGTGGTGGATAGTTGGATACCAAATCGGATGTAGACAAGACAAACTCCACACTGGGCTGTTGCGCGCTTAGCGTTGGCGGGGGCGGGCGTCGCGTGCCAGCTAATCGCGCTATCAACTTGATCAGCTCATCATCTCATCTCATCTCATCTCATCTCATCTCGAGGACGGAGCTTCTTCAGTAACTGTTCTCGTCCCGTGCCCCCTGTCTCGATCCTCTTAAACCGTAGATGCTGAGTCACGTAACTGATACACGAACAATTTAATGGTCTTTATTCTGAGACAATTTTTTATGAGCCCTATAGTTTTTGATACTTTATTTGTCCCCCCCTTTTTTTCTTCTTCTTCTTCTCTACTTAAGCGTTAATAGAAATTTATTTAATAATGACCGTCTCCAGTGAATTCTTGGTACAATGTTCGGTCCCGAATGAAGAATCAGATTTATTACACATTGGAGGGGGGGGGGGGTATTAGCTGATTTAATCATTCTAAGGTTGAAAGTGGTGTTAAAAGTTAAGTAAACGTAACGGGATGGTAAAATAATGAAACGGTATTGTTAAACTAACAGCAAGAAATATTAACTCAACAAAACACACTCAAACGTAACTGATACACGGACCAGTTAATGGTCTTCAACCTGAGACAATCTTTTATGAACTCTTTAGTTTTTGATACTCTATTTGTTTGTTCTTTTTTCTTCTTCTTCTCTACTTAAGCGTTACTACAAATTGATTCAATAATGATCATCTCCAGTGAGGTCTTGGTACATTTGGTCCCGAATAAGGAATCAGGTTTCTTACACATCGGGGGAGGGAAAGGATTAGCTGCTTTAATAATTCTAATGCTAAAAGTGGTGTTAAAAGTTAATTAAACGTAACGGGATGTTAAAGTAACGAAACGGTATTGTTAAAATAACAGCAAGAAATATTAATTCAACAAAACACACTCAAATGTGACTGATACACGAACAATTTAATGGTCTTTAATCTGAGACAATATTTTATGAGCTCTTTAGTTTTTGATACTTTGACATGCTGTTTGCAACGTCTGACTGAAATGAGTCATGAGTCTGAATTGATTTTCTTTCTGCAAAGAAAATTAGTCTCTGTTAAGAAAACCAACCATAATGAGTACTTTCCCGAAGGATTGATAAAAGTCGGAAATTCATCGCCAAGCTCTTCAGCGCAATACGCAATACATTTCATGACCTTTTCCCCACCTATTACTGACAAAGTATACTTTTTTGGAGTAATTCAAACAGAGACTATTTGGGGGAGGGGAGGAGGGTCCGGCACGTTAATTCTGTCCCAACAATGTCACCAATTCAACCACTAAAGAATGTTTTTAGGGATCAAAATTGCATAAATCGGCCCTCTGTTCAACAAAGAAAAATCTGTATAAATAGGGGGGGGGGGAGGCAGGGGGCTATGACCTTCCAAAGCTCTTTCGATAACGCCACTGTATCTTGATCACATAAATGTAATTTCGATAAATATAACTTCAATCTTATTTTCTGATCACAGTCGTGCCAGCTCGTGCAAATTAGGAACAGCGAAGTATCGCCGTCTTAACATTTGTAAATAAATAATTGATTCTTGTTGAGGCAATCTATTTTCACTTAAAAACGATTTTTTACGTTGGCTCAAATGGTAAAAAATTAACACAGGCATTAGCCCGTTATAAAAAGCACGTCTCTCCAATAAGAAACGGGCAGTGTGCCGTTTTGTCATCCGAAGATTAAGAGAAAAATAATTTAATTCATACACCCATTAAATTATAAAATTACACGGAAAAAAAAGATTAGTGAAAATAACCATACGGATACCTGATTTTGGCACCTGCTAGATGTTATGGTAAACTTGACCAGAAGTATGGTACATTTACCGATACTTTGAGTAAATTCGACATGCAATCAGGTAACATCACCTAGTACCTAGTCAAAACATAGTATATTTCTGGTTAACATTACCGTAACATCTAGCAGGTGCCAAAATCAGATATCCGTATGGTTATTTTTACCGTAGTTTTTTTTCCGTGTACTTTCATCCGAAAAGCTGTCACACTCCAGTGTCTTCAAGTGCGGACGCCCGGACGGGTGTGAAAAGTGGACTCTGGTCATACTTGCACAGTTACATACACATAATCACAATCAGTTCATTAAACGCAACGGTACAATTTGGTGGATTACCGGAGGCTCGTCATTTTTCGCCCCGCTACTAACCACGAGAATTTAAAATGAAAATGCTTACTTTTGTTCAGAACCATAAGCAAAGCTCTGAATCTAATCGATTAGAAATTGAAGATTTTGCTGCCAGCTCTTTCTATTATGTCACAAATGAAAACAATTCAATTCCACTCCGCCAACAGCCCGTCAGCGGAAGCAACACACCGTCCTTTGTCCCGTATCTACTAACCCAGTTACCGACGGCAATTATTCTGCAGCAGGCTTACCTTTTCCATGATAAATTATGATCCCACTCGCCTGGCTCGCACGAGTGACAATGAAACAGAAAAGAGCTCATGATATATTAGAAGCCCTAACGCGCATTTTCTATTGGTCAGCCCGTCAGCGATGTTATAAATGTGAAGTTAGGTTAAGAATGGATGTTTTGACGAGTTCATTTATAACCGTGACCCAGTCGAAAAAACGGGAGGAAAAAGAAGAAGTGAGCTGAGGAGTGGATTCTTCAACGGGATGGTTACTAAGCCCCGAATGTGCGTTGTGCGTCAACTCGGCGTATATAAACTTGGACCATCATATAATAGCATGTAATTCGATTGAAGGCGGTAATAGCTCGTTCGGAGGCCCCGGTCCGGTGATAATAGCGGCACGTCTCAGGCTCCCGACTTCGATGTTGCCAAGTCGCCGGGGTTTTTTTTGTTGATGTTGTATTATTGTGTTCTGCCAAGGACGGAAAACTTCATTTCTCGCTCTCTTTCTCCTCATCTCTCTCTCTCTCTCTTTCTCTCTCTTATCGAACATGTGTTACTTTCACCTCTAAATCTACTTATATTGCAAACTTTCCCATAAAAGACCGGAATATTGGCTCCTACACTGAGAAAAAACAATTGTGATTTGAACGCGAACGTTTGTTCCATTTAATCCGAAACGTCTTTGTTAATTTAACAAGAAAAGTTTTGGATCAAGAGGAACTTGTGTTCTTGTTCAAATTACAAATTATTTTTTGGTGTTTGTAGAACAGAGATACATAGAAACAAAGCACATGCTACAGAGGTGGTTTCAGAAGTGTAGGTGCACCCAGACCGATAATTTTTGGAATTTTTCAACATTATTTCTCTTGTTTCAAAATAAAAATGAATTTGAGCGTTGGTTTTTCATTGAGGAACACTTTAAAATTAAAAGTCCAAAGTCGAAGACAAGTTTTCTTTAGTTTTGAAGAAATGAAAATTAAAAAGTCGCCAAAGATTATGGTCTACGAACTCTATGCTATCTTTGTCATGAAAGGGAGGCAAGTAAGATGGGCTCAACAAAACGACATAAAACAGTCACCTACTGTTGAGTGGTGAGCATCCCTCCGCAATCAAAATGTATACCAGAAATGGTCTGAAGTCAACATTTCCATTAATTTTACTGAAGCATATCATTTTGAATTATATGCTCAAAAATCGTTATTCTATCTTAAAAAACAAAAAACAAAAAATCACCACTTTAAATCGTGAATAAAATCTACTGAACCTTTGTTCATTACTCGACCGTAGGCGACTTTTCGGTGTTGTTTAGATGAGCAACTAAAATTGACCTAAAAAATTGGACACCAGTCACAAGCTTTGCACTGCGTCTCCATTTGTTTCTGATGTAGAATCAGGTTGGAAAAAAGATGGCGGAAATAGAATTTTTTGAAATCTATACTCCTCGGGCCGTATCCAATGGAGGTTTGTGAAGGGTGAAGAATCGATCATATTACCCCCCCCCCCCCATTTGAACCAATGAATAAGTATCAATTATTTGAAAGCTCAATATCTGAATCGCCTGAAATTTTATTTTTTTA
Source organism: Trialeurodes vaporariorum (assembly GCA_011764245.1). NCBI lineage: Eukaryota > Metazoa > Arthropoda > Insecta > Hemiptera > Aleyrodidae > Trialeurodes > Trialeurodes vaporariorum. Next base: position 66,766,073 of record VMOF01000388.1, read on the forward strand.
CTCTCTCACTTTAACGAAGTTAGAAAAATTGAGAAAGTATTGCGATGGCACAGAGATTTTTAAGGTATCTTGTTTCGATACTTGGCCCACTGCGACGAAGTAAATCGTGATAATTATAAAATAATTGGCTTTCATCAAATACTATCTTAAAGAGCATCCATCCATGCTTTTCAAACCCAGCAGAACTTTTGAACCATTGATCCATATGCATTTAAATTTAGCAGAGATGTTGCGAAAGGTTAATGATTAACACTACCCCAGGATGACTTCTTCGGTTGTTTTGAAAGTTTTATATTTTGATTTGTAATGGATGAAAAATGGTTCTCATTAAAATCAATGGGAAAAAAGGGAAAAACTTAAATAATTCAAACATGGATAAGGGGGGATCTGGGGTCTCCCCCAGATTTAATTTGATGTGAGAAAAAGTTCGTAGGGTGATTCCTACTGTTTATTTTTCTAAAGATTTAAATGGAAGAGGCACTGATTATAGAAGCCACCCCTTAGAGATAATAAGAGCCTTATAAACATAGAGAAGCGTGCAAAAATCAAAGCGATAATAGCGCCGCAACGCTATGCGTAAAAACAAATTTCGGAGTAGATGTTGCCTCACACTTTCTGGAAGCTTTTCTTAAACTGAAGAACGAAGTTTAGATTAGTAAGCCTCTTTAACGACGTAACTGTCCGCGAAAGCACCAAACATCAGTGTTTTTTTTAACTAAATTTCAATGTATTTTCTTATTAAATACAATAACTTTGAGCTAATCAGCAGTATTTGGGACGCTGATTTCAAAAATGATATCATTTTCTACCTAACTCGTCCCGATTTTACGCATATTCAACTTTTCAAAAATGTTCGTGATAAAGTTTAAATTGCGGAAAATCTAGAACATTTCGATCAAAACTAAGGCCAAATTCGAGCTCGGCAGGTCGATTTACATTAAATACATTGCTGTCTACGCGATTACAGGTCCAATTATAAGAAAAAAATCCATGTTTGTGTCTAGGGACCCTTGTTTTGTATTCGTTGGGGGCGGACATCTATGTCGTTAAAGCGTAAAAATCAGTTTAGATATACTCCGCTTGGGAGTCAATCAACAGCTGTTGTGCGAAATACGACGGTGAATGAAATGCGTAGCGGAGAAACGATGGTATGAACCAAGGTTATAAATTAAAGAGGTATGCTCATCTGACTTCGCGCCACAAATTCAGTAGCGCGCAGTTCAAAACCACTACAGGCAAGATATGGCCGACAAAAGCAGAAAAACATTGGGTTGTTGTCTGCTTTCCTGCAGAGGGCAGCCCGATGTTTTCTGCAAAGAGCAGGTATACGTTTTCTGCTTTTGTCGTCCATCTTGCCTGTAGTGATTTTGAATTGCGCGCCACTGAATTTGTGGCGCGAAGTCAGATGAGCATACCTCTTTAATCTATAACCTTGGGTATGAACCGCCTACTGGACTGATCTGGTATTAATAGATATCTTGGTTAAATATTCCTGCACCGGGGCGCTGATTTTGCAAACGCAAAGGCGCTCTAGGAAACGTTACTTTTTTAAATATGATCAATTTGGAGTCGCAATTATTGTATTAATAAAAACTGGGATTGTGTGATGCAGATCTAATTTACATAGAATCGAATATAGTCGGTCGTGGTAGAAAAGGTTAACTGTACCAAAAGTTGGTGTGCACTGTATAGTATGCTCACCCATCTCCGTATCCAACATTTTAGTGCCCGACTTGAAATGTGGCAACACCGTATTTTGCGTGTACTGTACCCGCTTAACGGCCGCAAGTACCGAGCGGTGGCATAACCCCTTCCCCCCCTCCCCACCAATCAACACAGTTTATCCACTGCAACGGCCACCATCGCGGCCCTGGCCGTGGCCGCGACCTCACGGCTCGCTCGCGATGCGTCTACGCTGCTAATCAAAATGCTATTCATCGGGAATTAAACACTATTACTCGCTCTCGGAGACTCAGGAGGGCGGGCAAGGCAGGGGCAGGGGCAGGAGGGTGGAAGATTTTCCGCAGCTGACTCAAACTCGACAGACTGTTATCGAATCTTACGCGAATGGGTACGATATTGGTCAGTAAATTATGTAGTTTAGTCAATTTCCCCCGTGTAAAGCCCGTGCGTAGACCGCATAGTGTTATTGAATAATACGCCGTTACAAGGTTTTACCTACTCCCGAGTCGAGAAAAGAACAGGAACTAGTTGTCGGTAGACGTAGCCACGGTCTCAGTCATGACGTCATTGAGGTCTCTACACGGGGAAAAAATAACTTGTAGATAATTTATCATCTACATCATTGGCGGATACAGGGGGGCCGATCGCCCCCCCCCGTTCGGCCGAAAAAGGGGGTAAAGAGGGGGAGGAAAGGGGAAAAGAAGAGAGAAAAAAGGAAAAGGGGGGTCTCCGGGGGGCAACAATCGGGCTGAATCCGCCAATGATTTGCATATCTTATTTTGGAGTCAGGTATCAAGTATGGCACATTTCACTAAATGGTGGTAAAATGTACCAACAAGTTACCTTTATTTATCATAATGTATGTAAGTACGCTGCATTTACCATCTATTTGATAACTGACTCCAAAATCACCGCAGATGATGGATTCTACCAGTCTTTTTTCCCCCTGTTTATGGTCCCATCTAGAGTCCTTGAACAAGAGAAAGTTTCGCCTTATAAGGTATCGATTCTGATCGGTTACCAGAAAAAATCAAAGGTATCACTGGCGCAACCAGAATCTCTTCCATCTCTCTCATTTCCCGTTTGAATGTTTAATTAGGAAAAGGACAGAAAGAGGGGGTTTTATCCCCTTTGTCCATCTTTGTCTAACATACGTTTCTTAATGGAGAAAAGATAGAGATGAAGAAACTCTCGGTGCGCTGCGCTACTGAAAGGTATTAATCGCTCAAATTCAGTAGGTAGTTAACTATTCCTACTTCGCGGCGTTCGCGTTGCCTATCCCGGTAATTGAAGGCGCTTGATGAGACATTGTTTTTTAATTGTTGATATTTTCGAGTAGCTTTTACTGTCGGATAGAGATTGAACTACGAAAGCGAATGCCTCGGGCGTGGTTTTGAAAGGGTTAAGGGCATTTGTGCATGCTTTAATGAGGCTCTTGCAAAATTTTGCTGTGAGAAAATGAATAGTCCAGTCTGTTGTTTGTACTATTATTTGAGATCAATATGATTTATAAATTACTTCAAATTATGTTAGATTAGTGAATACAATGTATTAACATAGAATGAGATTCCGGAATTGTAGCAGTACATATTGACGCCAGGAAGAGCCACAGTAGCGCAGTGTTGCCTACTGCGACAGTAAAAACCAGCGAAAATCACACTTGAAAAGTCCAAAATTCAGCAATAAACTCACAAAACTGCTGTAAAGGCAAGGTCGTGATGGCGGCTCAACGCAGGTATCATGGTAGATTCCTGTCTAATTTGTCACTAACTTGCTCTACGGACACACAGAAGATATGTCTCAAATTAGGTAGAAATCTACCATGATATCTGCGTCGAACCGCCGTTAAGCCCAATTCTGAGAATGAATTTTGTGATTGTTTAGTGTACTCATCGTCATTTTTTTCAGGTTTTAATGCAAGAATCAACTCTTGTATCCCCTGTGGAAAAAGTTTGTTCGAGCCCCATTTGACTTGGTCAATCTAACGAGCCATTCAGTCAATCAGATTTAGTTTTATAGATCCAGTGACTGAAATAGGCTGGAGAGCAGTGTGATATTTCTTGTGTTTTTTGCTCTTTCTCCGAGGACCATTCCAGCTGCGAAGTATATATCCTCTATTTTCAATTGGATTCATGATGATTCTTGATGATTTGATTTGCTCGTGTAATCTCAGTTTCATACTGTTGTCTTTAGAGGGAAAAAAAGGAAAAAATGATCTCCTTCTTTTAACGAGCACGGTCAGTCTACCTACGTTTTAAAACCTTGTATCCACATGATTATAAACACAGTTATCTTCTTACTCAAATTATCGTGGAGCAGTCTTCCACTTAAATCCTGTCAAATAGCTGTAATCAACAAGGACGTTTCTCAAACCTCCGTCATTTTCAACTAACTTTTTTCATCGGCTTGATTTGTGCACTGGCGCACAGAGGTCGAAAAATACGCATTGGATTAAAAAAAGTAATTCGCTCCGTGCGTCAGCCCAACGTACTCTAGGAATGATATCATCCCGCATACAGAGGGCATCAAAAAGGTTTAAAAATCTAGTATAACCGTAATATTTGCGTTAGTTTCTCTTCAAAACCTATGAAATTTCATATTTCTATGCCGGATTTCTGTAATCTTTGAGATCCCCTGTGTATGCCGGGTTGTATCACGATCGGCGTTTTGACCGTTATTTACTTTTAAGAAGGGCGAGATAGCTTGTGCCATACTATCTGTATTTTTAAAATCTTTGATTCTGTATCGCGTAGCTCTCGTATAGAGACATTCCATCAGATTTAATCTGAAAACCACGTAGTGATGGGAGGGAATTTTGTTCATCTTGTATGCGAAGGCGGATCTAAGAATGCGTCTTTTTCTTTCTCCTTCTATCTCAGCGCATATGTTAAAAAGAGTCAGAGTCTAGAGTCATAAGATGCCCCCCCTCTTTCCTTCTTATCTCATAGCATATGCGTTCAAATGGTCGGAGAGAGAAAGAGAGAGAGAGAGGAGTGGGGGAGGGGTAGAGAGGATTGGGGAGGGGGGAGAGGAGGGGGAGAGAGGGAGAGAGAGGAAGGAAGGAAGGAATGCGCTTCTCTAGATCCGACTTCGCCTAATGTATGAAGGGAGAGATCAACTTACTAATCCTTAATGCCTCACTTCGATGAAAGATTTGGGTGCTATGAGGTGATGATTCCAGTGTTTCCATTTGGTGTGAATGTATCTACGAAAATGTATGTAAAAAAAAAATATGCCTGGTTTCACAGCAAAAACTGTCAAAATCAATAAGATATTGCAGATTAAACGATGCATTTAGAGGTTAGAATCACCCGAATTCCCGCCCATTCCACAACAACACCAATGACATTTAGGCGATTTCAACCTCCAAATGCATCGTTTCATCTGCAATTTCTGGTTGAATTCGGTATTTTTAGTCGTGAGACCAGCAAGCGTTTTCTCGGACACAAAAGTCATAATCGCAAAAAAGGTATCATTGTTTGTTTCATTTAATAGCCTCAATCCAATAGACAAATCCATTTGAAATTGGTTTCAAACAAAAGTGCGAGTGTTTCGGAGCGGCTATCTGTACTCAGAAATCTACACAACTGTTTCTTTTGGAAGGATTTGCACGGTAAGAATTTGACTCATGAAAGAAACAAGCAAAATTTGTTCACCTAGCTAGATAATCATATTGGGATTCTGTGTCCAGATAGCCACTAAATCTCTTCAAACTTCTCTTCAAATTTGAAACTTCAAGGAGGCAGCTTTGAGGGAAATCTCATATGGATGTTTTACACTCAGGCTCGGTTTGTTTGTCTCATTTTATTTCCCTTCTTTTTTTTAACCTTAAAAAGAAAGTTGAAACAAATTCACTTGAATGTGGTTTTAAACGAAAAATCAAGTGTTTTAGAGTGGCTATCTGGACACTAAAATCGTTCCAACGGTTTCTTTTGGAAGGATTTGCACGATAAAAAAAACGGACACATGGCAGAAACAAGCAAAATTTTCTCACCTGCGGTCCGATCATTTACTTTATCATTAAACCGATCGTTAAAACTGTCTACTAGTGATGCTATTGGTCGAAAATTGCAAAACTTGGCTGTTGATATGGTAATCATCGTTAAGAGTCTCGTTTTATAAAGGCTATTCATGAGTAACCTTTAAACAATGGACATTATAACGATGGTTACCATAGCAACGGCTAAGTTTTACAATTTTTGACCAATACCATCACTCGTAGACAGTTTTAACGATCGGTTTAACGATAAAATAAATGATCGGCCTGCTGGATAGTTATTCTGTGTCCAGATACCCGACTCTAAAACATTTGCACTTTCGTTCAAAACCAATGGGTCTGTTGCAAACTTTTGCTACAACGATAAAAAGTTATTATTCCAATGTAAAATTGCCTGAAAAGTCCATTGGGGGCATCAATAAGTCATGAAATACAATAATAAACTCACAAGAGGCGTTTATTGAAATCCAAGATGGCGGCAAAATATCGAGGAATCTGAATGTATGCACCGTGATCATCCAAGGATTGCCAACGTTTGCAACCTCATTGGAGGTAGAGGTTATGTGTTTGTTTACGTTGTGATTGGTTGTGATCGATGTTGTGAGGTTGGCTATCCTTGAATGTTCGTGGTGCATGCATACGGATTGCTCGATATTTTGCCGCCATCTTGGATTTCATTAAACGCTTCTTGTGAGTTTATTATCTCATTTCGTGGCTTTCTGATGCCACCATTGGACTTTTCAGGCGATTTTACATTAGATTATACACTCTCAATCGTTGTAGCAAAAGTTTGCAACAGACCCATTTCCACTGGATTAATTACAATATTTGAGTTAAGGTTAAAAAAAACTGAGGTAAACAAACCAGAATCAGATCATCCATGCTGTCTCACTTTAGGATGGGACTTTTAACGTGAATCAGCCTCTCTATATTGCTATACCTCATCGTTGGTTTTAGTCGCGAAGCCTCGTTGTCGACAGGTCGGCAGTATTGAGTATTGATGGCTCGCTATTGTGAACAGTGACGGACGCTGTAAATTGAAGAGAGCACCCTACTTCAGCGTTGTTGTTGTTGTTATTATTACTTTCTTGACACAATTGTTTATTGATTCATCTGAACCATCGTATCATCACATCGCATCGTATCGCATAGGGCCGATGAATGAAACGATGCGGACGGCTCTCGCAATGTGATAGGATACGATCACGATCGAGACCGTGCGAAAAATCGTGCTCCTCCTTGCCGATTCTTTATTTTTTTCTTCCTTGTGAGTTTTTCGCTCGCGCTGTTGCCGCACTTCGACGATTTCTTGTCGTTTAAAATCGGAGCTGCCGTTTTGCTTATAATTAATGGTATTTTTCAATAGGGCTCTTGCGAACTTTTGCTATACAAGGGAATGAAGAGTTGATTCTTGCATAAAAACCTGTAAAAATGACGATGAGTACAGTAATAAATCACGAAATTTACTGTCAGAATCGGACTTAGTGGCGGACAGACGCAGGTATCATGCATTGGAAAAAAAAGTTCTGGCTCTCCCGAATACATGCCTCGGGAAGCTGTAGGAGGCATATCCGAAGCAAAGTTCTATGACTCGCGGGCTTTCCGTCGGTAGTAGTGAACCACATGCTCTAGCGGTCCCGAACCTCTTGCTTCGGCATTGCGATATAGGCGGGCAACACGTGTAATGACCAGAGATTACTAAGCCTAAGAGATATGGCATAAAGATTCAAAAGTGTTATTCGACTCCTACGAAGTATGCAATGTGGCGTACGCTGGTGACCGTAAACATTGTTACTACTGTTGTTGTTTGAATGAGATTTGACAGCAACGCCACTAACTAAATTAATAAGATTAACAAAGTGTTTGGGAAGTTTAATGAGCTCTGAGTATATTTTGTACGTGAATCTGAAAATCTAAGTCACTTTAACCATCCCATCGGCCATTAAATGACAAACATTTAGATGCTGCAGAGAATCTAACCTCATTTCCAACAACATGAATAACAACAATGTTTACGGTCACCAGCGTACTGCACGTTGTATCAAGGCCATTCTGCAGGCGTTTTTTACGGAGCCCGGCCAACGGTTTTTTAACACGGCGGAGATAGGAAGTGCCATATCTCTTAGGCTTAGTAATCTCTGGTAATGACATACAATCAGTAGGACCTGCCGCCATCTTTTCTCTGTTAAGCATCAGAGTAGAACGGGATCACTCTTGAAATCAATTTACTCTGTTAATTTGTCATCGGCGCGCAATCTCTGAAAGAACGCTACGATACAATTTCGGAGCATATTCTCTGAGATGGCTCACTTAACTCAGCGCATCGTAAAGGGTGTGCGCCCCGCGGAGCGCTTCCCCTATATACACAGCAATCAGCCGTCATCTGGCACTAGCATTGAGCGGCGCGGCGCGGCGCAGTGATAACGCACTGGACTCCGGAATGATACATCCCCGGACTGATCCTGGGTAGCGGCACGTTCTTTTTTCACTCTTCTTTATATACATTCCCGGAGCACGTGCTCATGTTCTACCGAACTTTGCTCCGCGAAGCTATCTGAATCAGCACGTGCTTCGGCTCTACCGTAGCTTTAGGTGTACTACCGGAGCACAGTTCTTTCAGTGTGGGAGATTCTTATATAAATTGAGACATACCTCTGTGTTTCTGTAGAGAAAGTGAAATAATAGACAGACATCTCCGATGATACCTGCGTTTAAGCGCCATTACAAACTTGCCATTATAGCAGTTGTGTGAGTTTATTACTGAATTGTAGAATTTTTTAATGTGATTTTTGTGATTTTCGCTGGTTTTTACAACAAACCGGACTATTCATTTGCTCACAACAAAAGTTTGCAAGAGCCCCATTTCCATCATTTCATCGCAGAAAAACTAAGCAGGGATCCACGCAAAATCCCCTCTCCCCTTCTTTGATAACACGGAGAATAACTATAAGTGACGGTATGTTCGGCATCACTGTATGAGAACTTTTCCTCTTAGTGACCCTCTTCCGCTGCCGCGACTATGAGACGCATCAACATTCAACAGCCGGCCGGCCGCGTCGCCAGTGTTGCCAGATGAAGGGTAAAAAGCCGTATCGTCCCCATTTAAACCAATGTAAACCGTACGGCTTTTTCACCCCAATCTGGCAACTTTGCGCGTCGCGGATCCTCAATATTCTTGCTTTCGTTCCAGATTATAGGCCGTTGAATTAGCGTTCATGCTCGCGGAGTGTTCTAAAAGCGGAAGTTTGCCTATTCCATTTTGTAACCGCGTGTCAAAGATTAAAGTTCAAATGAGAGATTGTTTCCTCTTCGCAACTATTCCAGAAGACACGACAATTAGCTCAGAGCTCAGAAATAAGTCAAACGACCTAGAAATGTGGAGTCTGCTATAATGAGGCTCTTACACACTTTTGCTATAAGCGATTTAATAGTCGAGTCTGGTGTAAAAACTTCCAAAAATAACGATGGCAGCGCTATCAACTTCCGAAATCGTCTCCCAAACTCAATTACGCTTTTATTTGCGTGAGCGTAATGGCGGATTAGGGCAGTAATAATGCACGGAAAAAAAAGATTAGTGAAAATAACTATACGGATACCTGATTTTGGCACCTGCTAGATGTTATGGTAAACTTGACCAGAAGTATGGTAAATTTACCGATACTTTGAGTAAATTCGACATGCAATCAGGTAACATCACTTAGTACCTAGTCAAAACATAGTACACTTCTAGGTAGCATTACCATAACATCTAGCAGGTGCCAAAATCAGGTATGCGTATGGTTATTTTCACCGTAGTTTTTTTTCCTTGTGGGAGAATCCCATCTATAACAATACTGTTACTCTATCAAGAAGTGACCAATAAGAGACTACTTTCATTTGACACCGGTGTCACCTGGTGTCATTTTACGGGTGTGGATCACTACTCTTATGACTAATTACTCTGTGAATCATCCTTGTCAGCATAGAGAAAGTGGCGAAATTAAGATAGGAATCTCCCATTATTACTGCCCTATGCCACCATTAGACTCGCGCAAATATAAGCGTTCATTGAGTCCAGGAGTGGATTTTGGAAACTTTCAGTGCTACCATCGTTATATGTTGACGTATTTACACCAGAATCGACTGTTAAATCGCTTATAGCAAAAGCGTGCAACAGCTCCATTCTAATTTTATATCGAGCTCGTTTTAGTTGTGGATGCAGACTCGTGTTCTCTGGCAATGCTGTATTTCGTCCATTTAAACCGGTGTAAACTATCGATTCAACAGATTGTGCTGCGAACCTCTAACAGCTCGACCTTTTTCACGGGCATAAATGAATGCAAGATGATGTTGCCAGATTGCATGTGGCGTGGCGCGCCGCGCCTTGCCAAAAAGAAAAGGTCTTTGGGCTTTATCGGGCACAATTTTTCCAGAAAATGCGAGTGCCTGACCCTATTTTCCATAGAAACTGTTTCTTTAGAATTCGAGACTCAATTCTGCGAGCTTTGTGCAGAAGTGGCGAAGCGTGAAGTTTGGCAACAATGTATTTTCTCCATTTAAATTCACAAAAAAAGTAGAACATAGTTCAGTTCAGTGTATGACTGTAATGCATGAAAATACTCGCATCTGTAATCTTTACTCAACCGGTTGAGTCGTCGACTGTTTTGGACAATTTTCAGGCAAAAATGACGATTTTACTAGTTTAGAATGTCCTGAGCATTTTTCAGAAGAAAAAAAAAAATGAAAAAAGTTAAGGACTTCAGGTCATGAGGGAAAGTCGTTTATTCCTACTAGGAAAATGGTCAATTTTTCCTATTATTGGCCCAAAACCATGAAAAGCGCGAAAAGTCCACTTTCTCAGTCCAGGCATTTCGACCTTACTAATGTGTTTAAATGGGGGAAAAGGAACGTTGCCAAATCGCACGGCTCACCACTGATGTGCAGCTTGTAAGCGAAAGTGAACGGCGAGCTATCCATTTATCTAGAGGGGCGGTTTAATGGGTAACTTGCGTAACCTGCACGATGGAGGATTTTTAGGTTAGGTTTAAGCGAGTAAGTTTTCCATTTTTTCCTGTGTATTATCTGACTCATTGGACTCATCTGACTCAACTAAGGGAACTAATTTGTGTTTTTGTGGGGACAGTTTCAGATATCCAGTGCACATTCAGCAGCGATACCGCCAGGAACGGCAAAGCGTTAGTCGGAATCAAGGACTCAATATCAGCGCGGCTGAGGAAGCCGGAAGGATTCAAAGGGTCGCCACTCTTTGCAGACGATAGGACTGTTGACCCACTTCTCGACCCTTTTTGTCAGATCAGGCCGGATCATACAGACCCCGCACAACTCACATACAATCTTCACATTTCGGATTTTGCAAGATGCGGGGTCCTTAGGAGAAACGTGAGTCATTTTTTTCATAGTTTCAAATTATTTTTACTATTATTTTTTTTTTTTTTTTCATTTATCCAGGAAGAAATAAGCCGAATACATTATTTTCGAAATAATAAAGAATGGGAATAAAGCAATTTGAAATGGGTTTGTCGCAAATTTCTGCTACAGCTTAATGGAGGGTTGCTGTCTGTGAAATCGCGTAAAAACACATTGAACGCATCAAAACAAAATGAGAAAACTAAAATGTTATATAATATCGAAACTACAAATGACTACAACCAAATTTAAACTGGAATATTAAGACAAAAAGATAAAATGAGACAAACTAACGAGAGGGAGGAAGAGAGAGAGGGAGTGGGAGTGGGAGAGAGAGTGGGAGAGAGAGAAAAAGAGAGAGAGATGAGGACAGAGACGAAGTAAGAAGGTGGGTGCGGAGGAAAGAGGAAGTACTTTTTTATGTATTTCAAATGAACAGTTAATAGAGGAAGAAAAGTAAGGAATTGAAGAGAGGGAAAGGTGGTGTAATTGAGCGCATCCATGAATATGTAAATACAGATATAGGGGGTTACTCGGGAACACGCGGTGCGGCGGATGAGACGCGACGCTGGACACGTGTTTCCACCCCCCCCCCTCCTCCTCCTTCGACTCCCCACCCCTATTGAGCACGCGCGTGCCGTCGCGGACATTTGCATTTCGAGCGAGCGATGCACTATGCAGATGCATTGGAGCAGCAGTCGGTGAACCATTTACGGGTTAGAATCATGATCCCAGTGACCCAATTCAATAAGTATCCTGCAAATTCCTTCTCATCTGGTTCAAATCTTGCCAACTGCATGTTGAGATCTACCTATACTGTATCGCATTACAAAATATAGCCGAATGCTAGCTGCTATGAATTACACTAGTCACACTTGAAATTCTCTTGCCTCCGGAAATATGTACTATTACTTTCAAAAGAAAGTACCCTGGTCGAAATTCTTACTTTTCAATTTCCCGGTTATTTCCAATAGAAGTTCGATTTCTGCAAATTCCTTCTCATCTGGTTCAAATCTTGCCAACTGCATGTTGAGATCTACCCATACTGTATCAGTGTATCGCATTAAAAATATAGCCGAATGCTAGCTGCTAGCTGCTATGAATTACACTAGTTACACTTAAAATTCTCTTGCCTCTGAAAATATGTACTATTACTTTCAAAAGAAAGTACCCTGGTCGAAATTCTCACTTTTCAATTTCCCGGTTATTTCCAATAGGAGTTCGAATTTTCATAACGTGCTCTAAAAGGGGCATTCTGATTAATCTTTTAACACTTGAAAGCCGCGAAATTGTTGTTATTTGTTGAGGATATTATACGCTTAAATCGCTTAATTATAGCAAAAGTGTGCAACATCCCCATCTATTGCTGCCATCCCTAAGCAAGTTGGAAGCATCAATTTTAGAACGCCTGGTAACTTTTATCCTACTCTGTGCCCTCACCCCTCTCTCACAGAGGTTAAAATAATTGAGAACGTGCAAAACACCATACCACAACACAACATGAAAGAGAGAGGCGGCGGGCACAAAGCAAAACAAAAGATAAAAGAAATACTAAAAGGAAAATAAAAGATGACGAGGACGAAACAAACACAAACAACCGAGATAAAATTTACCAAACTATAATCACTAAGAAAACCCAACACAAAGAAATAAATAACGTACGTTAAAAATCGGTGAAGGATTAATCACAGAATATCACAATAAAATAAATATTGAATCACGGTACGAAAATATCAAAAAATATAAACGGTATTACACGTAAAACAAATCGGGAGCACTCCGCGAGACTACAAATTAAAATAATACGTACCAAAATTACATTACAAGGAAATCACAAACGAACTTAAAATCCCCCCATTAAAATGAAATTAACCCCAGATGAAATATTGCACGACAGGAACACATAAACACTAATTAACAGGAAAACACTGGGCGCGATTGCAAAGACGAGAAATGATAATTCCGGGAATAAAAACAGGAAAAAAAAAAAAGAAAGTGCAATCGGTCAATGTACAAACAATCAAAAATATGAGAATAAAAGAGTAAAAATAGTAAAATCAAAAGAGGTTAAATATAATAATAGTAAAAACACAGCCTTCGACGATAAAGTAAAACAGCATCCAAAACGTAGATAAACAGGTCCATTTCGTGAGAGGAAAAATAAAACGGTACAGGTACATCTCCAATCCAAGGGAGTCTAAAAGTAAAAGCAAATCTCCAAGAAAGCTCCAGAGAGACATCAAAATTACAAGTCGGGACCTTCAATCACACTCAGAGATGAGCCAGAAAAAAGTACCAGAAACGAGAACCCTACAGAAAACACATAAAATCAAAAATGGACTTAGAAACGGAATAATTAACGTCAAGTTCACTCGTAGACAGCGAGGAACCAAAGTTGAACGCAATACAAAGGACAAACAAAAAAAAACGAAAATCTCCCCCTGTACCACAAAATCAACCGCTGATCTCACTCAGATAATATAGCACACGAGAAAACAAGAAAAGATGAAAACAATGAACTCACCCTTAAAGGGGCAGGAAATATCCAAGATAGAAAATAAAACAGCATCAACGATAAAACTTCCAAAATTCGACAAATAAAAAATGAAACAGACATGACTAGAAAAGGAACTTTGGAAAATTTTTGACTGAGCGTCAAGGCTTGTGCTCTGCACCTAACGGCAGTCCGAAACAGAGTGACCATAGGCAAAGAAATCAAGAACACCAGCCCCTACGGAAATAAGGGGGTGGCAAGAGAGCACCCGAGGAAGATGGGTGGTCGCCCGTCGGGCCCACCGGAAGGTACGAGTCACAGAAAAGGGAAAAGAAACAAACGAAAAACACGGAAACCAACATGGGTGCATCACCTTTCGGTCAAACAGATCAAAGGGTCAGGAAGAGTGAAGGAAGAAAGAAAGAGAGAGAGAAAAGAGTGTCGGTTCGAGAGAAACGGCACAACTCATTAAATTAAAACTTTTGCAGCTTTTTTTTTTCTAAAAATGTGTCACTCCTTAATTTCTTTTTTTTTTCGGTTGTATCATGATTCCAGGGTTTCGTTCACGTCCGGGTGTGGTTTCCTCAATTTCCTGGAGTGGTTATGATGTCCGATCAAGAGCTAATAATTATGTGCAAACCACCGGAGCCAACTGTCATTCAAAACAAAGCGGCAGGATTCGCTGGCAGTTTGTAAGTAGATATTAGTACCCTTTGTAATAAAATTAATGATAACTCAAGTCTAACCTAATTCCACTTTGACCAAAAACGTGACCTGTCGATGAAGGTTGTTCGATCGTTTTCATAATATTAGAACGACAATTTTAACTTTATTCTAGGTCAAAGTTATAGATTGCTCATCTGACTTCGCGCCACGAATTACGTGGCGCGCAGTTCAAAATCACTGCAGGCAAGATGGCCGACAAAAGCAGAAAACGTATACTCTTTGAAGAAAACATTGGGCTGCACCCTGCAGGAAAGCAGAAAACAACCGAATGTTTTCTGCAAAGAGTGTACGTTTTCTGATTTTGTCGGCCATCTTGCCTGCAGTGCTTTTGAACTGCGCGCCACTGAATTAGTGGCGCGAAGCCAGATGAGCATACCTCTTTAATCTGTAACTTTGATTCTAGGTATATTTCAGACAGATTCAATCAAACTGGTAATATTACTTGTCTCAGTTGTTTCTACCTCTGAAAGGCCTTTTAATAGTTCTAGCTCCTTACTTATCTGCAGGTATCTAAATTAATGCTTTTTCAACGTTGCCATTATGTGCGATTTTTTTAATTCTGATAATCTTATGGGAAATGCTCAATCTGACTACTCGGCCCCAGTTTTCAGGTTTTTTTTTCTCACGATTTTCCCCTTCAGATGATTTCCAACAAGAAAATTGTAGTATCAACAAAAAAAAAATGTGTTGCAACCTGATGCAATAATGGATTACTGGCTTTTGAGTTCATTTACCAGAACTAGAATTTTAGGTCCAAAACCACGATAATAAATTAGACAGCCCTATTTTTCCGATTAGGCTTCTATGTAAATAGGGCCTTGTCCAAAAATGCACTAATTTCGACGTATTTTCCTGAGTACGTACATTTTAAGCTACTTAAAGTACATAATACATTTTACTGTACGTTTTTTTAAACGAATGGAAGGCACTGAAAAAAAGATTACCAGAAGCATCTGTGAACCAATGTAAAGGATAGTAAACTTGCCAGAATTCTAGTGTTTTTACTATAGTTCTTGAAAATGTTGTGGAAATTCTAGTTCTATAACCATATTCTGGTATTAACCCTCTAAGGACCAGGTTAGTTAAAAAGACGCCAATCTTCCGTTTAAATAGGGAAGGTAGTTAACTGTTCGTACTCGGGGGAGTTGAAATTGCATATACGACGCATTGAAGGCGCAGTATCTCGTAAGTTTTTTTTATCACTAATCGCATTTATCTGGAATGAAGACTGATCCATTATGAAATAGACTAGAGGAAAAAAACGAGTAGACTCGGGCTTGGTCCATAAAGGGTTAACACCAGAATTTTCTGGTCGAAGTACCAGAGTTTCTGTGGTTCACATGTCGTTGTGCTTCCAGCAATATTTAGAATTCAGGAATTATTTTTTTCCAGTGAAGGGTATTTAAACCATAGTGTCCTAGTGACCCGATTTGTAGTTTATTTTTGAAGGCACGTTCATAGAATTGCTGTATGTATGCGTTTTAAAGGTGTAAAATTCACATTTTCCGACATATTTTAGGTTAAGCGAGTAAGAGATTCTATTAGACTTGCGAGATGATGATTCTACAGTTCAGTGACCCTGATTCTGACTCTGAATTAGTATATTTTTGATGACGTGCTGTAAGCTTGAGGATCTTGCGCTTCGCCTCTACTCTGTGAGGATATTTCGAATTTGGTTGCGAATCTCTTGACACTCCATCCAGACCGGAACTGGAATGCACTCTGAGTTAGAGCTGCTGTATAATTGTTTCGTCGTTCGAGTGGCTCGGATAGGTCCGTTGTATTATTCCCGGTACTTCCTTTTGCCCGAAGCCCGGAGATATTTTTTCTCTCCGTTTTCATTATTACCATTTCACCACCGCACTGTGGGCCGAAGGACAACATTTATCGGACACTATTTCATGAAAGGAAAAAAATCAGTAGCATGCACTGCACAGTGCACAGAAACAATCATGAATGTTAAAATTGCAAGTAATGGGGCTCTTGCAAACTTTTGCAATAAGCAAATAAATAGTCTAATCGGATGAAAAGACCAGCGGAAATCACGAAAATCACACTAAGAAAGTCTAAAAGAGGTTGATCCAGCTCCCATAAGGAATGGGCTTTCGGCAAAAAAATTTCATATTTTCAGAGTCGATAGAACTCGTCAAGACGCGTTCAACGATGGCCAGTTTTTTTTAATTTTGGTCAACTGGTAAGGGGGGGAGGGGGGTCCAAAGTTAAAACCTTCAAAGTCTCATAACTTTTGCCCAAATCAATATTTTGACTTGTACTTTGCGCCAAAAGATTCGTTTTAAAAAGAGCTTTCGATTGATGTGTATGAAAATTAAATTATACAAATTTTAAACCAATTTTTTTCAATTTTTACAATTTTTCCAACTTGAAATTTTTGGTTTTTTGAGCCTGAAAAATGCGCGCAACGGGTTGAGGAGAATAAAAAACTATGGGAATAAAAGTCAAAGCTATGCTCTTTTGAATGGCACAAACCGCGATCCCGGGGGAAAAGCTCCGTTCAAAAGTTATAAGCGCCTAAAGTTGCGCACCTCCGAAATCACGGTGCGTTCAGTGCATGTTTTCAATGGCGCGTACCGATCTCGGGTGAGCGAGGGTGACGCGCGCCCTTGAAAACATGCACTGAACGCACCGTGATTTCGGAGGTGCGCAACTTTAGGCGCTTATAACTTTTGAACGGAGCATTTCCCCCGGGTCGCGGTTTGTGCCATTCAAAAGAGCATAGCTTTGACTTTTATTTCCCCTAGTTTTTTATTCTCCTCAACCCGTTGCGCGTATTTTTCAGGCTCAAAAAACCAAAAGTTTCAAGTTGGAAAAAATTTTAAAAATTGAAAAAAAATGGTTTAAAATTTGTATAATTTAATTTTCATACACATCAATCGAAAGCTCTTTTTAAAACGAATCTTTTGGCGCAAAGTACAAGTCAAAATATTGATTTGGGCAAAAGTTATGAGACTTTGAAGGTTTTGACTTTGGACCCCCCTCCCCCCCTTACCAGTTGACCAAAATTAAAAAACTGGCCAGTGGCCACCGTTGAACGCGTCTTGACGAGTTCTATCGACTATGAAAATATGAAATTTTTTTGCCGATAGCCCATTCCTTATGGGAGCTGGATCAACCTCTTTAGTAATAAACTCACATAATTGCTATAAAGGCAAAATCGTAGTGGCGGTTCGACGCAGGTATCATGGAAGATTTCTGTCTATTATGTCACTTTCTCTACGGAAACACAGAGATTTGTCTCAATTTAGATAGGAATCTCCCGATACCTGCGTCTCTCCGCCATTAAGCCCGATTCTGAAAGTGAATTTCGTGATTTTTTAGTGTACTCGTCGTCATTCTTACTGGTTTTTATGCACCACTCTTCAATCCCCTGTAGCAAAAGTTTGCAAGAGCCCCATTGCTAAAAACCGGGAATACCCTTTACATTGCAAACATTTCAATTTTGAAAATTGCTGATAAAGGAAAACATATATTACTAAGTTAGCAATATTTTTTTGGTAGAATAACATTTCAAAAACTGAAATATTTGCAATTTAAAGTGTATTTTCTCGGTTTTTAGCAATTATTTGCAATTTTAACGTTATGATTTTTCTGTACACATTTTTTTGTTCATTCTCTCTGTGTACTGCACTGAAAAAAATCATGAATGTTAAATTGCAAATAATTGCTAAAAACCGGGAATACATTTTACATTGCAAAAATTGCATTTTTTGATAAGGTCTTTTACAAAAAAAATTATTGATGATAATATTACCGATTTAGCAATATTTCTGATAAACTAGAGATGTTTGTCGCTACATTTGATCGATTTTTTACATTTTATCAATACTTCTTGCTAAATTGGCAATTTTTTTATTGAATATAGTGTATTTTAGGGTTTTGTAGGATGTATTTACAATTTTAACTAAGTATTTTTTTCCGCGTAATAAGTAAGGAGGCTAAAAATTCTGTGAACCCTTTACGACATGACGTCCCCCCTTAATTTTGACTCAAAACAAAATGGAAAAATAGGAAGAAAGAAAATAAATCCTGCGTTGTCTCTTGCGTTTTAGAGGCCTGCAAACGCAAAGTACCGATTCACCACTTTGGTCCGAGATCGTAAGAAAGTAGCCAAAAATCAGAAAGTAAACATCTCATCAATTTGTCATTTATAACTTTTCAAGACCCATTTTATAATCGCAGTTAAGCTTGAAAGGTCGACAACGATGATTTTTGATACCTCTTTTCACTGATGTTTTCACTTTTTGATCTCAGATCATAGTGCATAGGGTACAAAACCAAGGTCCTTCGTTTAAATGTATTCTCTAACGTTATGACGCCCAATAAACAGGACCGCGTTCAAAATATTGCAAATTAATACAAGATTAAATTGTATGCATCTAAATGAAACATTAAAATGTGTGTACGTTTTGTGATACCTGGTCAGGGTATGCAATACGCAATGCACGGTATAACGCACTCAACACATGTATTACGTGCGTTGCTTATTGCATACTATAGCTAGGTAGGTATCTTTGTCCCCGCTAGTACATAAACGCGGAGGTTCCGTCTATGTAGTTGTATGTCGGTGATAGTAGTGTTTGGTAGCAAGGGTTATTTGGAATGTAAGTTTTTAAAGTTTTTAATGTGCGCATCGTTAGTTATACCGAATTTTAAGTTAGAATCAACGTGTCATACTGCTCAAGCAAAAGTACCACCAGTCAATTAAAGGATAGGACTCGATAAACGGTCACGCTCATTCTGAGAGTTTCATTCTTTAACCCTTTCAGACCTGAAAATCCTTATTTTCATGAACGGATTTTTTAACAAAATTGTTAATCTCAGCGCTGTTTTCTCGTCTAAATTGATGCGCATATTGTAGTTTTGTGTTTTCCATAAGACTACTTGTTATTCAAATGTCCATTGGAATAGACTCCAGGTCTGAAAGGGTTAATGTGGCTCTTGCAAACTTCTGCTGTAAGCAAATAAATGGTTCAATCCGATGTAATGACCAGCGAAAATCTCGAAAATCACACAGAAAAAGTCAAAATTTCAGTAATAAACTCACAAAGCTGCTTTGACGGCAAGGTCGTAATGGCGCGTCTACGCGGGTATCATGGGAGATTCCTGTTTAATCTGTCACTTTCTCTGCGGAAACACGGAGATATGTCTCATTTTATAGATATGAATCTCCCATGATACCTGCGTCTTTCCGCCATTAAGCCCGATTCTCAGAGTGAATTTCGTGATTTGTCAGTGTACTCATCGTCATTTTTACAGGTTTTTATGCAAGAATTAACTCTTCAATCTCCTATAGCAAAAGTTTGCAAGAGCAAGAGCTCCATTGACTGCTGGTACGCTACAGACCCATTTCACTGTAAAAATGAGTTGGCCTCTATTGTTTTTGCAAAAAAAAAAAAAAAAGTACATGCTTCTGACACCAAAAATAAAAAAAACTATCATCCAAAAAAATGCATGGATCCATCCACTGGATGGCGTGCGATCGCAAGCGCAAACCTAGGCGCGAAAAGCCGCGAACGAAGCGAGAACTAGGTCATCGTTGTGAAAATAGAGTCAACATAGTTAGTCATGAGAACAGTTGAGGAGCAATTGTAACCACCATCTCCGGAAGAAAGGCCCATGGAACGTGGAATGCGCTCCTCCGAACAGATCTTAATTCAGTCATAACGCAGCTTTCTAAGGAAGAGCGCATCTGGTGTGTTTTTGGGCCTAATTTTTTTTTTTTTCCCCCCGCGGAGACAGCTTCAATTCCCCATTTTGGCCCCCGGCTTTGCAAAATGCCGGCTTTCCCCTTTGAATAGGAAACTGAGTGGGGATCTACGCGATTGCCGATCTGAACTAATTAGTGGAGCGATTCAATTTTAGTCTAAATTTAGTGGAGCGATATATCGTATCGATTGCCGAGTCAATAGACTGATTTAGTGGGGCAATATATCGTATCGATTGCCGAGTCAATAGACCGATGTAGTGGAGCAGTATATCGTATCGATTGCCGAGTCAATAGACCGATTTAGTGGAGCAATATATCGTATCGATTGCCGAGTCAATAGACTGATTTAGTGGGGCAATATATCGTATCGATTGCCGAGTCAATGAACTAATTTAGTGGAGCGATATATCGTATCGATTGCCGAGTCAATGAACTAATTTAGTGGAGCGATATATCGTATCGATTGCCGAGTCAATAGACTATTTAGTGGAGCAATATATCGTATCGATTGCCGAGTCAATAGACTGATTTAGTGGAGCGATATATCGTATCGATTGCCGAGTCAATAAACTGATTTAGTGGAGCAATATATCGTATCGATTGCCGAGTCAATGAACTGATTTAGTGGAGCGATATATCGTATCGATTGCCGAGTCAATGAACTGATTTAGTGGAGCGATATATCGTATCGATTGCCGAGTCAATAGACTGATTTAGTGGGGCAATATATCGTATCGATTGCCGAGTCAATGAACTAATTTAGTGGAGCGATATATCGTATCGATTGCCGAGTCAATAGACCTGATTTAGTGGAGCAATATATCGTATCGATTGCCGAGTCAATAGACTGATTTAGTGGGGCAATATATCGTATCGATTGCCGTCCGAGGCCCTCTGGTTCCAAACAAACTCTGATTCAATGTATTTTTCCCATAAGCGCATTTTTGAACGGAAATTTAGGCTATTAAATTGAACAATTTATGCGACCTTTTTGCTATTATGAATTCTGCGTCCTCCTATAAATTATGCCTGGTGCCACGGCTAAAACTGCCGAAATCAATAAAATAAATTACATATTAAACAATGCGTTTGGAGGTTGGAATCACCGAAATGTTATTGTTGTTGTTGTGGAATTGGCGGGATTTCGGGCGATTCGATTCTCCAAATGCAATGTTTAATCTGAAATATCTTATTGATTTCGGCTCATTTTTAGTCAAGGAGCCAGGCATAATTAAGCATTTTCTAGGACGTAGATTTCATAATTGCATAAAGAGGTCGCATTAATTTCTTGGTTTAATAGTCAACATTTCCGTTCAAAAATCCGCTAATGGAGAAATTACATTGAACCAGAGTTTGTTTGGAAACAGAGGCCCTCGGACGGCAATTGATACGATACATCGTTCTACTGAAACTCTATAAGAGGGGTCTAACATTAATATATCATAAAAAGTAAAAATTTAAATGTTTTTATGGTAAAAAAAAAAAAAAAAAAAAAAAAAAACAAGCTGTCAGGGGTGGGTTTTTCAGGCAATTTTACAATGAAACCAATGAAATCACTTTCAAACTTCTATATTGCGTATTAACAAAGATGTAAGTACGCATTTAGAGTCGTGACGTTTTGACGACCAGAGAGAGGGAGAGAGAGAGAGAGAGAGAGAGAGAGAGAGAGAGAGAGAGAGAGAGAGAGAGAGAGAGAGAGAGTCTCTCATTGATTTGTTCCACTGTGTGCTGATGCACCGCTCTATCTTTTTAACCGAACCAAAATCATTGACCTTACCCGAATGTCAATGTCGAGTCGCTGGGTTTGAATTGTTCAGCGAAGTTAGTTCATTCCGCGGAGTTGACTCGCGGAAACTGCGGTGGTTTACCGAGTGTATCGATGTGAATCTACCTGCGTCGCTGTATCGTAACTAGAGTACAGTTGCTTAGCCGTGTAATTGGACATTCTAGAGTGGATTCTCATTGACCCCCAGAGCTATTTAAAAGAAAATAATAATAAATGAGTAAATGAATAATTGATACATAAATAAATATATAAATTAACTAAATTTAAACTGTTTAGCCTCACTGAGAGAAATCACTTCTTTAAAAACAAGGAAACACGTTTTCATATAACATTCTTCCTTGCGCGAAGTAAAGTTCTGACTGCATGAAGGAGAATCACGGTCACAACAAGGAATCTTTTACTTGTATAGGAGCAGACATTTTCCTTGGGTTAAAGGAATTAGTTAATATGTCACTGTGCAGTTTCTTTCAAACAAAATACACATTGGATTAAAAAAAGAATTCTCTCAGTGCAAATGGGGCTGTTGCACACTTTTACCCAATACCCATATACCTCTCTCCTATAAGGGAGAGCGAGGGGCCTCAGATTCCCCTATTCGATTTATATTATACCCACCCTCCTCCTCGAATAATATCCCCCAAACGGCCTTTGTCACTTATCTTTAACTGTAGTAAACTTGAATCCTGCATTACAAACAGCAAATACTTCGTGATGATTGCGCTGTTTTTGCATACCTTGAGATTTGAGGCGATCGATTGAATTGCGATTTGAATTTTGACTTCTCGATGAATTGAAGCCTCTTTCGTTACTTTTGAATTAGAGTCCCTTGATGGAAATATTGTATATAGGGAGTACCGACACGACGCTTAATGCATTTTGACAGAAGTCGATTTAGTCGACTACCTGAACGAATTCGAAGGTTAAGATCAACAGTGGACCAGTGGTGGACTGGCGGATTTGCCGGCATTCCGGTCCGTTCCCGTACGTTCCTCTGCGAATCGACTCCTTTCGTGTGGAGCCTTCGATGTCGTCGACTCCTGCTCGACTCCGTGAGAGCCTAAAACCAACGACCAATCACAACTCGTTGAGCTCGTGTCGGTACTCCCTATACAATATTTCCATCAAGGGACTCTATTTTGAATATGGAGGCAGTACCTAATTTGCGTTTGAATCGCGGTTCATAGTACGATTATCCGTTCGAAACTGCGCTCGTTTTGCATACCTTCGGAATTTGAAGGCGATTTTTGGGCTGAAAACTGATGAGTATGGAGCATCGGCGCGGCCGAGGCACACTGTAACCAGACGATAATATCAGAGATATTCACTCCGACTCCGGTCACATAAAA
This sequence comes from Trialeurodes vaporariorum, assembly GCA_011764245.1. Classification (NCBI taxonomy): domain Eukaryota; kingdom Metazoa; phylum Arthropoda; class Insecta; order Hemiptera; family Aleyrodidae; genus Trialeurodes; species Trialeurodes vaporariorum. The sequence continues at coordinate 66,789,236 of VMOF01000388.1, forward strand.
TCCATTATTTTCCCCGGTATATACCGTTTTCGGAGCGAAAAATTGTGCAAAAAGGAGGAAAGAGATAGTTCAAATATTTGCACTTCCACGGAGTTAATAACTAATGATTCTCAATCAAAGAGGCGTACTCACCCTCCTCGATTGTATTAGGTCCATTTCTACAAAACCGCCACTTTTGACATTTGACTTTAAAACTATACCATAATTTTGTGCTAATTTTGTGCAATTTTGTGCCGCGCAAACCCCGAATTTTGTGTGCCTGATAAAATTCCTCGTTCTTTACTCTTGGTACTATCGACGAATTAAATATTGTCGCGAAAGTTTCACGAGCTAAGTTTCGCCTTCAAGGTTCTGGGTCGGCCACTCTTCATACTCCTCACACCTTATTGCAGGCGAGAGGCCAGTGCGGGTGGGGCGGGAAAGCCGTTGCAGATCAGTCCCACACTCTCACCCATAACTGATTATGTGTGAAAATTTAATTTAATTTAATAAAATTTAATTTTTTAATTTAATTTAATCTTTAATTCGTCGATAGTACTCCCTACTTTTACTACGAATTATATCGAAGTGCACCCTCATTGTTATTTTCGCTCCAATTTTCACTTTGCATTTTTTAGGTCCATTTTTAACAGTGTAGATCTACGGATGCTCTCTCTGTCATAAAAAATATCTTGAAACGTAAATCTACGGTCTGTAGTCCTTTGCACCTAAATATCGAGAGTATTTGAAAATAAAAAATCAAAGGAATGGGTAGTACATCTCCGCTCTTTAAAGCACATTTTTAGAGCTACTTCTGAATGCAGGGCCCAAAAAATGTGCGGTATAGACGGTTCTCGACCCAAATTTCGCCCTAAGTACCTCAACAAGCATTGGTCACCACTCAACGGACCGCATCGGACCGTTTAAAAAGTAGCAACACCACAAACTAACCTCAAAATATGTACCTCGCAGGGACAGTATATAAAAGAGACCACGCTTTAGCCGTGCGCGCGGTGGCTGACTTATTTTTCGGAACTCAATAGGAGCTAAGACAGGGAGCATATGACGGAGGTCCGTCCAACATGGTCCATACGTTGACTGATGCAATTTCGGTGCGTCGGTTTCACTGGGCAAAAATCTCAACGACTTTTCTCATCAGTCAACGCATGGTCCATGTTTGCGGTGTTCTGTTGAGACCCAGAAAAAAAAATTCGCCACCACGCGCAAACACGGGGAAGATAAATAGTGCATGGTCTCTTGTCTCTACACGAGACGTAAACAAACGAATCGCAGCCCAGCAAAAAAAAGGCCGTTCAACGTCCTCAGGACGTCTGGAGGACATTCGAAGGAAATTTTGAAAAAGTCTTGAATTGATCTGAAATGCCTTCTTTTGACTTTAAGAAGGTGATCAGCGAAGAAAAAAACATTAACATCCAAATCTTCATTTTTTACCGGGAGAGCATTTAGGGTGAGTTGGGTTGACTCTAGACCGGTCCTAAGGAACTTAGAGTTGCGAGCGCTCCCAACATTACGATGTTCCGTTAAAGAAATGTGAGGTTAGAATCGCCATTTTTAAGTACGACCCAAATTCCGTCCGTACCGAACATTTGTTGGCCCTAGATCTACGAGTTGTATACGATCAATACTCTGCCGCCCCCTCCTACTCTTCGTTGAACTGTCTGCTTTAATGCACAAGTAGAGAAACAGTGAATTCATGATTGCGGCACGGATCCTCGGATTTCCTCGTGTCTCTTAGAATCCAGTGTTTTGAGCTATAAGAATGCCACAGGGTCACCGGATCACGACTGAGTGTGATCGCTCAAGATAATAATTTAGGACAGCTACAGATACATAACCAGAATCTACTAATCTACACGAAACTGTCCGCACAAAGTTTCCGATGAATGATGATTCACAAAGTAGTATACATGCCCTGCGCTATTACCTCGATTAGACATCTATTTGACCCGGTTGTTCATATATGCATGCCCATAGCCGTAGCCCAGGAGATTGTCTTTCTCTCTCTTAGCCCATTTAAACGCATGTGTTAGCGAAGGACAGACACAGAAGCTAAAGTCACGTGACAGCCCCTATATCCATCCTTTTCTAACAAATGCATTTAAATTGGCTAAGAGAGAGAAAGACAATATCCTGGCTACGGCTATATGCATGCCGTTCATCGTTTTTTGCATGCATAAAGTACGGAATATGGAGTATGAGTATGGATGTTATGATTAGCCGGCAATGCGCCATTATGAGATTGGATGTATATGAGTCCATATAAGCGTGTCAGATCCGGCATTATTTGAACTATAATGCACTAGGATGTACCAGTGTTGCCGAATTTGGCAAAAAAAAATATAAACATTTTATATTAAGTCTTATGGGGACTTTGTATATTATTCTTTAAATCTGGCAACGCTTGGATGTACACGCGTCAACAGCCTTCACCTAACTTCCGCTGCGCTGCCGCGCATCTCCCCCCCCCCTTTCCGCCGCATTCTCGGGCTGCCATGCCATGCCGTCGCTGAATAGCATAAGAAGGTTTCATTCTCATCAGAGCAGGTTATACCTATGTCTGAAGAAAGAACGAGAAAAAAAACAATGAAAATAAAAAAAAGTGGGAGAGATCTGAGAAAAATAGAAGTGATTATAAGAAAGTGTAATTTCAGCGCATGATTAGATGCGTCTTAGATTCTGAGGCTAGCAAAACTGGAAAAGTAGCTTTATGAAGGAGTGGTGGTTTCAATGGTCTCTCCTATTTCTAGAGTAAGCTGATTAGTGGGAGTTTTATGATCGATTTTATCGTTTTTTTTTTTTGTTTTTTTGTTTTTTTTTTTTCCATCTCTCCTCGCTTCAATTTTTTTTGAAGGCAAATAATAACGTGATCAAACTAAACAGCAAAAGCGACTCTTGTCAGCGGAAAGTGAAAAATAGCTATTCCCTCCCCCCCCCCACCAAATTTTTCACTTCGTAGTCCCTCCACCCAGGATTATTGATATTTTCTTATGCAATCCCTTCAGTTTTCAAGCTCATTGCCTCATTAATTTAAAGTTTAGTCGATCCTCCCATCACGAGAATTATCTCTTTGGTCAGTGGAGTCACGGGGGGGGGGGGGCACTAACGTGAATGTTAACCCCCCCCCCACCCCCTCCAAACGGTAAAGAGAGAAAATGAGTGAAAAAGTAAAGGAAATGAAGAGAAGAGACTGCAAACGAAAGAAAAAGAAAGGAAGAGATAGAAAAAGAAAGAAAAAGCAGGAGGAGACAATGGGGGAGAAAATTAAGGGGAAAGGGGGAAGGAAAAGATAAGCGGCGTTTTAAGAGAAAATCAAGATGGTGGTCAAATGAGCGGATCACAATGGGAGCGAAGTCCCATCTAATGGGGCTCATCATATGGGGGGCCCATCTAATGGGGCTTAATGGCGGAGAGGTGGAGGTATCATGGGAGGTTCCTTTCTAAATTGAGACATACCTCTGTGTTTCCGTAGAGAGAGTGACATAATAGACAGGAATCTCCTATGATATACATGCGTCGAACCGCCATCACAATCTTGCCGTTTAAGTAGTTATGTAGGTTTATTACTGAATTTTAAACTTTCTCAGGGTGATTTTCGTGATTTTCGCTGGTTTTTACGTTACAATGGACTATTCATTTACTCACAGCAAAAGTTTGCAAGAGCCCCATTGCAGCTCTTTTTCTATGACGAACGAATCACTTCACTCAGCATAGAAAGTTGCTATCAGATGAGATTCCTCCTATTGTGACCCAATAACCATCATTATTATTTTGTATCTGTTTAGTTTTTTCCTGACGTGTATTTCAAGCTAATGGCTCTTATGTACGAAATTAAATAAATAAACAAATAAATAAATAGATAAATAAATAAATAAATAAATAAATAAATAAATAAATAAATAAATAAATAAATAAAATAAAGACTGCCATCTTGGGATTTGTTTAAACGCATTGATTGAGTGTAGGAGTCAAAGTTTGGAATTTTCTGACGCTCCCAAACGGAGTAACTATCAAGCGATTTAACACAAGAATGGTCCATCTCTCAATAGTTGAAGCCAAATTTGAAATAGGTCCACAACTTTGAAGTAGCTAAAGCGAATTTTTGCGATAGAATATCATTCACTTGAAGAATTTATGATTGCTAACTGATGCCGCTGATCGGTGAAAAATCCAGGCAATGAGAGTCGAGAATGAACTTTTGAATAAAATCTTGATGAGAATGAAAACTGCGATACTAATATTCTGAAACATAACCTCTAAGTCAGCTCTAAATGAAACAGCCATTTTAAAAATAACAAAAATTAGCGATTTCAGTGCTAAAATTATAATTGCCTTCTGGGAAAATGAATTCTAAGCACGGTCTGTAGTATTACTACAGCTTTTTAAGCTTTATTCGATAAGTTCGCCGTTGCCGAAATAATCGTGGCGGAAGGAGTCAAAAAGGTTAGAAGATGAGATTTCTGACACCGATTGCAGATTTTTACGCTTTAATGACGTAGATGTTTGTCCCCTATGAACGCAAAGCAAGGGTCCCTGGACACAAACATGGACTTTTTTCTTTTAATTGGACCCCTTACCGCGTAAATGGCACAGTTATCGACGTAAATTGACCTGCCGAGCTAGAATTTGGCCTTAGTTTGGATCGAAATAATCTAGTTTTTCCTCAATTTATACTTTATCGCAAAAAATGCTGAAAAGTAGAATATACGTAAAATCAGGACGAGTTACGTAGGAAATGATATCATTTTTGACATCAGCGTCTCAAATACCATGGAGTAGCGCAATTTTCATGTAGTTAAGAAGAAAATTCATTAAAATATATTAGAATTGAGTTAAAAAGAACACTGATGTTTGGTGCTTGTCGCGGACAGTTATGTCGCTAAAGGAAGAGGCCTACTTTCGATTGCATCAATTAAAAATGTCCAATTGATAAGTCAACGGTCTCCAGTGAGACCAACGAACAAGTCAAATTACATCGAAAGAAAAACCAAATCCATCGAATTTCATACGACAGCGAATGATATTCGATCGCGAAAATACGCTTCAATAGTGGAGGACCAAACAAGAGGAACGAAATTTCCAGAAATAAATGAGGGTTTGAGATGCCCAATCTGACCTCTATGCCTGGAAAATTAGTAGCCATCAAGATAGTGGATTTATCGCATGCATAGTTAACTCGGATGGAGGATTAGCTCTGTCGCGGATCGATTTTCCCGAGCGGCCATCCATTTCCATTTCAGGGGACTTGAGCTCATCTCTCGTCTCGATATTCTCGTCTCACAGTCTCATAGAGCACATCTGCCTCCGCGCCGGTGACGCCGGCTGGGGGTCATTTTCCGATCCAACGACCCTCCTCATCATCCCGAAGAAGCAACAGTCAACAGTTCAAACAGCTCACCCGTCTTCCGTCTCGTTCATACAGTGTTGCCGTTCAGAAATTTACCCTTCTCGTTTTTTTTTTTTTTTTTTTTTTTTTTGTTTGTTTCAATAAATAATTCTTGGCTTATTTTACTCGACAATGATGGTGACAGAAATCAACCTGTGTTACAAGCCATACACGGAAAAGAAAAAAAAAAAAAACTGGTAGAATTTACCATCTGCATAGCTGATTTTAGAGTCTGCCATCAAGTGTGGTAAATTTTGCCAACGTATATGGTAAATGCAACGTACCTTGTGGTAAATTAAGATAACTTGTTGGTACATGTCACCGCAAGGTACGTTGCCACGGAAAGAAAAGACTGGTAGAATCTACCATCTGCACTGATTTTGGAGTCAGCAATCAAAGTAGATGGTAAATGCAACGTATCTTGTGGTAAAATTACCTGTTGGTACATTTCACCACAAGGTACGTTGCACGGAAAGAAAAAAACTGGTATAATCTGCCATCTGTGCTGATTTTGGAGTCAGCAATCAAAGTAGATGGTAAATGCAACGTACATTATGGTAAATTAAGTTAACTTGTTGGTACATTTTACCATCATTTAGTGAAATTTACCATACTTAGGCTTTCCATAAGGCCTTCGTACACGCTCAAATCAGGATCGTCTAATTGACATCGATTAATCCGAAAGCCACCACAAACGGCGAGCCAATCTTTGCATATTCCGTTGGTCTAACGTTGTCTAAGAACGGTGCAATTTGACGATGGATGGTGTGTCATCTATTCACCAATCTACAGACAAAAAAAAAAAAAAAAAATAAACTTTGTTTTTAAGGTGTTTTTGGTGAAGGCTATGTTTGAATTTTAGAATTGTCAGGATGACTATCCTGCAGTTTGACCATATCAATTTGAGCGTGTACAAAGCGCTTTAAAACGCCTTTTGTCTGTTTAGAGGTAAATTTTGAGACTATTTGATGCTCTCAGTGTGATTTTCACTCGATTTTACACCAAAATCGACCCTCCATAACGCTGTTGCAAAATTATGCAACAGACTCATTAACTGTGGTTTCAAAATCAGAACGGCAGAGTAGGAATATTGAACGACATAATGTGTCCGCGACATTCACCATCCATCAATGTTGATTTTACTAATTTTTAGTGTTTTAGAATAATTCTACGCCTGCAATTTCACTTCATCATCTCTCTCTCTTTTGTATTTTGAGACGCTGATTTCAAAAATGCTTCCAGTTGGCCTAGATTTTACGTAAATTGGAAATTAAGTGTACTTAGCAAAAAATTCGGAATTCTGGAAATAGTATGAGTTTTGAGTATAGACTAAGGCCGATTTGCAATTAGCGGGTCAAAATACATGGCTAATATCGTGATAGGGGTGAGAAAGAGGTATCTTATGATGAGAAAACCTGATTTTATGCGTTCATGACTGCCGGACACACTGTGTTGTTAAGGCGTAAAAATCCGAAGATTGATTTGTCTTCGTAACCTGGCAGGTGAAGGGTTGAACGAATAAAGAAACTCGCTCATCAAATCGGCTGGAGTCAATGCCTTCTTCTATCATTCTACTATTTATAGAGACAGATTTTGATTATTAATACTCGTAGCTATATTTTTTGAACCGCCCCCGGGTTGGCATGGCAACCATGAGTTCCGACCTCTCTTTCCGTGCAAGCGGCGCGGCGTCTTCCCTCCTCATCGTCGATCAGCCCCTCTGCAATTTTCCGAATGTCAACCGTAACGAATGCCAGATCCAAGCCGCGAACCGAACCGTGCCCATAGAGTGACATCGTTGATCGTTGACTGTTGATTGTTGATCGTTTGATTGTTCGAATCGTTTGAAAAAGATTTATCAAATCGATTTCATCTCCCCCCTCCCCTCCTCTCTCTCTCTCTCTCTCTCTCTCTCTCTCTCTCTCTCTCTCTCTCTCTCTCTCTCTCTCTCTCTCTCTCTCTCTCTCTCTCTCTCTCCCCCCGGTGGTGTGCACCGCAGTGCTGAGCAAACAGATTAAGTGGATTACTGGGATAGGACGCGATTCCCCTCGATTGAGGGATTGAGGTCCGTCCGTCGCTTCAACGGCTCCAGAAGTAGACGTTTCAATTCCTATGGCCGATGAGCATCAGATCAGTGGCGTAACTAGAAATTACCTTTCTCTCACTTTGTCCATTAAAATGTGTAAGTTAGAAAAGGATAGGAAAGGGGGATCAATTCCCTCTTCCTATCCTTTTTCTACCTGTACATTCGGATGAGTAAAAAAGAGAGATAGCTTGATTTCTAGTTACGCTACTGATGAGCATTGAGCGGCGAGCGAGCGGCTGAACTAAGTCAGGCAACAGCTTTATGTGAATTCGAAACCGCAGAAACCGCAAAAATACGAGCAATTACACGCGATTTTAGCTCACTATGCTTGATTACGGAATTTATATTGTCGCGGTGCCGTTTCAGTGTCACCTCGAAGTGCTATTATAAGTTGCAGGCGAAGATATTATGCTGTACCACCAATTCGCAAACGTGGCATATATAGGACAGAAGATGAGCCTGAAATTATGTAGGTACTAGAGGTGACAGGAGATTTGAAATTTGTCGGCTGAAGGCCATCTTTTAATCCAGTTGGGTTATAGTTAGGTCCGGGAGCGGACTCCATGTATTACGATGCCGTTTTGGATGCTTGCTCGCTTTAATATCTTGAGGCCTATTCAAATGATCCAATTGGGTCTTCGAAATGCTGTACTACTGGTACACACGTCATGTGGCATGGATATAGGACAAAAGAATGATGACCCTAAAACAGGTACTGATAGGAGATTTACCACTTGTCTGCTGAAGGCCATCTTTTAAGTATTCTGTGCGCCTTCATTTATTAAGGTAGACTAAAACGGTACGTTTGCGCGTACGAATATTTAACTACCATCACAACCAATGCTACCTGATTCACACACCCCGTCCGAGACTTCCCGCAACTCGACCGATTGATCTTACTTTTAAGGTGCGCCTTCATTTTTGAAGTTAGACTAAAACGTTACAGTTGCGTACGAACAGTTAACTACTTTCCATGTGATTTTAGGAATGGTTTACGTTGCCTTTCCATTTTTTTTCCTGGATCAGGTTAGGTCATAAGATAATTGGACTGAAAACTCATGGACGCTATACACTATACAGTTAAGGACGAAAATAATGAGTGGACCAATTATTCTACGGGGCGAAATTTGAAAGGACGAATTATCAAGGACTAAATGTCGCTGACGAATAAAAAAGAATCCGAAAGAAAGTGGACAAAATAGCAAGACGAAAAGTCTTGTAACCGCGCATTGTTAAGCGGCATGATCCAGTGCGTCAGGTGCGCCTGACTTACGACGTATGCACCACTTTCTTGCGAAGCAGTTCATATCGTGTCAGAAAATGTCACTGTAAATCGCGCAAGTATTCTGTGACCTTTTCCTTCACGCGTCTTTGGCGGCTTTGCTACGTCATGGTTTTTATTGCAGCTGACTACAAATTTCATTAAAACTGGAAAAAAAACCATAGACCTATTTAGTGATGACGTCACGATCAAATTTGGATCCAAACAAATGCTATCTTTCGCTCTCTCTCGTAGATTTAACCCATAAAAAATCAGATCGAAATTTTCGAATGCAAATTCATGCTAGTAAACACCAGTTTTCTCAAATTTTATTGCACCAGTAGATTCCTCGTACCTTAGAGTATATCTTTTCCGTGCGATATAATGGGGCTATTGCACACTTTTGCTATAAGCGATTTAATAGTCGATTATGGCGTAAAAACCTCAAAACATAACGATGGCGGCACTAAAAACTTCCAAAATCCACTCCTAAACTCAATAAACGCAGTTATTTGCGCGAGCGTAATGGTGGCCGAAGGCACTAACAATGGGAGATTCCTATCTTAATTTCGTCACTCTTTCTATGGTGACAAGGATGATTCACAGAGTAATTAGTCATCAGAGTGATGATCCACATCCGATGAATGGTACCGCAACACCAAGTGACACCGGTGTCAAATGAAAGTAGTCTCTTATTGGTTACTTCTTGATAGAGTTTCAGAATTGTTAGATGGGAATCTCCCATTGTTAGTGCCTTCGGCCACCATTACGCTCCCGCAAATAACTGCGTTTATTGAGTTTAGGAGTGGATTTTGGAAGTTTTTAGTGCCGCCATCGTTATGTTTTGAGGTTTTTACGCCATAATCGACTATTAAATCGCTTATAGCAAAAGTGTGCAATAGCCCCATTCATGAAAGGTCACAATTGAACTTGCAATCGGAATTATATCGATGATGTCCTATGTTTTGTCCTTGTTTTACTCACGGTATCTTTGGGCGTATCACCACCATTACACTCAAACATCCTAACCTCTCCTCATATCGAAGCTTGTTCGAGATATAATACGTAATATAATGGTACCGATGAGCCAGCGGCGGCTCGTGCAATGTGGCAACAATGGATTTCCTCCATTTAAAACTGTGTAAAATAATCGATTACTTGGTGAGGCGTAGCGCCTCACCTAGTATCGATCTTTTTGCATACGTTTAAATGGCAAAAGTGCACGGTTGCCAGATTGCACGAGCTGCCACTGCGATGAGCTCATATCCTAGAATTTTGTGGCCATAAAAACGTGTACATGAGTGAGACAAAGACAGAACATAGGACTTTTTTCGATTTAAACGTGATTGTAAATTAATGCGTGATGTTTCAAAAATGTTGTTGGAACATGATTACACTTCAAGGTACGTGAATCTAATGGTGAAATAAAATCTGAGGGGATTTGTTGCTCACTAGCACGAAATTGAATTTAAATGTGTGGGTTCTGCTTCTTATGGGGGGAAAAAACCCACGAGAGCGTTTAGTGAAATGGTGCATTTGTTTGATTTTTTTTTTTTTTTTTTTTTTTTTTTTTTTTTTTTTTTTTTTTTTTTTTTTTTTTTCCTCGTAACGTCGAAATAAACAGGTCCATAAAATCTTTCGAAACTGTCACGCGCCGTGGGTGACAGGTGGAAATGTTCTATTTAAAACGTCCAATGTACAAAATGTGCAACAAGAACTGTCCGTTGTAACAATTTCCACTATCGAATTTCCAATTCAAAACTTGTTCAAAGTAAATATATTTCCATTGTACAATCTGTCCATCATACATAACGTCCCCGTAAAATAATAACCAAATGTAGACTTAGTTGGCAAACAAACAAAAAAAACAAAAAATAATTCCACAAGTTATAAACAACCAAAAATCCTTCGATGAAAAATCAGTTCAAAGACTCTAGGATCAAACCTGTTGAACTGAATGATAAAATTCAAGTAACAAAATGAATAAAAAAATGAATAAAATTTATTTTTTTTAAAATGAACTAAAGAATCACTGAAAATTTTCGCAAACTATAGAATTTAAAAAAAATTGGAAATCAATGCTCCGGCACGGCTTCGGTCATTTCTAATTTTAGCCACCTACACTCTTAGGTTTTCAGATTCATGGACAAGATCTGTACTATCGGACGTTCTTCTTTATGGACCTTTTTGTTTCTAGACCAATTGTGCGTTGGACATTTTAGAACGGACGTTGTTCAAATGGACGTTTCTTGTCGGACATATTTTACACTGGACTTTTAAAATAGGACATTTCCACTGAGCACCGTGCCGTGGCATAGTTGAAAAAACCTCCTCTCTAGTGCTTGGCCTACCGTTCTCTTTTCGCATATAATCTTTGATATTTATGTCAGGATGCGCCTTTTATTTGCCATCCAACAATAACTAACCTTGGAATCTGAATTGATTGAGGTGATTACCAATGAAGGGTATCTTAACTTTATCATCGGTTCAAAACTGTATCGGAGCTATCAATATACCGCTGCGATTCGCGAAAGTATCTCGCAATTTCCTTTTCGCATAATCTGTCGGCATTTCTACCATGCCATTGCAATGCCCACGCTTTTCCTATTCCTGCAATGAACTATGGAACCTATTTTCAGCGTGCGGAAACGGCCGGGAAATGAACCGGAACGAAGGAAGCGAACTTCTCGCGACTCGATACCAAGGTATGGGAGCGCTACGGGCAAATGCAAGGAAAGTAAATCCCTATCGCAGCTGCATAAAGACAGCGTTGCCCAATGCCCAATCAACGAGCAGTGTTGCCAGATCGAGGGTAAAAAGCCGTATAGTCCCCATTTAAATCAATGTAAAGCGTACGGCTTTTTCACCCCTATCTGGCAACACTGTAACGAGGTATACCAAAAGAGAGGCTTATACATGTTATAAGTCCTTATCCCAAAGTCTTGAGCCATGGTCTGATTCTGGTTTTTTTGCCTCTTTTTTTTTAACCTTAAATCAAAATGTGATATGGGGCTCTTGCAAACTATTGCTTTAGGGAATTGAAGAGTTGATTCTTGCAAAAAAACCTGTAAAAATGGCGATGAGTATACTAAAAAATCACGAAATTCACTCTCAGAATTGGACTTAATGGCGGAGAGACGCAGGTATCATGAGAATTTCCTATGTAAATTGAGACATATCTTTCTCTGTGTTTCCGTAGAGAAAGTGACATAATAGACAGGAATCTCCCACGATACCTGCGTTAGCAGCCATTACAAACTTGCCGAATTATACAGCAGTTCTGTGAGTCTATTACTGAATTTTAGACTTTCTCAGAGTGATTTTTGTAGTTTCCGCTGGTTCTTTACATCATGTTGGACTATTCATTTGCTCACATCAAAAGTTTGCAAGAGTTTGCATTAATCCAGTGGAAATTGGTTTTGAAAGTGCAAGTATTTTAGAGTGATTTTTTTGACGCAGAATTTTGATACACCCCTCCAGGTCAGAACCTATTCGTTTCACTATGCGTCGACGTCACGTGGTACATTTCGAGTCATTTTATGGACAGAGGAGTTATTTTTCTGAAATGAACGACTCAAGCAACTTCTAATTTTTCACGTGAGGCCGTTTAAACCAATGGGATGATCGATTCCCGCTCTCACATTAAATCTTGTATCATCTTGTCTCGTCCGAAACAGCAGAATCAGCCCCTTGCTTTGGTTAAGAAGCCAAATTAATACTCGCTCGTTCGAATAAATGGGCAGTTAAATATTCCTATACCGATGTGCTGACTTTGCATACACAAGTAATTGAAGGCGCCTGAGGAAGCATTATTATAAAATGTTAACCATTCGAAGCCGCAATTATTGTGAATACAGAGCTGAAACGTTGTGAAGCAGATACAGTCACTGAAACGAATATATTCGGGCGTGGTGTTGAAAGGGTTAAGAGTCAAACGAAAAAACGGACTTGCAACAAAGCGTTAGACATATCCGATGGTACCTAATTCAAAAGATGCCAACGCTGACTCCATGGGCGTAGCTAGACAATTTTCCGGAGGGGGTCAAGTTTGGAAACCTTACTTTTGCAGTCTGGGGAGAACACCCCCCAGCTTGAGGGGAGGGAGGAGGGTCGCCCGAAAAATTTGGCTTCAGCCGCTCTCAGACGTGATTTAAAGCAATCTCCAGTCTTCATCTCTCAAAGAATACTTTCATGTTTCTTCGCTGTAAAAGAAATACTGATGAAATTGGAAAAATCGATCTTACAATATTATTTTTTACTACTCTTAGATTCAAATAAAAATACACCGCATAGTATGAAATAATGCCTTAACAGAGTTTTTCCTTTTGTTATTAGTTTTTTTTTTTTTTTTTTTTTTTTTTTTTTTTTTTTTTTTTTTTTTTTTTTTTTTTTTTTTTTTTTATAATCATTATTGTATTTTTTTCCAACATCGTATTTTCTGGGGGTGGCCAGGCCCCCTTCACTGGCCTCATAGTAGCTACGCCCATGACTAACTCTATTCTTTTAACCCTCGAAGGGCCAGGTTAGTTCAAAAGAACGCTGCTTTTCCGTTTATAAAAGGAATGTAGTTAACTGTTCGTACTCGGGGGAACTGGAATTGCCTATACGCCGAGTTGAAGGCGCCCGAACGAAACCTTATCTTGTAAGTGTTTTCATCGATAATCGCGCTTATCCGGATAATGAAAACTGGAACAATGTGAAATAGACTAGAGGAGAAAAACGAGTATACTCAGGCTTGGTCCATAAAGGGTTAAGAATTAGTTGCAACGCAAAGTAAGAATAAAACATTCTTTTCAACAATGCATGAAAAACGCAAACTTCACATTGATCCATTTTAAGGGTTTTTTCGTGGTAGGTAAAGTAGACAAATCCGCCGATAGAGCATAGAGCATCTCTACTCTAGCGATGACAGTGACACAGCTTGCAATGACAATAACATTGATGATGATGATGATGATGATGATGACGATGTAAATACGGCACAAGGCAAGGCAGTGAGACGACAAGAGGATCTCAACCATGGACGTTTGCGTCTGTGGTCGCGTGATTTTTTTTTTTTTTTTTTTTTTTTGCCATAACCGCTCTCGTTACTCCGTTTATATTCGGTATATATCTCGTTTAGTCGCTCATTTCGATGCTATTGAAATGGGGCGTGGACGCGACAAATTAGGACGACGAGTCGAGAAAGGCAAGTATACATCGACAAAATTCACTCTCGAGAAAAATAGAGGAAAGTATCCCGCAAAGAGAGAGATAGATATAGGCTTTTCCCGATAGCAGGGTTGCTGGTTGCTGTTTTCCGGATCTCAAGGTGAAACTCAGTCAAAAATTTTCCAGATTTCAGTTTAGATGGATAGCGCCACTAGTCGCTTTCCGGAGAAGTCGTGTTTTTGGCGTTTTGAACTGAAACTATATTTAAAACGCAAAATTCAATAACGCCAGCACTTGTACAATTTTTGTATGGTTTTTTTGAGCCCCAAACGAGTAAAATTGGTTTAAAATTAAAGCCGTAAATTATGAAATTCAGCTCACCGTAAGCTTATTGAGTATGAGAGTGAGTGCGAGTGATAATACGTCTATCTGCCTCACTCGCAGTCATTGAGACTTATTGGGAATTTTTGTATCTTATAATTTCCGGCTTTGATTTTGAGTGTTTCAGCTTGAAAGTTTCAGAGTATCTTCCTGAAGTATGCTCGCAGAAGCTGACGTTCCTCAAATTTGTGATTTTAGCGTAAATCCGTCAATTTAAGCCAAAAACTGTTGACTTTTTGAGCAGCGCGACGGACGTGGTGTCTACGGTTAGAACTAATCGACCCGGCCTTGAATCATCTTAAGGTGATTTCAGGCGAAAGTTTTCCAGATTTCAGTCTAATGGATAGCGCCACCAACGCTGCTCAAAAAGTCAATAGTTTTTGGCTGAAATTGACTTTATGCTGAAAGTACAAGTTTGAAGGACGTCAGCACCTGCAAACATACGTCAGGAAGATATCCTGAAAGTTTTAAGCTAAAATACTCAAGAAAAAGCCGAAAATTATGAAATACGAAAATTCCTATACGCATCAATGAGTACGAGTAAAGCAGATAGACATAGTATCACTCGCTTTCTCTAGCTTATGGCGAAATGAATTTACAAATTTACGCTTTCAATTCTCAACCAATTTTGCTCCTTTTATGCTCATAAATTCCATAAAAAAAATCACGCAGGTCCTGACATTCTCAGATTTTGCGTTTCTCCTTTGTTTTCAATTGAAAATGCTAAAAGCACGACTTTCCCCAAAACCGGCTAGAGGCGCTATCCACATCGAGTTGTCATCTGGAAAAGTTTCGCCTGGAATCATTTTAAGTGGAATGACCTTCAAAATAATGCTTTTTACCGAAATATGAACCTAAAACTCAAGCTTCAACGAGCGTCGCGAGTCTGTCGGCATTTTTCGCAAGCTGAATACTTGTTTTTAACACCCCAGAAAATTTGGTCACCTCTCATTACCTTTAGCGGGAGTTAGAGTGAGTTGAATACATATGACAAAAGAATGCCGCGCGTGAGGTTTTTTCCCATCCTTTATAAAAGGGGAGACACCGTTCAGCGTACAGCCTACGTCACAACATGACTGCTGATTTGGAAGTGCTCCAACCTATAACACTATGCAACAGCCATTTTGTCCACGGGTTGAGACCTATTTTTTCTGACTCCTAGTGACCAAAGAAGTCAGAAAATGGCCATGGAAGTGCCGGGAAAATGTGTATGCGCCCAGGACGCCGCCATTTTGGAAAATCAGAAATTCAGCCGACTTGCCGTCGGTTTTTTGAGGCTAGCGCCCTTAATTTTTACTCAAATGAAAAAAATGTGCATATAAAATGAAAGAGCATAAAATTTCCTACAAGATGAGTTACCTTGATTTGTTTTTCGATCAGCAAAAATATTCAAAAACTGAAGTTTTTTAAATTTTATTTTTTAAAAAATCGAAAATTTGACTATTTTTTGGATGAATTTTAGCTCATGCCGTCAAAAATAGAAATCCTAGAAAAAAATAGATTAATGCATTGAAAAGAGCGTTAAAGTGGCTACAAGATGATGTACTACAAAAGTTTTTTGTGATTCTTTTTTGCCACTTTTTAGCCATTAAAATGATTTTCCCCAAAATTCAGTTTTCTCCCTCTATGCTCCCTAATTTACTAACGGTATCATTGAATAACGTCGATTTGGTTCCTCTCATGCACCCTCGGACCAAAATAATCTGTTTTTCCATCAAAGGTGACCGTGAATAATGGTGGAAAAAGCTTGACTCATAACCTTTGATTCCCATATTTACATTAAATGTGTCTACGCATGCATTCAGTTCTTCTCAAATATCCCATGCTAAAAAAAAAAAAAAAAAAAAAAAAAAAAAAAAAAAAAAAAAAAAAAATATATCTGCTAAAGAAGGCAGATATTTTTTGAAGTTTTATTTCACACTCAGCTATGGAAAACAATATTGGTTTCAGAAAAATGCATGTTATTATTTGCTCTGAAAAGAGCGGATGGGATCAATGATGTGCTGAGAACAATAAAATAAGTGGTGGCCCTGAGAAGAACGGTTTTTAATCGGGTTGGGTATTGGTATATTCCAGTGCGGTTATAATTGGGAGAGTGATGAGATTCCTGAGTTCACACTGGTCCAGAAATGAGAGAGTAAAGAGAATTTGAAAAAGTGGCGCGCCAATTTTTAGCCATTTTAGGTGGCTCTGAAAAGAGCCGTTGTACTGTCTGTCGTTACGTATGCACATTGCACATGCAGTGTCCGTTCCTGTCCTTCTTAAAATTTAGACCTGGCACTTGGCAGTTACTTGTATAGAAGCCACGCATAATGATGCTTGACTTCAGCCTGCTGTCCAAGTCAAGGCTTCAAATTCACCAAAGCATCTTATAAAAATTCAAATATGTGTTGTCAAAAATGTCCTTCCTCAGGGCCACCAAATGAAGTTGAGAATTTCTGAACAATCAAATTACAATTGAGCAAAAGTAAACAAAATCTTAAAAATTAAATATGTCTTTTTTCATTACATCAAAGTGTGAGCAAGGCGGCGGGTGTATGGGGCTATTGGGGCTATAGCCTTCTTCCACACTTTTTGAGGATGCGGGGCTACCACAAAAAAAAAAAAAAAAAAAAAAAGAAAAAAAAAAAAAAGGGAATTTTTTTAGCCCTCCCTTTTTTCGACCCCACGCGCCGCCCATGGTGAAATTCATGACGAATAAAGGAGAGAACTCGTTCTCAACTCGATTTTCGCCATTATTCACGGTCACTTTTGATGGAAAAACAGATTATTTTGGTCCGAGGGTGCATGAGAGGAACCAAATCGACGTTATTCAATGATACCGTTAGTAAATTAGGGAGCATAGAGGGAGAAAACTGAATTTTGGGGAAAATCATTTTAATGGCTAAAAAGTGGCAAAAAAGAATCACAAAAAACTTTTGTAGTACATCATCTTGTAGCCACTTTAACGCTCTTTTCAATGCATTAATCTATTTTTTTCTAGGATTTCTATTTTTGACGGCATGAGCTAAAATTCATCCAAAAAATAGTCAAATTTTCGATTTTTTAAAAAATAAAATTTAAAAAACTTCAGTTTTTGAATATTTTTGCTGATCGAAAAACAAATCAAGGTAACTCATCTTGTAGGAAATTTTATGCTCTTTCATTTTATATGCACATTTTTTTCATTTGAGTAAAAATTAAGGGCGCTAGCCTCAAAAAACCGACGGCAAGTCGGCTGAATTTCTGATTTTCCAAAATGGCGGCGTCCTGGGCGCATACACATTTTCCCGGCACTTCCATGGCCATTTTCTGACTTCTTTGGTCACTAGGAGTCAGAAAAAATAGGTCTCAACCCGTGGACAAGCCAAAAGTCAAATTTTGTTGCATAGTGTAATAGGTACTTATACATCATGAATCATGGATTTACCGTTTTACTAAAACAGTCTGTTATCATTTCATAAAAAACTTAATTATTACTATTTTATTTTTTTTTTCTACCTTAATTTGTAGCTTGATTTTTTTTTTTTTTTTTTTTTTTTTTTTTTTTTTTTTTTTGGTGAACTGTCGTATTAAATGAGCTTTCCCGTGATTCGTATTTGATAAATCTCGCTCGTGACTTGAAGTATCCGAGGGGGTCTTGTGGGAACTCTCGCTTTTATTCAAGTCACCCGAGATTTTCCTTTGGGAGGTCATCAAAAAGGGGGTAACCTAGAAAAAGAGCGGAAAGTCTATAGCAACGAGCTATAGCCGTATATGTTACAAGTCCTATCTCAAACAGTGGCGGCTCGTGCAATTTGGCAACAATGTCATCCCTCCATTTGATTGTATCTAAAACAATCGATTTGAAAGTGAAGCAGCGCTTCACCAGCAATCGATTGTCAAACATAGATTCAAATGGAGCGAAGACATTGTTGCCAGATGGCACGAGCCGCCACTGATCTCAAAGTGTGACAGCATGGGCGATCTAAATCTAGTTTGTTTGTCTCACTTTTTTTTTAACTTTAAATCAAAAGTTGACATCGATCCAGTGTAAATTGTTTTTAAACGAAAGTGCAAGTGTTTTAGAGTAGCTTTCTGGGCACTGAATTCTAATACAACTATCCAGGTGAGAAAAGTTTGATTTTTTCTGTCATGTGCCAGTTTCTTTAGCGAGCAAATCCTTCCAAAAGAAACAGTCGTATCGATTTCTGTGTCCAGATAGCTACTCTGAAACACTTGCACTTTCGTTTATAACAAATTTGAAATCTATTTGTCACCATTTATTTATTTTTTTTCCCCCTCCATGTTAATGGTTAAAAAAGTGAGGCAAACAAACCAAACCTTTGTAAAAATGTCCATAAGAAATTTCCATCATGGCTATATAATACCTCCTTGAGGTTTCATTATCAAGTCCCATAAAATCCAGTGGCGGCTCGTGCAATTTGGCAACAATGTTTTACCTCCTTTTGATTCTATTAAAAACAATCGGTTCAATAGTGAAGCGCTGCTTCACCAACAATCGACTGTTGTACATGTATTCATATGGACGGCAAACATTGTTGCCAAATTGCACCAGTCGCCTCTCAAAACCCTTCTATCGCTATAGAGCTCATTGGTCTGTTAGTGACGCAAAAGACTACGATCTTCCGATCTAAAGGAAACAACTATGTCCAATGCGCTCGGTGAGAGTTGTATTTTCGCGAACGCAACTATGTGTATAACTTACATCTACAGCAGGGCTGCCGTTTTGCGTATAATCAATGCTATTTTTCAATTCACCGATGATTCCACCGGTTGAGAAAAGATTACACAGTTCAGTACAGTGCATGACTGTAATAAACTAAAATACTCGCATCTGTAATCTTTTCTCAACCAGTGGAGTCGTCGATGACTTAAAAAAACTTGCGGATATTTTAATTAATCAACGGAGTCTCCACCGATTAAGGAAAGATTACAGATCAGAATATTTTCGTCCATTACAGTCATGCACTGAACTGATTTGTGGAATCTTTTCTCAACCGGTGGAATCATCGGTGAATAGAAAAATAGCATTGATTATACGCCAAACGGCAGCCCTGATCTACAGACATAGCCGTAGCCAGGATATTGTCTTTCTCTCTCTTAGCCCATTTAAACGCATGTGTTAGTAAAGGACAGAAAGAGGGGCTGAAGTCACGTGACAGCCCCTATATCCATCCTTTTCTAACACATGCGTTCAAATGGGCAGAGAGAGAGAAAGACAATATCCTGGCTACGGCTATGTCTTCAGAGCGCGAAAATCGTCTCTCATTCTCATCAATGGAATCAAATTGTCCATTCATAACGACGAAACGTCTGAAACAGAACGCAGAGCGCAGGAAACGGACCGGTAGCTGCAGTATGCAAAGTAATGGTCCAGTTATTCAGTCGTACCTTGCTCGTGTATGGTTTAAAATGCACCTCAATGAATTCACGTAAATAAGATAAGCTGAGTCAGAGACTTGCCGGACGGACTGTTTTAAATAATAATAATGCCACACTTAATTCATTTTGTAGGTAACGAATTGCTAATAAACACTTTTTTTTTTTTCTTTTCTTTTTTTTCGAAACATTATTTGGCAACAAAGCGAAGGCTCAAGTATGTCGCATAATAAATTAGGTTGAACAGCTTTCTTTCAATTGATGCTCTTTCTTTTTTTTTCTTGCTCTTTTACTTTTTTTCTCTTTCTTTCTTTCCTTTGCATTTTATGGACTAAGCACCCATTTAAGTGTCAGAGGCATGTTTGGAAATTTTCACAATCTTTAAAACAATGGACGGATGTTTGTGAAATAGATAATGGGTATCGGCCGATAGATGAAGGTATTAGGTAAACGGTTTTTTTTTTTTTTTTTTTTTTTTTTTTTTTTTTTTTTTTTAATACTATGCATGATGCATCGATTGTATAAGATGATTCATTACATGCACTCTTTAGATTTCTCTCGATTTGATACAGTGAGTATAACTTATCATTGTTCAAGACGAGACGAGGCTTGCGGGCTCAGCCAGCGCAGCCCTCACTCGAAGTGTGCTAACTATAGTATAGGTCCTTGATGAGCACGCATCCATAAAATTCGCAATTTTTATTTTGCTTTTTATTTATTTTATTTTTTATTTTGCATGCTTGCACCGCGTGGGCCTGCTCGGAATCAGGTCGAATGATTTCAAGACTCCTCGCTGTCTATGGATTTCGCACCTACTTGTCTCGCAGTGGAAATTGATGCATCATGCCCGTATATGCTGGTTTTCTCCCAGTCCGACAGAAGCTGCATATCTGAATGGGTCTATCCACCTGCGAATTTAAAAGCGCGAATAAACTGATTGAGGCAATGAGCTGCCTTGAAGTCGATAGGTCGAGTCCGTTGAATCGACGACAAAGAAGCCCATTGGCATTGTGTCTCAAGCAGTCAATGGAGCTCTTGCAAACTTTTGCTGTGAGGAAATGAATAGATACAATCTGATGTTTAAACCAGCGAAAATCACACAAACAAAGTCTAAAATTCAGTAATAAACTCACAAAACTCCTCTAGCGGCAAGATCGTAGTGGCGGTTCAACGCAGGTATCATGGGAGATTCCTGTATAATCTGTCACTTTCTCTACGAAAACACAGAGAAATGGCTCAAATTAAATAGTAACCTCCCATGATAACTGCGCCTCTTCACAATTAAGCCCGATTCTGAGAGTGAATTTCGTGATTTTCTAGTGTACTCATTGTCATTTAGTCAGGTTTTTATGCAAGAATCAACTCTTCAATCATCTGTATCAAAAGTTTATGGGGCCAGAGGGGCCTCCCCCCCTTGGGAGGCAGCAGTGGTTGCAGCTGCAGCCCTTCAAGAACCCCTCTTAAACTCATCATACAAATATTCCGTTTGTCACTCTCTTTATAGCAGTGTTGCCAGATTGGGGTGAAAAATCCGTACACTTTACATTGATTTAAATGGGGATGATACGGCTTTTTACCCTCGATCTGGCAACACTGATTTATAGATTAAAAATGAGTCAATTTATAAAAAACAGCGCCACATCAAGGTCAAAGCTGAATGTTGTTCTTTTCTCTCTTTTTTTTGCGAATTAATTACCCTTTTATATTGATGAAACTACAATCATGTTAGCTGCTTTCATTCTTATTTTTCTTTATTATTTTAATGTTCTTTAATATATCCGATTCATATTGTCATACTGAATCCTACAGTGAAATGCGATAGTTGAAATCAATGATATTTCAAGATGGGGAAGGGAAAAGCGGGGTTGACTCGGGGTTTGCGTAAGAGCAAACCTAACTAGGCACTTCTCACTATTGTGAAAGCATTTAGTTCAGTAGCGCACCGAGAGTTTCTTCATCTCTCTCTTTTCTCCATTAAAAAACGTATGTTAGACAAGGATGAACAAGGGGATAAAACCCCCTCTTTCTGTCCTTTTCCTACTTAAACGTTCAAATGGGAAATGATAGAGATGGAAGAGATCCTGGTTGCGCCAGTGTTTCAGTGTTCAAAACATTTTTACCCCCCGCCCGTCCAAGCGAAATTTAATTTGTTGTAAAAATCGGCGAGATTTAACGCTCTTTCTCCCGTTTTTATCTGGCCTTGAATTCGTGCCCTGAACCTCTTATTTCGTTAAAAGGTTACTCCTAAAACTATACTTAAACGCACCACTAACCTGAGGGGGAAAAAATAAAAATAAAAAAACACTAATAACGATAATTGTTTTTATCACTTCCGGTGAAATTGCAATTTTGTAACTTGATCCTCATGATCCACGAAGGGAGGGGGGGGGGGGGGGGGGGGTTATCTGAGACGACAAAATCAACCCTTCGTAATGCTATATCAAAAGTATGCAACAAACCCGTTGCGTCGTGTTTTGCTCATGCACATCAGAGCCAAGTTTTATAGGATCGTTAGAATTTTAAGTTACAAAGTATCTAGACTTTACGTGTATGTACTTGGTGTAAAATTGTCGATTTCGTTTTCCTCAGTCCAGTGAAAATTCTGTAAAAATGACTTCATTGCCTTGTATTTTACAGCCCACACGGTGCCAGAGTTTCCGGTGTAGTGGAGGAAACACCAGGGCGGCTTGAATATGAAGTGGCGCTTTACAAAGAAGCCCCTGCTCGGCTGTCGAACGTTTCAAGCAACGAATTGCCAGTGGATCAAGCTGTTCCCATCGGCACCAAACTTCAGCTTAGAGCTCGCATTAATCCACACTCAGGTAACTCCCGCATACACGCAGCTCATTTTGCCCTATGAACCTTACGACTGAACTAATTTATTGGAGCAGCGATGGGCAAACATCATTTTTTGAATTACCGTGAATAATCAACTAAAAAATATTCGCATTATTCTCATTTTATTCCTGTTAGTAAATCAAAGTTTTGACACTATCAGTCATTCATCTTATGGCAGATGATCATGCTGGTAGTGTCAAAACATTGATTTACTGATAGGAATAACATGAGAATAATGCGAATAATTTTAGTTAATTATTCATGGTTTTCAAGTAATGATTTTTGCCCATCACTGTATCGGAGTACAGGTCCGAATCAAATTTGATAGAATTTTTTTGAACTACCATATCAACTAAACATGATTCGCATTATTCTCATTTTACTCCTGTTAGTAAATCAAAGTTTTGACACTGTCAGTCATTCATCTTATTGCAGATGCGATTATGCTGGTAGTGTTAAAACTTTGATTTACTAATAGGAATAACGTGAGAATAATGCGCGAATAATCTTAGTTAATTATTCTTGGTTATTCAAAAAATGATTTTTGCCCATTACTGTATTGGAGTACAGGTCCGAATCTGTATTGATAGAACTTCAGTTTTTTTTTAAGTTCAATAGGTCGTCCATGAAAAGAAATAATCGGATCAATCATACAAATTATGCTTCCAAAACAACTTTTATTGCTCACAGATTGCACTCTCGTTGCAGGGTTGATTGTTTTGTGATGACTTTTTTGCGCTATAAATTTAAAATGATGAGTTAGAAATCAACGAGCCATAGTAATAGAGAGGATTTATGGGCCGTGATTTTGAAACTTCAAGGAGGCAGCCATATGTACTTTTTTATTTTTCTTTTTCTTTACTTAAAGTTTTAGTAACCCTTTCATTAAATAAATTTCCAAGCGAATTTTATCACGTACTCCCCACCCCAGACCCCACAACCAAGGCTGCCGTTTTGCGTATAACCAATGCTATTTTCCTATTCACCGATGATTCCACCGGTTGAGAAAAGATTACACAGTTCAGTTCAGTGTATTACTGTAATGAACTAAAATACTCGCATCTGTAATCTTTTCTCAACCGGTGGAGTGGTCAATGACTTTAAAAAACTTGCGGATATTTTAATTAATTAACGGAGTTTCCACCGATTAAGGAAAGATTGCAGATCAGAGTACTTTCGTGCATTACAGTCATACACAGAACTGAACTGTGTCATCTTTTTTCAATCGGTGGAATCATCGGTGAATAGAAAAATAGCATTGATTATACGCAAAACGGCAGCTCTGCCCACAACATTTCCAGTAACTACCAAACTCTCAAAACGCTGTTGAGGGTAATTTTACTATCTTTGTTCTAGCTTGGAAATTTGTGAAGCTGATGGAAGTGACCGTTTCTCCCGACCCTGATAATCCGCATGTCTCGGGGAGCGTGGCGCTTGTCAAAGACGGGTATGTAACTACTATTATTTTCCAGTAATTTTTTTTTTTTTTTTTTTTTTTTTTTTTTTTTTTTTTTTTTTTTTTTTTTTAAGCGATCGGCGATTGTAAAATTATATGTAAAGTCTTTGAATTCAGTGATTAACAAGTGATTTCTAAGTGTTCCAGTCGTACTTCATACTTTTTGTCTCATTGCAAATCGATCTTGATCGACAAAAAGGACCAGCATCAACATAATTATTTTAAACCCTTTAGGTAACTGTTAGTTTTCGTAAACAACTCAATGCTCATACTTGCTTAAATAGGGTGGGTAGTTAAATATTCCACTGAACGAAAAAGTTCGGCAAGCACACAACCAAGCAGAGACAAAAGCTTGGTTGTGATAAGCTTGCCGAACTTTTTCGTTCAGTGGCTGAGTAGGCTGAGAGTGCCGTTTGAGCCTCGAAACTTCCCACTGTTATTTTATTTTAATTTAATCGTTTTAGCTTTGATTCTGTTTTGTTTCTATTTTCATATTCTTAAATTTTCGGGCTACTTGTGTAATTCTGTTGTTAAATATTCCTACGCATTGGTGCTGATATTGCATACACGATTAGTTGAAGGCGCTCAGTAAACGTTATTTTTCAAATGTTAACAATTTGGAGTAGCATCTAAATGTGAATAAAAAAACTGGCATCGTGTGACAAATTTAGTCACGGAAACGAATATACACTCGGGCGTAGCATTGAAAGGGTTAATTGACCAGTTGCACTATCGACAAGTTTTAGTTTTGATAGTCGATTCTTAACCCTTCATGTGACAAACCCGAAAATATTCGTCTTCTTTGGTCTATTTGACATGATATCAGTTCATTGCATACTTGGCATTCCGGAAAAACGCTACCTCTGGAGCGCCTTCATTTGGTGATGTCGGCAAAAACAAGTACCTCGTAGTAGGATCCATGAAACATCTACTAACTTGATTTGAATGAGAACGCGGCGAGTCGACTGATTAACTTAGAACTAAAAGGTATTGTTTTAAATTGCTGAAAAAATACTTCGAGCTCAAGGTTTTTGAATGGAGGAAAAACATTTTTTCCACGTTGCACTAGCCGCCTCTGCACTGAAGGTGTAGTACGCATTTAGTGTGAATCCTGCTCAAAAACACATTTCTATGAATTTTGAAGCTTTTCAATTACAGAAATTGAAAAAAATTGTGTGAATCTTCCGTAGGCCTTGAGTCCAGCTGACTCAATGTATGTGAAAATGCAGAACATGTAGTATAGCTGATAATAAGTGGTTGGCTTTGAGCCTTCAGCTTTTTTAAGACTCTGACTCACCGTCAAATATTCTTACTTTTTACGATATATTAAGACGTCACTCCGGTTCCAGATGCCGAAATCGAGATTTTGCAACCATTATACCTCACCAGCCAGCCCGGTACAGAGACCGACACAACGAGGTATTTTTGGATTTCGAGGCTTTCTTGCTAAGCACCATGAGAGAAAGATCGACGCTATGGATCCACTCTCAAATCAAAGCTTGCATGGATTCAAGCGACTGCCAACCGGTATGCAAACCCTTTTTTTCCATTTTTATATCCTCCAAGTTTCAAAGTACTTTACTGTTTGTTCCGGAAAAAACTCTGCCAGAACTCCCCTTTTTACAATTACCTTGTCGGTTTAAATTTGACGAAGATATCTCGGATGGAAAAAAGCATGAGTTATTTCCGGTCGAAAAATAAAATTTTACCGAAGAAGAATATCGTGTGGTTTTACTAAATTCTTTCTTTGCTTGGGCTCCTGTGCAACATAATCTGCGTTGTGCAACATTTTTGTCAACCACTGTGACATCGAACAAATTTCAAGCGAAAGGACGACTACTGTTCACCAAATAGCGGTAGTAAAGTGAAATTATCAAACAGAAATAATAATAGAACCCCAACTTTTGCTAGTTGAAGCCGAAAATATTGTATTGATATTTGTGAAACAACATGTGCTGTTTAATAGCCCATCAATTAAATCCTTCAAATAACTTAATCAATTATCAGTACCATCACCATTCATGCAGTCCAAAATTACTACTTTTGTCCCACTTGTTCATTCCTGAATTATGAAAGTTGTTTCTTTCCTGCCTTGCCAGTATAAACAAACTGATAAAGCGTTTACGAAAGCCCTAAATAGTGTGTGCGAATATTTCAAAATAAAAAAATTTCGGACTCCTGAGCTTTGACTACTTTAATAGGAATTTGTTCAAAAAGTAATCGTGACTAGTATGACTACCTACGTCCTACAGTGCCCAAGAAGAGACAAGAGAAAAGCGAACGAATTGAAGTATTACAGTCTTTTGAATCGAAAGGTTTCAAAAAGAGATTGATTTCTCCCCTTTACAGTCTTATCATAGATTAGGTAGGGGATTTAGGAGGGACGCACGTACGTTCATAGCCCCCCCCCATCCTTCCCCATAAACCCCAAAAACGACCATTCTGTAACTTCAATTTCCATCTGTACTCCCCCCCCCCCCTATAAAAAATACTTTCCGGATCCACCACGGTCAAAGAGCAATGACTTTATAGTTTGCATGTTGCATGAAAAACTAAACGTTTAGTGTGGAAAACTGTATTTTTTTTATTTATTGATTTATTTTTTTTCATTTTTGTATTTATTTATTTTTTTATTTTTATTTTATTTCACTTTTTTTTTTCAAAAGAAACAAAGAAGGACTTGATTTTTTCTTTGAATTAAGTATTGTTTATCCGTTCCTCTCCCTCTTTTTTTTCCACGATTTCTCTATGTTGCACGCAACGCAAAATGTCAACCCAGTTTTAGGCCTTTTTTTTCCTCACTCTCCGTAGGTAGTAAAAAAACTGTGTTGGAAACAGCTGTATTGAAGAATGCATATTGCCTCGTGTTGTTTTTCAATTCTGTTTCAATGGCTGATTTTAATCGAACCCGTTAATTAAATGGTCTGGAAGTTACTGATTTCAACTAAAACTTAAAAAAAAAAAAAAAAAAAAAAAAAAAAAAAAAAAAAAAACTTTCACTTTTATATCAGCTGTACAGTACATTTAAATAAAAAAAGCCCCCTCCACCTTCAATTCATTTATATCCGATACAGAAAACAAATTCAAGAGCGAAATCCGAAGAATGAATAACATTATCCGCCCCAAATCGGTCTCTCACCCAATAGCGTCACTTGAGTATAGTTTTGTCGATCTGTTTAACGTAGAAGTTCGTCCCTGATCACACACTTAGTTAAAAGTGAGTGGTTTTGCAGACATTTGCGCTACCAAAACAAACATAAAGTTTAAAAATTTTCTCTGAAAATCTTTGAAAATTTTGTAGATTCTCCTCTATTTTGAACGCTGACTTCGAATTTGATAGCTTTCGGAGCAAATTTTCATTAATTCCCCTTGAATCCAGCTTTCCCAGAACATAACCTCAAATTCATCAAAACACTAAGTTTTTTAGATAAATTCACTTCTACAGAGGAAAAGTGAATGGAAAATAGATTTCAGAGTGCGCACATGAGATTTTTCAGAGCGTACGGTAGCAATTCCGCACTTTTAATGAAGTTTATGAGACCTTTTATCTTGTTCAACTCCTAGTAGCGCCAGTAGCGCCCAAAGTCCTGGGTAGCGTTAATGTCTGCAGAACGTAAAATCCCCTAGTTAACTGGATCGATAAAATAAACATAAGTGACCTCTTGGGTAAGAGACCGATTTGGGGCGGGTGTCTTTCGAAAAGCGTTGCTCAGTCGCTCGTTATGTAAAGGTGTCTCCGAAGCAACCTACCGAACGAGCGGGTGAACAATGGTTTTCGAAAGATACGCACCCCAAATCGGTCTCTCGCTTAATTGCGTTACTTGTGTTTAATTTTGTCGATCTACTGAACTATGACGTCCCCGATCAGCACGCTTTCAGCGGGCCGATCTTTGAAATCATTAGACTCTGAAAAACCTGAACCTGTTAGTACTTTACAAAGCTCCGGTAGAACCGGATTCGACACTTGTGGATTCATACACCTTTGCAGAGCAAAGTTTTGTAGAACCGGAGCACTTGCTTCGAGAAAGTAGTTCAAAAAAATGTAGGAAAGTAGTTGTAGTTGTAGTAAAGTATCTAGAAAAGAAGAGTAAAAAAAGAGCTTGACCCTGACAATAATTGAACTAGAGACGCAGTGATCTGAGATCCAGTGCGTTGCCACTGCGCTGCTACAAGCTTATGAATTCGCCAGGCTGATTGTCACATAGCTGTTGTGTACTATCAACAAATTAAAGAGTCGCGAGATTTTCACGAGCTAAGTTTCGCCTTCAAGGCTCCGGTTCGGCCACTCATCATACTCCTCACGCCTTGCAGGCGTGGGGCTAGTGCGGATGGGGTGGGATAGCCGTTGCAGATCAGTCCCACACCCAAAACTGAAAATGTGAGAATATGTCGTGACAATTTTTAATTCGTCGATAGTACATGGGGGCAGTGCTCCTCGGTGCTCAGCCTTTACAGCGCGCTTATTTAAGAGAACAAACCTGTGAAGATGCTCCTAAATCGCATCGTAGCGTTCCCTCAGATTATCGCCGATGACAAATTCACGGAGAGAATTCTCTTTACAAATGCCAGGAAGATTTTTGGCGAAGTATTTAAATCTTCATCTGGTAACCGTTAAGATAGGAAGGTACTCAGGTATTCTTCTCTCCGTGTATAAGACATTTACTTAGGATTTGAAATAATTTGAAGATTTATTCATTTATTAATCACATTTTTTTTTTTTTAATTTTGTTCTTCGGTCTCTTTTTGTTTTTGTTTTGCAGGAGTACTGTCTAGATTTGTTTGAACCGTCTGGACACGGCAAAAGAAGGCGGCGAACAGTCAACGATCTTCAGTACGGCAACAAAACTGTGATCGGTCAAGACGGAAACAAAACTGAGACCCAGTACGCGAAATTTCAAGAAAATATCGAGTACACGGTCCTCATGCCAGGAGGTAACCTCCCCCACGTATTCTCTCTCTTAATTTATTAAAATGTAGCCTCGAGGGGGGAAAAAAAGTATGCAGCGCTTGTGAACTCAAGGGGAGCTCGGTTTTTTCGCACAAAATAAGGAGATTCATCGTTTACGTGCAAAAACCGTGATTTTCATTTCTGCTTAAAAAGTTTTCTGCACATGTTTTTTTTTTTCTCTCTTTTTTGCACGCCACATTAACGTTGCGGGCGAATGATTTGAGAATGAGACATGAATTGACAAATGACATTAAATATAGGGGGAAATGACTCACCTCTGATGATAAAAGAGTAGTTTATCGAGCATTATAACGCATCAGAGTAAATGTAAACGGATTGCATGATGTACCTTTATTAAGTTGTGTGAAATCGAGTCGTAACTTGCTGTTCAAGCTCTCTACGGCATTGATTGCGGTTAGTCTGTTTGCTGTCTTTGGGCTTACCCACATAAAGGGAGAGTACTTAGCAGAGGAAATGTAGTTTTAATCTACTTAAGAGGTGAATTTTTCGCATTCAGGAGCAGGAGCTGTTTTTTTAAGTTCATTAAAAGTGGAGTGTACAGAATCTCTCACCAAGAGGGTAAATTGGAAAATACTTCAAACTATTTTCTTAAAACACAATTTCCTGGATCATCATCTGACTTACACTAATATGCAAGCCGTAATTTTGGGAAAGAGGAGTCCATCTTTTTCCGCACCAAGATTGGCCCAAGTGAAATTTGCATCCTCTTATGAAAACGCGTGGGATAACAATTCCGACTGCATTGTGAGCAACTACTTCAAAGACTAATACAAGCTCCGTCAAAGTGATTGTAACGTTTATGACATAGCGTATATTCTGTGGCCGCCGTATATTATTATTCAGAGAAGCAACGCTGCCAGATTGTGCTGTGAAGATGTTTTTGTGCGGAAAAGGCGATCGAAAAATGCTGCTCGGAAAAGCCGTGCAGAAATCTCAAGATCTTTAGTTGCAACTTAAATTTTCGTAGACAATTTTTCCGACGGGTACTAGATGACTTATTTTTTCTCTATGTGACGTTTGTTTTCTAATTAAACATCGGACGAGATTGCATAATCCTATTCGAAAACTTATCGGCGAGAGACATTAGTGGCAGTGAAACATCGGTCACGGTGAACATTGGCCGGCGATGAGTGATGTTGGGTCTGACCCAGAGTTGGGCAAAAAATTATTCGGAGATCATTTGATGAGTCAGGCAACGCTTAGTCAATCGAATTATTCGACGAATAATTCTACAATTGACCTATACCTTCCGTGTGTTTCCCTTTCCCCAGCTCAGATAGCAAACCCAGTTTTCAGTGTTGCCGGAGTCATTTCATTATTTCTCATTAGTTGATTGCCCAACTGTGATCTGACCTCATCATTGGCCGTAACATTTGCTGAAAGGTGGTGAGATGGTAGTTTGTGCACTCGTCATGTTACTTGCTACACGGAAAAAAAAGATTAGTGAAAATAACCATACGGATACCTGATTTTGGCACCTGCTAGATGTTACGGTAAACTTGACCAGAAATATGGTACATTTGACATGCAATCAGGTGACATCACCTAGTACCTAGTCAAAATATAGTATACTTCTGGTTAACAATACCATAACATCTAGTAGGTGCCAAAATCAGGCATCCGTATGGTTATTATCACCGTAGTTTTTTTTCCGTGTATGCAACCTCTAGCTTCACACCTGCACCATTTTAAAGTGCTAGTTGCCAGTAACGGTACACTCAAAGACATTATATCGTGTAGACGGAGCGCATCTTTTACCGTAACATTGAGCTGGGTGAGGCAAACTTAGCGTACACTGCAGTAGGCAGGCGGGCTGGTCCATTGTTCGAAATCGGGGGTGGAACGTTTATCTGGTGATAAACAAATGCACATAACCTCTTAATCCAAACATACTACAGTAAACTCTCGATTTACCGGATCGCGATTTACCGGATTTCGCGATTTACCGGAAAATTTTTCCGGTCCCGGCAAAAGTCCCATAAGAACAATGTTAAATTTCATTCGATTTACCGGATCGCGGTTTACCGGATTTCGCGATTTACCGGATTTTTTCTCGGTCCCAAGAAGAAATTTCTTCTCAATTTACCGGACTTTGCTCAGATATAGCAGTTTTTCCCGTGACACGATGCCGCGATCTCAAAGAATCACCATGAGTCACTCTCCAAACTCATCAGTCGCGGTGTTTTGAAAAACGCGTCAAGCGGCAGGGAAGCTTCGCTGCTTTCCCGCGTTGACAGCAGCGCAGCGTTGCCGCCCGTAGTGCGTTGGCTCCACGCGCTCACGCGTGAAGCACGTAGTTTATGGCTTTGGCACTTCAAGAACTTGCCAACATTGGCAACGCTGGCTGACAGCGAGATCGGCTGAACCTCTTTGGAAAAAGTCAGCTGATTTTTTCCAAAGAGATTTTTAGCTAAGGGAAATGAAAAACACTCAACAAACGAACGGTTAGTACCAAATTATCGTGTTCTAATCCCCCACCCGTGTTTTGTGCTTTTGTAAATAAAACCCTCAGGCTCAGGTTAGTCGAAACAGTGAAAATTTGGGGGGGAGGGGGGAGAAAAAAATACCTAAAAATTCCGCGATTTCGCCGCGAAAAATGCGAGTTTTCGGTCCGCGATTTCGCTGCGAAAAATGTGAGTTTTCGGATTACCGGATTTCGCGATTTACCGGATTTTTCGGCCGGTCCCCTGAAATCCGGTAAATCGAGAGTTTACTGTACTTTAGAAAAATCGGGATCAAAGTTTGATGAATCGTTATTGAATGACCATTGTTTTGACAATAGTCTAATATTAGATCAAAAATAGCTTCAAATTACTTGCTAAAGAAGTAGTGTGCAATAGTGTTCATTTATTCTCAAGATGGCGTCAGTTTGTTTGTCATCAGTTTTACCAAAAATTACCTTTAAATGAATCCCAATCTAAGTTATGATGCAAACGTTGAGCGAGCTGATGGCTGTCGAGCATTTTTGGTGAACATACGCCGCAAGTATGCTTCAATAATCTTGCAATGCACTCCGTCTGTATGATACAATTTCCACTTGAAAGTATGCCTTTAAAAATCTCAAAATCTTTAAAAGAAAAAAAAGGTGGTCATCAAGGACACTTTCGATAAGAGGACTGTCTTTTGAAGGTCTTAGTACGTGCCAATACAAATAATAACACAATAAGCGACATAATGCATTACAATAGTAAGACAAATAATTCTTCTTCTCAGTCATCAATATACTAGAGAGAGTTCTCTAGTAGGTAGGTACTGTTCTAATCTAGAATCAAAATTATCGCTTTGCTCTTCCCGAAACAACCCTTTCGGTTCTTTGTGTAGTGCATTGAAAAGTTGTAAACTTAAATACCTACTTAATATTTGTTTCTGAAACGTCAAGTCTTATTTTCTCACTATCGATGTTCTGTTGTTTACTGTAATCAATAGCAGTGTGAAGGTAGCAGATCTGTTGGCTTACCAAGGTTGCGAGACATAGAAAATTTCATTATTTTATAGATACACAGAGATGGTAGAGTAAAAAGCATGTGTTGGGAGAATAAATCATAAGTATGGTTGTATGGTAAATATTTGACATTGATTGATCCAACAGTTTTTTCTTTCTTTTTTTTACAGAGTTCTACCATCGAGCAGTATCCATGGAGAATTCTTGCAGCACGTTCCTCTTGGTGTCAGCAACTTTAGGATTTTTACTATTTTTATCAGCATTTATTATGTGCTATTTAGCGTCTCGTCTTCAAAGCGTCATTTCATCTCAATACAACAACCCGACAGGTATAGATCAAATGGTTAGAGAGCACGCCCGAAAATTAGGATCGGAATCAGTCTGCTACACAGGGAGAACTATGTTCCAATGAAAACTCGCTATTCCATGGTCAACGTAACTCGAAGGATCAATTCAGACGGGTACGGTGACTTTAAAGATGAGGGGCAAGCCGAGTTGCCATCGTCTTTCTCCGTTACGCAAAAAAGTGAGATTATTTGCTGGAGCAGGAACCTTCCTTTGTATCACTGCTGGTGACTTTTTATTACGAGTTTAGTTTGTAATGAAGTGAATTTGACTATGCGGGGAATGCGTATAGACATTTGGGGTCGGGAATTCCTCCCTTTTTGCGGGTATTCAAAAATAATAATGAGCTGTATCTATTTTTCTATTTTTACTGCCGAGCTGGGGTTGAAAGGCTCGCCTCTCTCAAAAAATAAACCTCGCAGACAAATCAAGCTATTTTTGATGTTGCTATTATAAGAAGTTCACTTTAGGGACAACTCCTTCCAACAAAACCACATTAGGAGTTTTCAAGATGTATACATGCG
The DNA here is from genome assembly GCA_011764245.1 of Trialeurodes vaporariorum. Taxonomy (NCBI): domain Eukaryota; kingdom Metazoa; phylum Arthropoda; class Insecta; order Hemiptera; family Aleyrodidae; genus Trialeurodes; species Trialeurodes vaporariorum. The sequence goes on from VMOF01000388.1 coordinate 66,822,433, forward strand.
TTTGAATATGGCGTAGAATAGAGGCATCAGTGGCGAAGTGTGCTTTTTGGCAACGTAGCATTTTATGTCAATTTGAACCCATAGGAAAGGTCGAATTCGGTGGTCATCGCCGATCCCTAGATGTACTCTATTCCACGAACGATGATAGCTCGGGCCCGAAATGGACAACCACATGTACTTACTCTGTTGAAACGCGGCAGACTCTTCAACCCTCAAGCTTGCTAAGTGCGCTTAGAGTCCCTTGATGTTAACATTGTATGGGGAGTACCGGCACGAGCTGATCGATTTTTGATTGGTCGTTGGTTTTAGGCTTTCATGGACGCGAGCAGGAGTCGACTGCATCGAAGGCTCCACACAAAAGAGTCGATGAGTAAAGGAACGCATGGGAACGTTATTTACTTATTTACGTATTTCATTCAAACCTTACGTTTATATCATTTTTATCAGCTCCTCAAGCTGATTGCAACGAAGGTGATAGATTGTAAAAAACTCGTCAAGGGAAAATTTTTCATTTTTCAACTACGGAGGAGTTTGAGGTGGGTCTGTCGCGTAAACTGAGCTGGAGAAAACAAGACTCGACCTTTAATCTTTTACTCGTGCAATGTGGCAACGGTGGATTCTCTCCATTTAAACTTATATAAAAGTATCGATCTTCAGGAGGTGCAATTGTACCCCCGAGATATCGATACTTTAGCATAGATTTAAATGGCAAATAAGCATGGTTTCCATATTCCACGGCCCGCCCTTGCTCGTTCTCCTAGCTCCTGGAGTCTGTGCTGCGTTGTCATTTACACGTATTTAATCGATAACTGACCATCGCCGGAGCTATCATCGTTCATGGAACAAAGTCTAATCAGCTCCAAGAATGGAGAAATTGACACAGTACATTAAAATTGTTAAGTTACCCCCGCCCCGGCGTGGAGCAGCGTGCCTATGCGTACTGTCGCCAAAACGATTTTATCCTGCAACTGAGAGAATTCGTGGAAATTTTTTGTGCCAACGTTAGTTTTCGCCAGGTTTTTACTTACAGACAGGCATTTTGATTTTTCCAATGTATTCTGAGAAGTGAAGGAAGACCTTTCGTGCCTCATTCAAATTCTATGTGTACCATTAATCCACAGATGTTAGCGATCCACGCTAAAAAAAAAAAAAAAAAAAAAAAAGTCAGACGTAAAATGATGTAAATTCATTTTAGAGATGTCACGGAATTTTTTTCAAACGCTGAACAATTCCAAGTATTTAGTTCACTGACATCACATCGACTAGCACATGTCTCGAGCTCCGATTCTAATGATATCGTATTAGAGTTAAGGCTACCTATACACGTTTTCTTGACTACATGGTGTATCTACTAACTGGAAATTAGTATGGGGTGTGATAAGTAAAAACAAAAAGAACCAAAACAAAAAACAAAAGCAAAAACGAGAGTGTAAAAATATTTTTTTATATTTATCTCTTGTGGGATGAATCTCGAAGGGCTTTTACAAATCGAAGCTCATAGTAAATTCACTTCAATGAATTAATTAATAAAAAACTTGCCAGTTCAGTGATTCCTTCAGCCGTTGAGTCCAACGCGTGAATCAGAAAATACCGGTATAAACCAGTGATACCTCCTCTAAAGCCAAAGAAGTTTTCTCCTTGATAAAGGGTATCTGATATAACTTGCGTCTGAGCAAAGAGGGTGCCAGTTTGTTCAAACAATCGCTATTTTAAGTACAAATCCAATAGTTACGATGATTTCGATTTTGATGTGTGATGTGTAACATTTCGATCAACTACTTGGGCAGTTTGCAAAAGTGTCGATTCTTCGTCAGAATATCGAGCCGATAGACCGTTAGATTGGTTTCATAAATTTACCTTACCCAAGATCCTCAGAAAAATGACTAAACACTAAAGATGAAAGTTTAGATCCTCAGATATTATATTGATCGGGCGATTGAAATGGTCATCTACGGCGGAAATTTGAACCCTTGACTGTTTTTTTTTTTTTTTTTTTTCAAATTAATCTCGAGGGATTGGCCATCCATTGCTTTTCAAAATAAAATCAACAGACTTTCAAATTTGAGCCGCCAGCCTATCGCCATTCCCCTGTGAGCCGCTGGCTGGCCTGCTGGCTGAGTGAGCGTTGTATACCACATATGTTGTTAACGGCCTCGCACCATTTATTATAAAATAATTTTGACAAAGATCATTTTCGTAATAGTATCAGTTTGATATTGTTGGACTTTGTTTTCAATAAAAATACTGAAAATCTCACTGATTGCGTCGGAATCATCGATACTATCGAATGGCAATACTGAGCCCTCCTCTCCCAGTAGCATTGACTGACACGACATTTCAAAATCATTCAAAATGTACGGCAATTTCCCACAAAAGTCCTAAGATTTTAATTATTTGAAATATTACAATAGGTATCTCATCGAAGA